>JBBPCS010000672.1:8881251-8905305 GCA_037974645.1 Hollardia meadi
GTGTGTGTGTGTGTGTGTGTGTGTGTGTGTGTGTGTGTGTGTGTGTGTGTGTGTGTGTGTGTGTGTGTGTGCCTGTATTCATCCACTTGGATTTGAGTCAGCTAATTAATTTGTTGATTGCAGGTTCTACTGTTTTATCCTTCAGCCTTCTGGTGCCACCGGTGGTTTATTTACCAGCATCACTTCTCTCAAAAGAACCAACTGAAACGCTCACAAGTTTTCTGAGGGACTTCAGATGTTCCATTTTTTCAGTGAATTGACTACAGCATATAAAACCATACATTCACAAACGGCATGTGATGACACCGACTCATTGTTGCACTTTTTGACTGAAAGGGACCCAACATAAATTACCATGCGTTAATCAGAAACTCACAGGTCCATAAGAACTTTCAGGTGGAAGGTTCTGACTGTGGTTTTACAGCAGTCCATGCAAAACTGCAGTATAACCAAATTCACAGGACAGTTCCGTTTCCTGCTTTGCCAGCAGATGGCACTGCTTAACCAGATAGAGGACTCGTCTTTGTCATCCATACATGAAACAGTATTTCATAGCTGGAAACACATGCCTATAATAGCTTCTTTTTTTTTTATTTCAAATTGGAAAAAAAAGAGTGTGAAAGAGGGAAATTCTGTTAATATCACCAAACACCATTGCAATGCAGTGGGTATTGCAACAGAAAAATAAATAAAAAGTAAATGTGATAGTGGATCAGAAAACAACTATTGAACTACTGAATCTTTGCTCTTTATTGTTATACACATGCTGCTATACACACCAGGAAAGACAGATATTGATTTTACAGAGAGCCACAAACCACCTACTGTGGAGTTATCCTGGATACCAGGTCAATAGTGGTCAGAACAGGAAGGCACAGTGTAAAGTTGAAATGGCACATAGGAGGGGGAAGACAAAATAACAATGTTACTTAAAAGCAGTGAGAAGTTTAAGCCTCGACAAATCCACATGCAAATAATAGCCCAATTATTAAAATGCAATTTTTGCATTTATTGCGTTGCATGTGTTCCTTCCAATCCAACATACTTTAAGAGAATCCACTTGAACCTAAATACTAAGATTAAATGCATAATTGATACATGACCATAACATAGTAAATCATCAGTTCAATTAAATATTGCAGTAACAATAACAAGATACTTTTTTTTTTCCAGTTGCATGAAGTTTGCTATAGAAAAAAAGGGGGCTCTGTACATCAGCATCAAAAATCCTGTCAATGGGCCGCAAACTGTTTATTGTAGCATTTCTACGAACACTCATGTCCAATGCAACAAGCAGGCAGCCATATCAATTCAAGGCACATAGATCTATAGGCGCTACACATACAGGACCAAGGTTAAGTAAAGGCGCTGCAGCCACACAAACACCTGATCCTTTTTTTTGCAGCTACATCACATAAGCAGACACTGGTATTGCCACAAAAAGACTGTACAGAGATGTGCCACATCTACGACAAGCACACATACTGTGCCAGACTGAGTCAGCACACATATACAGATGGAGCATCTATGCTTGTTGCAGGCTTTAGCTATCTTTGAATTCAGCTGTTAGAATGTGAATCTGTAGCTCTTATCGCTTATACAAATCTTAAATAATGTGCATGTTGACTGAATCTAGTTCCAATACTTCACTATCAGGATTTTTGTTTTTATTCTATGTAATGCAAGTATACAATTTTGCAAGTAACTACACAGGATTCTAGTACAGTTATGATATAGATATATCACATAATTTGGAATAATAAAAGTGACATGTAGATGTTTAAGACTGCATACAACTTAAACTAATCTCATCATAAAATCTAAGGAATAAGGAATGGATTATTAACGGATTATTATTTTGTCAGAGTGCAAAAACACTTCAAACAGACACACAGATACATAATTAATATGTTTTCAAATTTCTGCTTATAACCCAAATCAACCTGACTGGAAAACAAATCTCAATTCATCCATGTATGTTTGTGATGAATACAATATCTAAAGACAAACTGTATTTATAAATTGATACAGAGTTCATTTAAAGTAAGTGTGCTTAAAAGCACCACCGTGACAGGTAGTGAAATACCTCTGGAACCCACTTTACTAGACCACAACTTTGGCCAAGACACACAACTGAACACCATCTGACAGTTAATGAAATGTTTTCAGAGCTGAGGAAACAATATCTTTTTTTCTTTTTTTAATATCAGTCATAGGGTAAGGAACCAAGAGCATCTTTGCAGAAGTCAAATTTCTTTTCTAATGTCAGAGACATTGATAGAATAAAGTCCTCCCTCGTCCTGGTGGACTTGCTTTACGGCCATCGTCGCCTCTGGTCACAGAAGCTGGAGCTTAAAAAGGATAGAGGGACTGGTTGATCTTTGTAAAGCATGAATCTGTTCTGATGGATGATGGGAGGGAAAAGGCTGGATCAGAGTCAGGGTCTGAGGTGCTCATCCTCCATATGAAGGCTGCTTGAGGGACAAAGGAGAGGCTGGCTGGAGCAGTTTGTGCTCTGACTTTTCAGGCTTTCTGTTGACTCTGAAGACCCTGGAGAGAAAGAGGCAACAGATGAAGCAAAGTGGCTCAAAGTGAGCTTTCTACCCTGCATTAAAAACTGGCTTAGTGCAGGAAATTCACTTTCTTTTTCTGGCTGTGATACATGGAAGTGGATCTATTTGTGGAGTGAGAGCAGTAGAGCTCATACAAAGAGAAGCAGAGCAGACAGGAAAGCCTACATACCACATTTATTCCTCCATACCAATAGAGCAGGCATCGGGACCTAGAGCTGCCCAAAGTGAGGCGGTATGAAGAGACAAGATGGCAGGGAACAGAAGAGGAGTGTTAGGAAATAGAGAAGCCAGAGAGCACACCGGTTAGATGCAAAGCACAGAATCATAGAGTTGAGTCTTGGATTTAAGAAACGAAATGCTAGAGTTGGTAATTTTATAAGATTTTAAGAAGCTGCAGTCAATGTTCGATCTGCTGATTTGCTCTAAGCTGTCATTAGAAAGTACAGTACTATACTGTATATGGCTTTATATGTAAAGAGATTACATGACACAGTAACACAGTACATTTTCAAATTCTTTCCCTTTCTTCATTTTCCTTGATATTTCTTCTTTGCTCCCGGCAGAGGATTTCTCACCTGGCAGAGACAAGTCGCCTGGCGGGTCGCTCTCTGTTTTGGTCAAGCTGCTGTGTTCGCTGCTGCAGTCCTGTAAGATGTCTCCTCCAGAATGCATCCTGTCCTCTGGATCCCCCAGTAGAATAAATGTCAATTGATTTAAATCTCAAAGACCACAAATCTTTACCATTGTCACATAATTAACTGCTGTGCTGAGTGCCAAATGAGAAAACTCACCATCATCTGGAGACAGGGATTCTGCCACGTCCTCGGTTGCTGTGGCCTGGAAGAAGAAGGGAAACGATGTTGTTTAAAACCTTTGTTTGCTGCAGAGCCGCAGTTTAAATGTCAGCTGGTGACGCGGTGGCTTACGTCTGTGGGGGCGGGGCTGCTGGACAGCATTGTGTGTGGCTGAGCATCAGACATCTCGGACAGCTTTTCTTCATCCTCCTCCTGGATGGGAGAGGATGGGGACCTGAGGGTGCTGGAGTTGGGGACAAGGCAAAAAAATTAATGAACAGAACAGGTAATTGAATCAATCGCGCTAACTTCATGTTGTAGCCTTTAGAATAAATTAAGAAACAACTTGCTTTAGGCCAGTAGCATGTAGAAGCTGCATTATGTCATGACTAAACTAAACCTTTATGGTAGAAAGATTGGGGGGAAATACATTAAACACCACCTTATTCAAAAGAGGCTGAGCTGTAAATCTGATTACTGACCAAGCCTACTGGAAAGTGATGTTTTCAACTAATGTTGCACATACATATTATCTGATTTCCTAACCTGATTGCTTGCTGTAATGTTGTGTATGTACCCACTGTGAGATTTACCTGTCAGGTGACTTGCTGACTTTGCCTTTCTGCAAACTCCCATCACTTAAATGCTCTGGGGAGCTCAACTGTCGGCCGTCACCTCCCAGACCCCCTGAGAAGTTGATTTCATCATAGAGGGGGGCGGACGGGATGGCAGGAGACACTGACCGCAGACCGTTCAGAGCCTCCAACAGTGAGATGGGTTCAAAGCCGGGAGGAACCGAGTCGGTGCTCTGCAAAGAGACATAGACAAGAACTGGTGGTGACAATGTGCAGTACAGATTTCCTCAAAATAATTGCTGGATAACATGGCTTACAGTATATATTTATTTCATAATGATAAGTTAAAGCAAAAAAGTTGTCTTTTGCCTGTTAAACATCTGTGAATTTCAGCTGATCAAATACTACACCTTGTTGCAATATTTTAACTGCAGAACTCCATATGGCAATGAAGCTAAAATATGTTATGCAGCCTTTATTCATGCCCAGTTTCCCCTTGACGCTGCTGTACATCTTAGCCAATTTTAGCACATTTTAACTGATTATACACAGATGTGCCTGAGACTTACTGAGTGCTCGTCATGGTCCATAGTCTGAGCCAGAACAGGGCTGAAAGACACGGGGGAAAGAGCACCAGGCTTTTTCCTCACAGCTCTGATCTGCAGCAAGGCTCTGAAGGCTGGTAAGAGGAACACAGGCTCAAATTAAATACATTAATAATTTGTTATGTTAAACTCTAACTCTTCTTAAAATAGCATTAGTAAAGCACCTTAAAGAGCAAAAGTTAATTAAAATAGCAGTTCTTACGCAGCCTGCAGATTGGACAGTTGTTGGCCTGGTAACGCAGAGTGTCTGCGCAGGAGTTGCAGAGACACAGATGTCTGCAGGGCAGGATGAGTGTATCTCGCAGGTCAGACAGACAGACAACACACTCGTTGCTGTTGTCACTGTTCTCATCATCTGATGGCTGGATAAAGAAAACAAATCAAGTCAAAACTCGAACAAGTACAACTTCAGTCAACCTTTACAGCATCGTGATTCGTGTAAAAGGTGATATTTGCACTGAAACCTTGGTTTCTTGGTTGTTTTTGTTCTCAATCCCATAGATCTCCTGTAAGAGGTAGCTCACACGGTCCACCTAGAAAGATACAGTAACAGGGGTTTGACATTCATGTTTCGAAAACAAATGTCCACATACACAATGAGTTCCAAGTGAGTTTGTAAAAAATATACACAGCATATTCTCTCCACTCATTCGTTTATTTTTAAATTCTAGAAAAGGATGAGGGCAGTGATAAAACTTCTTACAAAATCAAAACCATCTATCTTAACATGTACTAACTTGATATAATTGCTGTAACGTTTCATACTTAAAGACAGAAAAATCAGAGAGTGAAATTTCTTCAAACTCTCTGTAATGTACATTAACATTCCAACGTCTACTTATTTGCAAACTCCCAAGGTTCTCGGAACTGCTGTATTACCAATATACTGTAGTACAAACAGTGTGTGTTTCACAATTTACTGACTTGATAATCTGCTAAATAGCAATTAAGCAAGACAATATTGAAGTAAGAACCTACAATTTGCTTCTGCTTCAGAGGCTTGACGGAGAAACTGCCATCAACGTGCTGGAGGTTAAAAAAAAAGAAAAGAAACAAAGATATTTTAGTTCAACTAAAAACTTGTTTTATACATATAAAATTACTTATTTATTTATTTATATATATATATATATATATATATACATACTCTTTCAAAGGCTGCCAAAAGTACGTGAGCATGTCCAAGGCAATCTTGAAAAAAAAGCACAATAACCCGGTTAATGTTAAGCCAAATGTGTATTTAAGCTTACGATTCAACTGCTAACATTAACAGTATTAGTGCAACTCCTTATACACTAATATTTTATACTACTATATGCCACTATTTCATAAATCTGCCTTTTATATTTGTCTCTGTGAAAAACATATATTATCTTGACTGTTGCAGCTCTGGTAACCTACCATCTCCTTCATCAACCACAGCTTGGATTACCATGGGAAACACTCCTCGGTCAAGGTCAAAGTTCAGCTTTAAGGAAAAAGATACATATATTTTATTATTACTTTGTATTATTGCATTATTATTATTACTAAGTTGTATTGGTGGACTTATGACATGTAAGTGTAAGCTGAGGATATTTACCAACATAAACCAACACCAGTGGAGACTATTAGTGTATGTGATGTGTGATCTAGTGATCCAGTAACAAACTCCACTAACTGCTGCAGATACTTACATCTTCTTCTTTCCACTCGCTGAAATCAATTTTGAAAGATGGCATGGAGAACTGTTGGCTCACCCCTCGCTTGTAATGCACAGTTTCAGAGACCAGTGATGGATTCTTTGGGCTGTACCTGCACACAGTATGTTGCAGAGAAAAATGGTCAGTGTGCATGAAGGTGAAGGAATCCTGGAACAACCATATGGTTTGTATAAATAGGAACATGGCCCATGCGGATCAATTATCAGAAATCATGATCAGCGGATGGATTTATGAGGAGTTTAGCTTTTGAAATCAAGCTAAAATCACATACTTGATGAGATAAAATCCAGTGGTTGGTGGCTTTCACACAACAAACGGACCAGGGTTTAATTGGAAGTGGGCCGACACTTTCTTAGCGTTCTCGTTTTGTCGCAAATGCCCAAACGAACCAATGTCTCGGAGGAAATGTTCTTGGTTTTAAAACAACTGCTCAAAAGGAGCCAGGTGTGAACACACCCGTAGACATTAATCTGTAAGGAAAGCCTAATGGTGGCTGTCATCTTTTAAAATATAACTTCAGTATGAACTATTACTTTGATCTTCTTCCTCTAAGTCTTAATGGCAGTATCCGTGATTACTGGTGGCTGCTAAGGAGCTTTTCTTTGTGTTCTGAGGCTTGAACCTCACTACCCATAAAACAGTTTAAATGTCTGTGGCACAATGTTTTCAACTAAAAATGCTGCTGCCTAAATGGATTGAGGTAAAAGACTGATTAGAGATTTTGTTCCGTTTTCCTGTTTCATTTTCCATCCTTTGTGCTAGTAATAGCTAGAGCCCGACCGATATATCGGTTGGCCGATAAACTCGGCCGATATGAGCCTTTCACAGACGTATCGGTATTGCCGTTTATGTTTGCCGATATGCGCCGATATGCAAACTTTTATTTTACAAAATAAATAATGCAGAAAAACACTTTGGCTGTTAAAAATGGTGTCATTACGTAGTTTGTCCAGCAGAGCGCGCTCCGACGGCATTGTTTACAATGCTCTCAGCACTCCCTAAGAAGCACATGAGGCATTGATTGCGTCACAGCAAACAGTGTTGCGGATTCTCAGCGGTCTCTCCGGTAAGTTACTAGCGTGTGAAATGTATACTGTAAAGTTAATAATAAACAATGACAGCATAATTTCCCTCCTTTCAATATAATGTTAACCCTCTCCCTGACAACTGCCATGTGCTTATTTCATTTGCCAGCTATAGTTTCAGTACAGTCAGTCACTTAGCAGATTGAAAGGTTTTTCTGCAGTTCAGCAGACAACAGTGCGTGGTGGATTTGGTCTGAGTGTTGTTTTCATTCTATATTGTTACCTAGTTGGTGAGACACAATGCTGGAAAGTAAATAAACAACGTCCCCATCTTTTATCTTAGGTATCATTGGCAATTTTCTTTTAATATATATATCGGCCGATATATCGGTATCGAAAAGTTTTTTGCTCCCTAATATCTGTATCTGCATCGGCATCCAAAATTCCATATCGGTCGGGCTCTAGTAATAGCTCCAGCTTCATCTGAATCTGCCCCATGAAAAAGAGATCAACTTCTTACACTGCCATCCCGTTGGAGAACTCTTCAAATGCTTGGCAGTAGAGGGTGATGGCCACCCGAGCATCAGCATCAAAGGTGAACTCCACACCGTACTGAACCTTTGGTTTTCCACCGTCCTCCACCGGTGTGTCAGAGTCATCTTTATACCTACAACCAGGAGGTTTGACAACTTGAGGTCAGCACAATAGAAACTCTTTCCCTTAAAACAGATTTGTGTTGTGATATTGCCTCACTATCTTTACCTGACTAGACGCAAGGAGTCCTTTCTAATGTTGACCAGACTCCTCAGGGTTTTCACAGGCTCGTGGGGCGCAGGTGTCACATATGGAAACTAGTGAATAACAACAATATGAAAGATGATATTTGATTTGAAATTAGTGACATGGTTTCACTTATTACCAAGAGGAAACGTAGCACTGGATCAAAGCAGTTTTAAAGCTGAGGAAAACATACAGTACTGAATTCTGAGGCGATTAAAACAACTGGGATGAAAAAAAACATCTGTTCTCACCTGCACTGGCCTATTTCCAAGAAAATTCAGGTCCATGTTTTCTCCAAAGAGGTATCCCTCTGGATGTGGTGTGTCAAATTTCTCTCCACCCATGAAGAAGTGGCTCGCAAAATAATTCCCTGAGGACGAGAGAAAAGAAGATGACTGATAAAAGCATTGCGATGTAAACAATAACTCACTTTACGTGCAGTTACTTCAAATTGTCTGTCTGTAAAAACAAAATGGTTCAGCTGACATGCATTATGACTCTTTTCAGGAGTGCTGTTCATGTTTAATAACGCAGTAATTTCAGAGGCAGGAGTGCAGTAGTCTCGACAAGACTTAAATCCAAAAACAACTTCAGACTGGTAGTGATAACATTACATTTTTAATAAAGGCTATTTACTAAATGAGATCAATACATAAAACTGAGGTACATCAGCAAATCTCAAAACACCATGCCACAGTTTTACTTCAACACCCCCCCCAAAAAAGATTTCTACCTACACGTGTATCCTGATTATTCAAATTGTATCTCTAAACAAGTTTTTTTTCCCCCAGTAACTTTATTACCACCATATCAGTCATCATAGGTGTACACTGACATGCAGCAGATTATAACCAGCTGAAAGGTCAGTTGACAATAAAATGTGTGGTGATTTTTTTATGGGTTTTATTGGTCTCCATAATCTGTTTATGAGGTTTGAAAATATCTTAATAACAAAGTTAAAGTGTAATAAAATCGTGACTACGATAGCTATTCTAAATACCTTCAGTTCACGCCAACAGGAAAAATGTGCCCTAAAGGTTTTTGTTTTTGGAAGGTGAAAATCATTTGTTTACATACATGTTTCTTACAGCATCAACTTAATGTGGATAAAACACGTTTTCGACGTTTGAAATTCAGTTTTGGTGTTGGATATTAAATGTTTCATGCACTATGACCCTGAAGCTGCGATGACTTAATCATAACTTGCATTAACCAGATAGTCGTTGGCAGTAACGTCAGCGCGATGTCCGAAACATAATACTCTAAATATCAAAAAGATGAATAACGTGTCACCTATCGGCAACAGTCACCTTTCTATATGCTAATAAATTGTTCCAATCATCATGTAACGTTAACCAACATACATAACGTCAGATGATGATAATCAACAAAGACGATAAATAGAATCTTAACGTTACTAGCCGGTGTGTGATCGATGCCTCAATGTTTGTTCCTGCTTTAAAAGATCCATGGTTATGGGGAATTCAGCGAAGAGACACTGCCGATCACTTACCAGATTTTGGTGGGAATCGATAGGCCGAATTGGCCTGGATATCGATATCCTCAACACCAGCGATTCTGCGACTCAGGATGGACCCCATATTTCTCTGCTGGATCGCCGATGTTAGCTAACGTTACAGTTAGCTAGCAGCTAACAGCGCGTCAACGGCTCCGATTAGCTCTGCCTTCAGCGTACACGAACGCCAAAAACAAAGACAACATCCAACACAAATAAACGCTTTGGTTAATTTATCATTTTACACGTTCCGTTAACCCGTGGCTGTGTTGCGAACGCTAACGCTAACAGGAAGCAAACTGAGACGGACTGTTGTTTTGCCAGAGGTGCGTTAACGTAGCAGGGAGTCAACCTGATTGGCTGTCTCCAAGCGTTTCCCGAAAATCAGGGCGTTCGGTCTGAATGATGGGACCGCCCGGCGGGGAGGAGGTCAGGGGGGAAAGGGGTCAGCACAAGGACGTCGGTTGGTTTTGTACATTTTGAGCGACAAAGTATATGTATAGTCTGTATATAAAGTGCATAATGTCTGCAATGGCATTCCACCAACACCACAACAATTAAAAATAATTGAAATCGTTGGAACTGTTTCCATCATTTCCTCATACAGTTAAGAAGATGCCATAGAGGGCCCATACCATGAATGTATTATACATCTATGGCCCATACCGTATGTGCAAAATAAAGTAAATAAGAAATTAATATGCACAGTAAATAAAAAATAACTAAATAATTTCATATTTTCCTCCTAAAAGAATACATTAATAAATAACATGGTACAGATATTCTTTAGAGGTATCTAAGCATATAATCATGTCAGTAGCCTACTACTGTCAGTATTAACTGTAATGATATGGAATTTATCAAACTATGCACCACTGCATAAATACTTTGCTTTATGAATATTTTTTATAGACAGAAACACGACTCTCTTTTGAGTGTTTATGCTTTAATAGGGGCCGCCTATAAGGGGTGGGGGGTGGAGTGGGGGGGGTGGCTTTCATGGGCCCAGCCCCCTGAGGGTCCCATGAAGAACAGCAAAAATTAAGTTTATCCTAATATAAGCAATGAGTAACATTAACATTGGTAATCTGTGTGATGATGTTATTGTTTTAATCAAGTCAAGTATCCATTATAGAGGTTTGAGCTGTGTTGGACCCATTTGTTTGACCTGAGTGTTACTAGAATCACGAATGTTTACTACCAACTAGTGGCCAAAATGAGTAACTACAGTACATTAGATTAATCAAGTAAGCGTCAGTATAAGAATCTTCCGGTAATTGATTTCCGGTCAGTACTTTCAAAATAAAGTAACGCTATAGAAACAGGCCGACAATAATCATAAAATAATCATTGTTACACTACAACATTAAACACATTCGCTCAACATTAAATTTGTGGCTAACATTTTAGTAATATCTGTTTAAATATCAGACACGAAAACGGCTGGAAACCACTCTGATGTCCTCCAGTGACAAGTGGGTTCATGATTGGTTATGATTTCATTCATGTATGAATAATTATGCTAACGAGAAGTACCATTGTATGCTTGATTTCACTGTAAAATAAAAGCAACGGTGTGGAATTCCCCTTCTTGTTGTCTTGATTACAATGGAAAAACACAGTCTCATTTATGCTGCCAGCACCCTTCACCTTTACCAGCCACGTTACAAGACACAATATCATACTAACACAATTGGAAACCTCTATGTAGGTATGTGTTGGAACAAGGACAATGCTCAAAAAAACTTTACCTTGCATAAAACATTGAGAGACGTCATGTTATAAAAATAGCAAATTGCTATTTTTGTAGTACCTGGACAGGTTGATAGAATACTAACATGTATGCATTTGATAACTGTAGGCTACATATGGATGTAATTAGTTCTAATTGTGAGAGAACCATCAAAAGTAATGAATATCAGTATAAATATTCTTATGAAGGATGTGGAGATGTGGTTTCTAACTGTGACCACTAGTGAGCAACGAAAATATTTATATTAATATATCGATAATTTCATGGTAATTTTAAATTTTTGTTTTAACCTGGTCATATTAATTTGAAAGTACTTGCCGGAAGAGTTAGAATTTTTTTAATGTCCGTATTGATGCTACTTTAATAAATATTGCTGGTCCTCATTGTGACCGCTAGAGGACAGTGAACACTTTGATTCTAAATAAACTGGTTGACAGTCCTAATTGTTCTCCACATGAAAGCTATTAAATAGTGTTGCACGTCCTCGTTGTGGCCACTGGAGGGCAGTAAAGACTCACGATTGTGCTGTTGCTGTTCCTCACTATGACCACCAGAGGGCAGTGAACACATTTCTTAATACACTCACTATATATCTTCTGGTGAAGGGCAGATTGATCTCCACACCAGAAACTGTTAACAAAACAGCTGTACTACAGTGTTATCTTATAGCAATATGTACAATTTATTATTAGTGCCTTCCCTTTACCTGAAGTGTGAATAGGGTCTTGTGTCTGCCTTGACGCTAGGAGGAGATGACAGTTGACGTGAATGTATAATGGGCGTTCACTGCCTTCACAAGGAGGAATTGCAACAGGCTTAACATAAAGTCGAAACAGTCATTACTTAAAAATCGTTATCGCTACTAATATCAATTTAGAGCAACTGTGGCATCAGTAGGATAACGGTAATAATTGTAATAATTAACCAGTCTATTTCGTTAGGGACGTTGAAGCTATAGCGTCAAATACTTTCAAAATAAATTGATTTATTTTTGTGTATATTTTTTTTCTTATTTGTTTACGTTGTCGGGTTATATTATGTAACGATATACAGTTGACACTTGTCACCTTTTTTTTTTTTTTGTATAAATTCAGAGCTTGAATAAAACAGTTAATGACGTCGGGTGTAAATCCGTCTCAGCGGATGTTGACTCTCATCAGGAGGGTCGGAGCTAACGTCAAACAACTTCTGTTACACCGCGGGCAGGCTACGTTTCTCACAACACCAGGTAATTTGGCTTTCAGCCCGCTGACAGCTGCATCATTACAGTCGCTTCTAGAAACACTGTTTTGCAATGCCACGGGCGTGTAGTTCATTAATTTTGAAGTTTAACATTAGCCTCTGTTTGTTGTGTCTTTGACGAGAGTGGCGATGCTAACTGACGACAGCTAGCAAACGTACACACTGCTTTAGCGTTAGCTGAAGAAACACAACCTTGTCTTCCAAGTTAGCTAACTTGCTGAGTACAAAGAAAGAAACACTCGTTGTCAGGCTCTCGATTTATTTATGAGAGCCACGTCAGATGAATTCTCTTCGACCTGCCAATTAGCTAACGCCATTCCGCGTTAGCTACCCTGTCAATAAACATAATAATGCGAGATACTTGTACTAGATAGGCGCCCCATTTGAAGATAACACCAGTGATGGCTTCTGCTAGCTTCCATTACGTAACTAAGTTATTAGTGGCTAGTTGTGCAAGTAGCTTTGAGGTGGATTATCTGGTAAAGGAATTTAAAAAAAACACAAGCTAGCTAGTTTGTTAGCTTAGAAGCGCTAGCATTTATTTAATAAGGGTTTGTCATTTTCAGGTCATCAACAGGTAACATTATCGACATTGAGACTCGATATTGCAGTGATATTTCACTTTAGTTTTTACGTCTTGTTAACCAGTGTTTTTGTGAATATGCTGACAGCTGCACAGCCCTGTTATATTTATTACAGGGCTGTTGTATTAGAAATTACCTTCATTTTTCGAACCCCTGTATATACAGTATGCACACATACTCGGGATGTGTAGGTTCATACCCACATGTAACAAACCACATGCCTAGACAGAAACTGAAAAGACCTCAATCCATTTCCTATGAAAAACACTTGCTTTCACAAACATATTTGAGCCACAGGGTTACAAAGAAATTCCAATGTTGTTTCTCCAAGACATGCATTATTTAGCCAGAGAGAATATCATGCTTCCTGCTGAAACTTAAGCTGTGAGAAAGAACCGGGACAGAACCACTTGTGTTGTTGTTTTATTTTATTTCACTCATTACTAGTCGCTGTTTCACAGAGTTGCTTAAAACTTTACTGCATTTTACTTGTTCTGAAACTTACATGTGCAGACCTTCATCAGCAGTTACACAATATACTTTGTCTCTCAGACTGTTGTTGTTGTTGTTGAAACATTTTATGACTTGGGAGAAGTCTGTCAAAGTTATGAGCCATGGGACTTAAAATGTACATGTTTTTTTCGCTCACAGAATAAAAGTCCACACAGGTGTTGTGAGGGGAGCTCCTTGTCCAGCCCCTTTCCCTGTACAGACATCCGGCCAGTATGTCCAGTGACCCTCCTCCTCCGTACCCCGGAGGTCCCAGTGCCCCTCTTATTGAGGAGAAGAATGGACAACCTGGTAATGACACCAAACATGCAGCATTGTAGTGAATGTTATTAGGTCCTCACAGATATTTATTGTGACTTCCTACTTTTAATGTGAGATCTATTCAAGAGGATGTAAAGTTGAGGCAGCTTGAGCTTTGCTCTGAGCAACTGCTTGAATCATTTAGTTTGTCAAGTTAAAGTTTGTATGTTATTTTCATCTCCCTACTCTTTGAGACTGATTTTGCTTCATGACCATCAAACTCCACAATACGCTGTTAGCTTAACACCGAGTAAGGCTAATTTCTGAACAGGCTACAATAAATACTACCCCGATTCCAAAAATGTTGGGATGCTATGTAAAACATAAAAAACACAGAATGTGATAATTTGCCATTTCTTTTGACATATAGTCAACTGAAAACAGTATAAAGGCAATATATCAATGTGTTTCTCATCAGCGTCATTGATATTTGAAAATATAGGCTTATTCTGAATTCAATGCCAACAACATGTTTCAAACAAGTTGGGACAGGGGCAACAAAAGACTTGGAAAGTTGTGGAAAGCTCAAAAAACACCTGTTTGGAACATTCCACAGGTGAAGAGATTCATTGGTAACAGGTGACAGTATCATAATTGGGTATAGAAGGGGCATTCTTTCTCAGATGTTCACAAGCAAGGATGGGCCAAGGTCCACCACTATGTTTACAGATGATTGCATTCTGTTTGTATTGATGTTTTACACAGCGTCCTAACATTTCATGAACTGTGATTGTACACTTAACATTGACTAGATAGTGCATTGTGCAATACAAAGAGAGATTCAAGTTCTTTGTGCTACATGAACATTGTGAGTGACATAGCAGAGAGGATAAGCGGAAAAGGAGGGAAGCAATAACAGGAATTTCAAAATAAAGGTCTCTGAACATAAATGTGTGAACCTGAAGAGTTCACAACATAACTAAAACATTTTGTTTCCTACAGGGGGTGGGGGGTCCCCCCAAGGCAATGGTATGGGAAACATGGGTTAATCATTTTGGCTTGAGTCAACTTGACTTTGACCTGTGTTGACCTGTCTTAAATGCCATTTTCTCCTTTTTTCTCTCTGTGAAACAGTAAGAACTGCTCCTCTACAGGGACAGCCCTTGCCTCCAGACTACGGCCCTCCACCCTATGAGGCCGCACAGCCAGGCTTCCTTCCCCCACATGTCCCTGGAGAAGGGCCCATGCCCATGCCAATGCCTCAACCACCACCAGGTACTGTAGACTGTCTGCATATAAAACATCAACACTTACAGCATCAAAACAAGCAGACAGACATGCTGCCACAACATACGAAGATGTTGAGGCTAATGTGTTTGCAAACAATTCCACGCTTTCAGACAGAGCAACGTGTTTGGGCGTGTCATGTTTTTGGCCACTTGACATGATGTAATTTCAATATTTATTCACCTTTTATTAGAGAGTGGCATGGGAGTGGAATTTTACTCCTTTACTAACTTCTCAGGAAAATATCGGGGACCTCAGCTTACTTTCTTTACCCCAGCCCCTTGTTTACTTGGACCTGGAAACCAAACCAAAACAAGCAGATTTTCAGTGAGTACAGAGAAAATTTATACTGACAACAAAGAACACAGCCTAATAGTGTCAGACTCTACACATACATCATTCTACACAGTGACAAGAAGAAAACCACATTTCTGACTGGAAAGGGACTTTAATATCACTCATTGGAGCTTTAAGGTTGTAAAGACATTGATTTGTTTATTCCTGTTGGGTATCTCCCATCACTGTGAGCCTGTCACCTTCACAAATCAAATTCCTGTTGGTAACGTTAAATGATAAATCACTAAATTGTAAGGCCCACAAGTTAGCCTACAAGTTAGCCTACAAGTTAATCTGTACCTAAATTCATATGCAGTACAGTATATTAAGTATTATTCCCTTCCGTACAGGTGGCCCCTACCCACCTCCGCCCGGTCACTTTCCTCACCCGATGCCAGGACAGATGGGTCCTGGTCCCAGTCACTTTGTCCACATGGGAGGTCACACAGCGACCGTCCTGGCTCCTCCAGGAGCAGCGACCACGGTGACTGTACTGCAAGGGGAAATGTTCCAGACCTCACCGGTGCAGACTGTGTGTCCGCACTGTCAGCAGGCAATCGTCACCCGCATCTCCCACGATGTCGGACTCATGAACACACTGTTCTGCCTCTTCTGCTTCTTTGTGGGGTAAGTAGGTCACAGGTCAGAAGTCAAGCAGAAAATAAGTCTGATAGCAGACTGATCAAGGTCACTACCAGTTGTCTGCTAAATTACTTCCAGCTGGCAATCACAGACATCTTCTTTCCAAGTCAAGAGACATTTTTCAGTCATCTAATACAACCACATCTTTTGCTCATCTTTGTGTATTCATTGACATTATGTATGTATGTATGTACACCTACTCACTACTAGGTGAGTTAGGTTACATTAAAGTTCCAACCATCAATACAGTCTGAGTTTGATCCATACAACATATCTTACCTTCCAGTAAAAATAAAAAAAAGAAATGAACAAAAACCTGAATGTACAACTTGATCAGCAATTCAGTATACAGTAGTTTGTTTTTTTTACTTAAAAAAATACTTGCATAAAATATTGAATCATCATGTTTAAATAAATGTGTAAAAATACTGTAAGAAAACAGAACTCAAACTCATGATGATCATGCCTTTTAACATTGTCTGTATGCAAAGAAAGTGCACCTGGTTATGTTATATGCAAAAGGCACTGTGGAAGACAAAATATGCAAAATGTGCAGACATCTGGAGTCTCACAAACATGTTCTTGATTCGGACAACATGTTTAACTTGTCTGTCTTGTATTATGCACTTGGCATATTTTGCACGCAGAGCTGTTTGTGACCTTTTCTCCAATAACATGCTGTTAGTTAGTTGTATTTACTTCATTCAAATCAGGGTAAACAAGCAGACATTACCTGTCCCCCGTTTCCTTTACGTGTATAACCACGTGCACGTTTGAATTTGCAACGTGACATTTTGTCTGCTCCTTATTTCCAGGTGTGATCTTGGCTGCTGTTTGATTCCCTGCCTGATTGATGACCTCAAGGATGTGACGCACACCTGCCCTTACTGTAAGGGCTACATTTACACATACAAGCGTATATGCTAACCACCGACAGCTGTATATTACAGAGACATGTACATGCACACACATTAATTCACATCTCCTCCTGCTGGTAGAAACAGGCTTCCCCCACCCCATTTTTGCAAAGTGTTGTGTAGCCCTCTTAAATTGTAAGTGCAGTTTTCTCATGACTTCACCGAATATTTACTGTATATATCTTTTAGCATAATTCTTACATGTATAAACATGCATTGAAAATGTACAAATCTCGTTGAAGCACAGAAGATGTAGGTCACTGTAACATCCACTGAGATGTATAGACCACAGGCACATCTGATCCTACTTGGAAACGTTCAGAAAAGGCTTGTGATGTTACACACGTTGAAGGAAAAAGTTAGACAGCCTCAGTAAGAGAAAGCTGTGAAAACGGTCACTTTCTTTGAAATCATCTGTGAATCTTGCTGTGAAGCAAGTGTATTGAAGTCAAACATGCTGGGTTAGCTTTGTTTTTTTCTCTTATTTATTTCAAATATTTTATCCTCTATTTTAACAAGTTAATATTGAGAACTGTGAAAAAATTTTTGTCCACGTCAGATAATTCTGTTCTAACAGACCTAGTTTTTCCTTTTATCATTATCCCTTTTTTGAATGTGAGCAAACTAAGGCACCATTGTCAGCTCGGTCAACTTACGTATTTGCTTGTTTGGGAATACCCAAGATTGATGTTACTTGCTAGATTTGTTAATCCGGGCTTCAGTCAGAAGGCACAACATGTTTAATGCCCTCTGTCCACGATGTACTTGATTTTGATAATAAAGCCAAGATTTGCACTTTAAGTTGGAATTCACATTTTCCCTTCTGATGCATTTTAAACTATCAACCTTAGCTATTATAAGTTGTTTTTAAGAGATTTTGGCTTTAAGGAAAAAAATATGACTTAGTGTCATCTCATGAGTAAAAGCAGTGTAGAATCTTGCTTTTACTTGGGTTTGTTGTTAGTTGAGTGAATTTCACAATACATGCACTTAATCAGAGTATAGTAGACTCAAAATAGAGCTAGTAGAGTTTTACTGAGGGAAACACATTATATCTCAGTTATCGGATGCACCACTCCACACTAGATTATCTTCTCACTTATACTGTTGGCTGATTGTTTGTTGGTGCCACAGTAAACGGGTTGCTAGTTTAAAACAAAAACATTTTGGCAAACATTTGACAAGTGTTGGCACTGTCGTCAATTAACACTTTTTAGCCTGTAACCCTCTGAATATGGCATCAGCCCTTAAAGAGTACCTGTATTGCTCAGATGCATGTTAGATAATGAAGATGTCTTTTGACTAATAATAAATAGTGACCTCTCTGCTAGGAATAAGCTTCAAATAAATGATTGTATTAGACTTGCAAAATGACATGATTCCATTGAGATTACTACTACTACTAATATGAAACAACCAGTGTTTGACCACAGCATGCCCAAACTGCCATCCACCCACCAAGCGCAGAGTTGGTCTGCATGAGCCACACATGAAAATAAATAATTCTCACTGGCTAGTTCCTCGACTCTATGTGCATTTGATTTTTTTCTTCTTGAGGCTAGCTAAGGAAAGTCAATTTTGAGTTGAAAGATTGCATTGAATTTTTAATATGAAGTACTGTATGCCGTTGTTGTGGATAACGCTGGTCTGCATTGCTCTCTATGTCTGTGATATGTATAACTATGTAAGTCAAATTTTGTTTTGACTGTTGTATACAGGTACTATTTTATCAATAAAAATCTGAACATGATATATTTTTTTTATTCAGACTCATTTTAATGTTATGTGGAAAATTATGTCTTGAAAGTGAATGTTGTAAGTAAATATCATCTGCAAAGACAAAGAAAATTCAAGTTTCTTCAGGTGGGTCTACATAGAGAAGAGAAACTGCACAACTGTAAATCAGAGGAATTTCGATAATTACCAGAAACTCTTGGCAATAAATAGAGGCTCAAATGAGGGAAGTAATCTATGCCACATGAGCATTAAATACATTAAAGTGCAAAGGTTTCAGTCTCTCCATCGGTGTCCACACTGGGCATTGCAGCATTTGTAGAAAGTTGTCATCGGTTCATCTGCTGATCTGGTCTGAATCTGCATGAAATATGCCCGAGGGTGCTCGCACTTGGGACAAGTTTCTACAAGATACAAGTAGAAGAAGTGTAAGTGTGGAACCCCAATAACTCCTTGAGTTCCCATATTTGGTTTATACCGTATAAAATAGAAGGTGAACATGTATGCAAGAAAATAGCTGTAAAAACTGACCTGATTAAAATAAAAATTAATACAAGAATCATCTCCAAGAAAACATATTCAAATGTGTGTGTAGCTTTTATTTATTCTATTTAACAACACATTAGCACATGTAGTCCTATAAAAAATAAGTTATGAGAAAATAAAAGCACATTCAGAATAATGCACACCCCTTTCAGCATCAGGGTTTCAGCAGAGTAATTATTGATCAGAATACCACTTTTTGTTCTGGAAAAGTAGCTTTGCATCTACCTTTTCAACTCATAAATGATAGTGTATCTCAGCAAATTTTAGGGTGTAGGATCTTTAAATTCAGAAAATATGAATGGGCACGAGTGCATCATACAACCGAGACAATGGAGGGTTGTTTTTTTTAGCTGACAGACAACACTTGCTTCAAATTTATTAAGCTACAATGATATGCAATTTGTTGTCAGACCTCTGATACAGTGGGAAACTCAAACCTACATACTGTGCCATGAGCTGTTTGTTTACTTACCAGCCGTTGAGTCCACGTTTTCCCAAGCTGCAGCGCCACCCAGCACATCATCCACCTCTTTCAGCTTGGGATACTTCCTGTTATTTACCTGTAGAAAAGAAAAAAATAAGCCAGCCCGTGAAACTAGCATCTTCTAAATCTAAATGGTAGACAGCAACACTGATTTAAAATAAGACTTTGAAACGACATAACGTGTGCCGTGATTTTTAATCTTGACACAACCTACCTTTCTTGTAATGTTGTGTACATACGGACAAGTGTTGCAGGCGAATCTCATGCACTTCTGTCCTTCCTCGACAATTAAAACATTTCCGCAAGTTGGACAAAAAAGGAGCATGTTAGCCGAGGAACACACGTAGCTAACAGCTACAAACTAAAAATAACAAAATCGATATGAGTAAACTCTTTTATACAACTAACAAACGTTTAAGTCCCCCTGTTTGTAGTTAACAGCTCCATGCATGTGGAACAGCGGAAGAGAAGCTGATGAGAGCAGGTGCTACATTTTTTATCGCGCGGTGGGAAACGAAATATAAAGAGGGGGCGAATTGTTTTATATTAATTCAAAGTCAAAACAGTCTTACCGATTAATAGCACGGAAAAACAAAAAAGTTAACCATTCAAAAATGTACCAAAGTGCTGTCTAAATTCACGTCCACTAAGGGGAACCATTTGTACTAAGCTACGGTTGCCTTCCGGTATATATTTTTCACTGTACACATTGTTTATTTACTTCATGGTTTATAGCGGCGAAATAGTTTACTGTTAACAAATGTTAGTTAGCTTTATTTGATGATTGTTATATCTGTTGATTATCTTTTTACTGTTCTTTACATCTTTGAAGAAAACACATTTCCCACCGTATCGGGTTGTAGTTCGCTGAATGACTTTAGTGCCTGACGATGGAGGAGCAAAGTCAGGACAGTGTTGGAGGAGCAGGAGCAGGAGGAGGTGGGGGAGGACAACCTGTTAAGGATGAAGAGGTTGAAAACGACAACCAGACGGAGCACACAGAGGTGGAAGCTCCAGACGCAGAGGAGGAAGACGAGGAGGCTCTTCCTCATTCAGAGATCCTGGATATTTTCGAGGAGGGACTTGCTCAACTTGTCCAGGACCCTTTACTCTGTGATTTGCCAATCCAGGTTGGTTTAATCCGTCCTTTATACGCCTGATATGCCGTTTCCTGTGACGAAAAAGCAAACAAAAAAAATACTAGGATAGGTTGCAAATATCACATTTACACGCAGTATGTATTCACAGTCCTGGTTGTGATGCTTCACATTAGATCCATCCTGTTTTCTTTAATCATTTTTTGGAGAAATATCTGTAAACTCGACTGGAGTCCACCAGCTGCAATTTGGTACTCACACTAAATTAAGTTCCAATCCTTCACAGTGAATGTCAGAGCAAAAACAAACCACACAGTGTAAGGAACTCTGCTTGTACTTCTGAGAAATAAGTTTATTTAGGACTCCTCTGGGAGGTTAGCACTTGCTAAGCATGTGTTTTGATCAGAATTTGTCCTTATGGATAGAATAAGTCATAAATGTATTTTCTTTTCGTCTTTAGGTGACTTTGGAAGAGATAAATTCTCAGATTGCTTTGGAGTATGGCCAGGCGATGACTGTCAGGGTTTTAAAGGCAGATGGTGAAGTAATGCGTAAGTGTTTCACTTTGCATTTCTGTAATTTGTGAGCATCACTACGCAACATGTAGTTGTATTATTACTGATTTATTGTAAAATATTCAATTTTTATTAACCATTATTTGAAAAAAATAATAATAAAAAAATTCCTCCTTAAGCCATAGTAGTGGTGCAGAATGCCACTGTCCTTGACCTGAAGAAGGCCATTTGCAGATTCATGGAGCTGAAACAACAACGCGAAGGTGGAGTGAAACATGTCAGCTGGTAAACACACGTGCACACACCCAATCACCAGCACATAAAGGGATTTAAAATAAAAAAAAAATAAAAAAGGAGGCCAAACATACAATCTGTTGCATTCCCAGTGTTTGCCTTCTTTCTTTTACAGGAGATATGTTTGGAGAACTTATCACTTAGTATTTCAAGGGGAAAAGCTTGAAGATGACAAGATGAGGCTTAAAGAGTAAGTGTATAAAATAATCACCTCCTTCACGTGCGATGCTGTTATCATCACCACTGTTTGACTTTTTTTTCTCCTCTCTGCTTTTGTTAATATGTAAAGCTATGGGATCAAAAACAGAGAGGAAGTGACGTTCATGAAGAAACTCAGGAAAAAGTGAAATGCGACAGCCAACGTATGTCACGTTGGGAAAAAAACCACCAGTTCCTTCAGCGTGGACCTACCTACCTACCTACCTGCCTCGCAGATTTGCAATGACTTTCACCAAGTATTCATGATTGTATGACTTGTTTTATTTTAAGTTTTTTGGGGAAGTCTTCTCTCCGTTCACATTAAAAACCCCAAATATCTTTTCCAGAAACTCACTTTACTGTCTGAACTGCTTCCTAAAGAGTCTACGTGTAAATAAGATATATGAAGTACTAGATGTTAAGCCCCTCTTTTACTGCCAGCATGCAGTGATTGTGTAAAATTCTTTGCAAATATTAAAATATATTACAGTATTGTGTGTGTGGTTGTGTTTTATTTGAACTTTCACCCCCACGCAGAGTGTTATATTACATTTTCCAGAGCAAGCAGTTGAAAGCCTGACGATTTGAATATTTCCTGGTAGAAGTAAGCACTGTATACCCTTGTTAAGCTAGTTTGGGTGTTGCCTGTGCAGGATAAACTGTGAACAGCTGAAGAAATAAGGTAACACACCTTTTCTCTTGAATTTAGTATTGTCTCTAATACAGTTCAAATGGGACTTCATGAAGTTAGTAGTTGAGGTGTTTAAGTAATATTTTTTAACTTTTTAATGAGTGATAGGAAGTACTATGCAGTTTCAATAATGAGCATTGGACTAGAAATTTTTGTGTTATGCAAGTGATGCTTCTAAAGCTAATTCCAGCATTTTATCTACATGTCTAAATTATTGTTTTGTGACTTTTGCCTGCTCAAACCAGAATTAGTTTTATAGAATTTTCAAACTTCCAAAAGTTTGCCAAAATTCAACTGTTAATATGTATTATTTATTGGAGGAAAATCAGTGTTTAACTCAATATTTATTACAGAAATTGTAGCACAAATTGAGTTTTTAAAATATGAATTTAATCTAGGACTTGATGTGAAATCTAACCCCCTTTTTTTAAGTTAACCTTTGTATGTAATGTAAATGTGTCTCTATTGCTGCCACTTCGGTGACACACAGCAACATTGTTGACCACCCACTTACTGTTTCATTAAAATTGAGCCATAAATGGATAACATGGGAGGCATCACGGCAATGAGGCTTTATATGAAATACTTTTGGTCTGCCGTCTTTTTTGAATTGTGAAACTTACTTTTGGCTCATATTTCAGATGGGAGAGAAATATGCAAATGATACATGTAAATAGATTTGAAAGTACCCGGATGCTAAAGAAGTTTATAAAGTCTGGTAATGATGAAGAGATGAGTAAGATAATTGCATACAATGTCACATTCAATGATCCAACTTTTTTTTGGGCAAAAAAGAAAATACCACATGACGTCTGTCAATGTTAGTTAAAAATTGTTTCTAAAGTTTTAAATTCTACTCGTTATGTCAGTATTATTTATCTTTCAAAATTCTTTATACTTCTTTATTTTGAGAAGATGTCACTATATGTGGTCACATATGAATATATGTATCTTTGGTCATAATTCTCACTACAAAACCAAATTCAACTTTCAATTTATTCTGTGTTCATACACTATGTACACACTTCTGCTTTAATTTACAGTATGGAACATTTTGCACACCAAACAAATATGACCAAAATATCAACCCTAGGCCAAAAACAATCTGAACAATTTCCCCTTGTCATCAGAATCCACCATGACTTCTTTAGACAGCGAGATAAAGAAGATATCTACAGAGTTGAAACATCTTTCACTCAAGAGACAACAACTTCTGGAAAGGAAAAAAGTCCAGTGCGTATTCCAGGAGTTGAGGAATCGAGCTGAATTTGGGCAAAGAGGTGATGTATGAAAGAGATCATGAATCAAATCAAATCAAATGTTATTTGTACAGCGACAATTCACAACAAAGTTATCTCATGACACTTAACATGTAGAGTAGGTCTGGACCACACTCTTTATTATTAGTTGTTA
>JBBPCS010000672.1:8905896-8931828 GCA_037974645.1 Hollardia meadi
TTATGTTTGTTGTGCAACATAATATGAATGTAATGCATAACCCCCCCCCCCCCCCCCAAAATTTATGATTTCAGGTGCACACACATTGCTCAAGCACATTGCACATATTAAAGAAATACAAAACTACCAGAAAATCACAGCTGATAGTGATGACTAATAAAGAGATGGACCGAGGCAGCCTGTGAAAGCATTAGTGTGTTTTCTTACCTTTGTCAGTGGCCGACTGCTGCATTGCTGTTGTAATGCTGCTGAGGCCTCTATTTTCTGTGGCACCGGTCCAGAGGTCTGGACGAGGCCCGGGACTGCACTGCTAACAGTAGTGTGTAATTTGATGCTGCTGGCAGGGAGCTGGATAGTGACTGCTGTGGCAGGAAGGGATGCTGGCAGGAGGATCTGAGCTCCAGCCTTGACAGGCTGCAGGGTTTCAGGGTGCTCGATAGGCTGGTGGCTGATGATGAACTGATTTTGAGGAGCCAAGTGGCACTGATCTTCCACCTCCTCTTGTTTGACCAGCACTGGCAGACCAGGAGAACTACAGGACACTGAGCATTTTGACAGGGTCCTGTTTTCCTCTTTGACCTGGATGGGAGCAAGAGGGCTGAGGTGAGGTGGAGAATCGCCTTGCTGACTCCTCTTCTCCACCTCCAGCTGCATCTTCAGCTCCTCCACCAGTCTCTGCTCCTGCTCCAGCTTCCTCATCAACTCCTCAATCTGACGCTCCTTCTCGTGGAGACGTTTGTCCTTCTCAGAGTCTTTCTCGTAGGACCGCGTCTCTGTGGGAGACTCCTCATGTGGAGCTCTCTGTGCGGAGTTCACACACGGAGCAGTGCAAGTTGGAGACATAGTATCTGAAAGCTTGGTGGGGCTGTCTGCCACACTACTGTCCTCTATGCCCAGACTGGACACCTTGGAAGCTATAGGGGACACAGGGGGGCTTAACTTTATGTTTTCAGACTGTGAAGCTGCTGTGACGGCTGTTTTCTCAATGGCAGCAGCTGCCTGGATGTTAGAGTTCTCCTGATACAACTTTAGCCTCTCTATCAGATCTATCTTTGTCCCAGAAACAGGCAAAGATCTGAGTTTTAGTTCCATTTTCAGCTCAGCCACCTGTAAAGATAACAGATTATTATAAAATACCTCTCAAAATGTTGCTAGTTCTCCTCTGCAGCATGCATATGATGCATATAGTCAGACTGGGTGCAGGCAGGAACGTGTCACCTTCATCTCATCCAGATTAGCTGGTAAATGATCTGGCTTGTGGTTTGTCTGACTGTGCTGGGGCTTTACAGGGGTAGACACAGCATTTCCACTCAGAATAACACTGGAACAGCTGGTTTGTACCTCAGTTGTTGGTCTGTTGTAATAAGACGGGAAGAAAAAGGGAGTACAGATTAGACAGGAAATCTGAACAATTTTTCACGATCAGCTTCTGTAGGATACCGTGGGCCGAGAATATAAAGTATTCGAGACAAACAGCAGCTGTGGTTAAAAAGTTATTGCTCTCTGTTCCAGGTGTAAATGTTTGATTGATTGTTGAAAATCAAGATTCAAATAATTCAAGTCTGAAGGGAAGCAACATTTGTATGTACTGTATGAACTCAACAAAACATCATCAGTCTGTCTACATAAAGGTAAACTTTGTGGGTCACGGCTGTGTAAAAAGAGTGTTTGTGTTGCTAAATGCAGCCATACTTGATTGTGGCAGGTGGGACGGGCTGGTAGTTGTACTGCTGCTGGCTTAAGATCTGGAGCTGCAGGAACTGCTGCTGCTGCTGCAGGAGGCAGGCATAAGCCGAGTCCATCGGCACTTCATTGAGCTCCTGCTTCTGGTCCGGGGGGATGTACTGATGGTACTTTAACTTTTTCACCCGTGGTTTGGGCTCTTTGCTCCTTTTGCTGCGGCTTTTATCGCTGAGTAGCTTGGGCAGGCTTTGCTGCAGAACACAACCCAAAAAAGGAGCATGTAAAACCATAGAGAACCATCTGGAGGATATTTGATCCCTGTGACTGATCTCAGTCCAGTTTATCAAGGGCTACAGTTAGCATTGCCAGTACAATCACTGCAAGACTTGGAACTGATGCTGGATTTTTATAGCTTGAAGTGTTAAGGTGGAACATTGTTCTGACACCCGAGGAGAACTGTCGGAATAGGAAACGGGCAGTGGAAATTTGACCCTTATTGTTCTACCACCTGCAGTTGCAGGATACACATGAAAACTGCTTGGCATAAGAGCAGTAAGTTTTAGGTATGAAACCAAAAATTCAAGCAAGCACACACTGTCCAATTTGTCAAGCTCATTCTGCTATCATATTCCAAGGGAGGGAGAGTTTATTTTATGCTCAGAGGATAACTGGATTATGATAAATGCACAAGTTATTGCTTTACTCCTGTCCTTTGATTTTGGCTTACATTTTACACAGCCTGAATGAGGAAGGCCAGTCTGTCATTTGACCCTAATTGAAGACAAACTGTGGCAGGCACAGATTTAAGCCCAAGGATTTGTGAAATGACTTTAAACCCTGTTGTTCTTTGAACTGTGTTTGACTTGGCTGAGCGCTGACATTCAGTTCAACTCAAAACTGGTGTGACTTTCAGTATGATAAAACACAGACTCTGCGTCTTCTGTAATCACATCTAGCTTCACATTTCCTAAGGAAACGACAACAACAACAACAACAAAACACAGTCAATAAATCAAAACGACAGAGAGTTCAGGAAGAGGTCAATTTCATGTCAAGACTGTGAGTGAATAATCCTTTAAAAAACATATTACAGTAAATTTTAAACAGACTTTGAAATGCGTTTGGTGAGATGTAGAGCTGTTAAAAAGCTCACCTTCACAAGAACTGACCCCGGTGTGATACTGGGGACAACAGTGGTGGTTGGTTGAGGTGTAGATGCTTTTTGGTTGCTTAGCTGCTCACTGGTGGAGACGAGGTTGACGGAATCTGATGTGGACTGGGAGCTAGGTGATGGGGAGTGCTAATAAAAGCGGAGACAGAGAGAAGCCACATGATCCCTTCAATAAGAACAGTGAAGCCACTATGCCCTTTAATCATCATTCCACACAAGGAAAGAAAAGCACCTCAGCGGGAATAATATAACCAAAAACCGGCTGAGAAACACTCAGAAAATAAAAGAATGAGTACAAAATATTTTCTACAAATGATAAACACATTATACATGGTGAGTGCACAGTGTGTACAGTGCATAAAGTTATATTAAATATTTTTCTCATCAGTCACTATCCATCCTTAAAACAGTTTTTACTCTTTATTTAAAGAATTGTATGATTTAAAGTCTCTGCTAGATTAGATAACTAGTCAAGAAAGACAGTTTGTCTGCTGATATTGACAGTACATGTTTTATAAATTGTAATGGTTCAAGGTGTGGCTGTACCTGTATGGGAGAGTTTATGTTAGAGGAAGTAGAAGTGGCCTCATTCCCTCCAGACTCCCTTGGAGAGGCGGAAGTGGAGCTGGGAGAATGCTGGCTGGCAGGCTGTTGTGGTGATAAGGCGTCACTGCTGTCCTCATCAAAGCTGTAAATATCTGGTGGCTTAGAGTCGTTTGCCTTATCGCCTGTGGGGCCAGCATCAAACACAAGCAAGTACAGCTTATTATTTTTTTAAAGGCTCAGGCTCTTCTGTCAGTGAGGATATAACAGTATTTATGATTATCTACCATGGAGGACCTCTTCGGCAGCAGAGTCAATGGGCAGGATCTTCTTCTCCACCAGCTCCATGGGTCCGGGCCGCTGGGCGATCTTCTCATTAAGATCATCAGCCAATCTGGCCCTCTTCAGCTTCATCTGTGTGGCCTGGAGGGAGGGTTCAGCCTGAGTCTCTGATAAACACAGAGAGGATCATTAGATGTGAATCCAGCCAGCATCTGTGAGCCTGCCAACTGCTTCATCAGGGTGACTCACTGCATGCTCAGCCAGACCTCACAAACCTCTGTCATCCTCCAAGACATACTGTATATCTGGTTCTAACTTGGTAAAACAAATTTAAACAGGCAATAAGTGAGATTAGACGAATAAGCACCTTATTCATTACTGTTATCTACACACAGGAGGATGATTACCTTGTAGAATGTGCATACGGACGAGCTCAGAGCGCTCAGGTCTGCTGCAGAGTTTGTGCTTTAAGAAGTTCCCAGTCTGTTAAAAATAAAAAGTGTTTCCATATATTTTTGGGGTATAAGCTAGATTTAGATGAATAAAATCATGAGCTGCTGTGCAATGACATTAGCTGATGACTTACCCTGGCTCTCTCCAGACTGCGAATCTGCTCGTGAAAGGCAGCAGGTGTTTTCAGAGCTGTGAAAAGATGAGTCAACCAAATCCATAACTTTTCTCAGTCAGTATACTGCATTTCCACACACGAGCAAGCTCTTTCTTCCGTTTCAAAATGAATGATTACGGATTTAAAGTGTTTTCTCCGTCAAAGAGGCCATTTGCTTTTGGTGATGGAACAACACAAGTAGAACAACATGAACAACACAATAGTTCTGCTGTATACACTCTTTGTAAATGGACTTACTTGGGTAGCAGTTATCAAAGTTGCTTCCTAAAATGTACAAGACATCTACATGTAGATAATGAACACTGCTACATGTGTCTACCTACTGTAGTGTCTTTAATCATGATAATCATAACGAGTTTAAAATCATGGACATCCAGCAGCAATATGTTATAGATAATAAAAGTTTGATTAATAGCACAATTAATCAACTGAGGAACAGTATAAATTGGCCTAAAGTACAAATCCATATCATATTTTCATATTATTATTTTCATGTTTTTGTTGTTCCCAGAGTGTGACATCATTAAGGATATCATGGGAGTAAAACAGGAAGTGCCAGCTTTAATGACTCAAGCAGAGAGACTGTTCTTGCAGAATAAACTCATGGCTCATTGACTAGTCACCTCTGCTATGATGAGCACTGTTTAATTTAAGGACCCATCGGCTGAGTGGGCGCTCTGAGGAGTGTGTCAGAGATGCAAAGCAAAACATTCCTGCTCGTCACCTAAACCTCGCTGCATATCTACCATAAGCCTGTATGTTTGGGAGCAGCAGAGTGCTTTGGTGGGAAATGGCCTGGGGTGTGTGTGTGTGTGTGTGTGCAGGCCACGCTTGGCCACGGGATGAGTGACCTCCACCGAAGGCTCAGTCGCTGACTCATGTTTCTGTGTGGAGCCAGAGAGGAGCTAAAGAAAGCCTGACTGCAGGAGACTTCTCAGGCAAGAATTTGACAAAGAGGAAGAGCTTTATCTTTTTTCTTTCAACCTTCTCAGTTATCAGCATGATTCTGTCACAGATTTAGCTCATCTTTTATTACGTGTAGCACGGTGACTGAGTCTGCTCCACTTTTGTCACATCAAAGGATGGATGGTATAAGGAGCTGGTTCTGGTGTGCTGCTTGATGGCTTCTGTCTTAAATCTTTGAGTCATTTTTAAAAAATCATTGGCTATGTTTACATGAGTGCAATCACACGACTGTTAGCAACAGTCTGAGGAGGCCAATACTCCTCACACTTTCTGGAATAAAGAAATTGATTGATGTGCATGCACACACATTGTTATTAAGAAATTTGCACACTTCTATAAAATAAAACTTGCAAGTAAAGCAAGTGTTGTGCGCACATGTTGAGCACATGTTGCTGCGAATACACGTACAAGTAAGAGCATAATCACAAATAACAACATAATGTTTACATGGGTCTTGCCCTCTGTCACGTTTTCCAACAGCCATGATGGAGTTTTGTCGATGAAGATGTTGATGTTTGAGTTGTGGGAGCAACAAATTGTGTAATGAATACGAAAAATAGAGCGTGGTTATGAGAGAGAGAAAGGAACTCTAGATTCAGGACATATTGGGTTACAAACTCTGTCCCTTCTGTTAGTGTGCGATGTGAAGACTCACGCGGCATGATGCCTTGCTCCACAAGCTGCTCCCGAGTTCTCCTCTGCTGCAGACAGAGCTGGAGGACTGTGAGAGAGCAGAGACACAGAGGTCAGGGTTAAACTTTTACCATTCAAAGCCAAATCCACTGAGTCAACTGACAACCATCTCTGGTTTTAACTGTGAAACCGGCCAGACTTCAAATAAAACAAAGTACTTATTATTTCTCAATCAATACGCTACCCCAAAGGCCCAACGGTAAACCCTGATCACCACCACAGTCATCCTATTCACTTCCTGTATGGTTTTTTAACAGTGCCACAAGTTGTACAACAGTTATACTCAAACAGTGCGATGTGATTGGCTGAGAGCCCTCCCGATGAGAATCAATATCTCTGCATGTAATGCAAATACAAAGAGAAGTCAAACATGTTAATGTTTAATGTTAGCGCTGCAGTTACGATAATGAGCAAAACTGGAGGCTGTCAAGCCAAAAGAGTCGTATCGATTTAGTAAATTGTTTTAAAAAGGTGATGTTGCGTTGGGTGGATGAGCAGTGACCAGTGATGTTACTGTGGCACTTCAAAGACACGGCTATCTTGCAGCAGAAATTGTTGAGTCTTGCACGGAGGCCCCACATACAGCACTTTGATGGTCCTCTGTGTCACCTTCCCATCAATATAAACTGTAGTAAGATCCCAGTTTAAACATTTATAAACATGTGAGTGTGGACATGTTATTTCAGTAGAATAACATCGCTTCATGCAGAAAAGAACAGTTTAAAGAGCGATGGTGACGAATGAGGCTCCGGTGTGAGGAACATGAGGCCCTATTCGTCACCAATGTAGTGAAGTGAAGCTGGGACTAGCTAGAACTACTCAGGGTACTGTGGCTCAGGGGAAACAGCTACTCCCACTCACTCACTCACTCACTCACTCACTCACACACACACACACAAACGCACGCACGCACGCACGCACGCACGCACGCACGCACACACGCACGCACACACACACACACACACACACACACACACACACACACACACACACAGACCTGCTCAATTCTCCTGGGAATGGTGCAGCGTCTGAACAGGCCTCTGTGACTCACTCTAGCAAAAATAAACTGGGCAGCTGTGAGAACAAGGCCTGGGAACCATGAAATCTAGGGGTAGTTAAGGGGGTGGGTCTCCAGTTTTATGCAGAGCAGAGGGGACATTCACGGGCTTCCACTGGTGGGCAAGGGAACACAGAGTGACAAGTGCTGAGGCAAAGGGTGGGAGGCCGGGTCTCGTCTCAGAGCAGCCCACAAACTCTGGAGCAGAGAACACAGTGTGCCGGCCTCGCCTGCTGTGTTTCCTATTACAAACCCAGGCCACAGGGGTTAGAGTCAGCCTGAGACAGATCATATCAGGAGTTTGTAAAAAAATTGCCATTGCTTTGTCTCAATATTCATATCCACTGTGACTTGGAAAGAAATGCCACAAGCAACAAGATTTATGAGAGCATATAACTGCATATCAATAACACCACAAGCTGCCTCCCAGCACCACAAGAGAACGCAGAGTTTAATTTAAGCATCGGTATGGGGGTACACCTCATGCCCGGGGTCCTCCTCACTTTTGTGTCGTCTTGTGTTCAACCTGAACCCTGGCTAACCTCTCCATGATGCAAACTGGCTCCGCTCTGCAGCTCACCAGCAGAGCGTAAACAGACGTTGTTGGAGAAACACAGAGGGAAGGCTCTGCTGAAATCCCTGCCTACTGATGTAATCTCTAATCTCAGACCCGTGTTGTTCTCAGCAAATCATCCCTGGAGGTCTCCCATCAGACCTTTCATTTTATTCGACTTTTCTTTTTATATAAACAGTACGAATAAAAATATGTTTGGTGTGGCTACAGATACTTCCTGTCCAGACAAAACTGAATTTAGTTTAGAAACAGCCTTATTTTAGCAAAGATCGAGGCATCTATAACAAGAGAAAACTGTGAATATTCAGATTATCAGGTTTATCAAAAAAAATTATTAAGATGCATTTTCCTACATACACAATGCAGCATAAAGTCTACCTGAATCCAATTTAATAGAAACATTTTGTTATGTATGAAATTGGGGAAAAAAAAATGAACCAATCATCTTGTAGTTATTCAAAAGGTATACAGGTTTATAAATCAGCTGACTTGAGTTGACATCTGAGTAATTTACATTAATGGTGGTGGTTGTAAAATGCAGGCATACAAACAGCAAGTATCAAACGGTTTATCACGTTATTAAATTAACTACACCACTACTTGTTTTTTCCTAAATAAGTTAAACAAAGCAGAAATCTATCAGCACTGACAGTGTATAGAAGATAAAACAGAGCTAAAATGCTGATATAGGTAGTCAACTCTCTGAATTTAAGCTCCCTTGTAACCACATCTCAGTGATCTATTGTTTTTTTCCCCAAAGTAAAAGGGCCTAAGAAGATTCAAAGTCATGAGAAAACACATAAGTTTAATAAGAGTGGGCGTGTCCTCAAACTCTGTGTTGACAAACTGGTCTGGTTATGAAGTTATTTTTAGTCAGGTCGTAAATAGTCATTTATTGACATACAATTTAAATAAAATGCTATACAAGCAAATGTTACATGCCACGGCCCGAAGAGAAAGATATTTACATATTGTTTAGCTTTCTTGCCCGCTAAACAAATATTATATACTTTTGTTTTTTGAGTGTCGTTACGCACCTTCTGACAACAGTAAACAGCAATCTTCCATGTTACCACTTTTGTAGGCTGTAATAACACTGTATCTCGACATTTAGCTTAAATACCCCATGAACTTTGGTGTTTGGAGTCCACATTACTTCTGGTCTAAACGACAAACATTAAAAACACGCAAATAATGATCTGAATCTCGATGAGCAGCATATTTGTGTTTCACGCTTCATTAGAATGAAGCCTCTTGTGTGTACTTACATTACAGGAGAGAATTCATGCTTATATCATGTGAAAGAAAACCATAATAGTCTTTTAGCAGAATGCCAATATAAACACAGGCAGTATAATCTGACGAGTATTCTCTCTTAAATCTCTGCCATGCAGACTCTGACAGCTTTTCTACAGCGAGTTTGATTTATTATCCGCCAGAAGACAATAGTCTCTCCTGTAAGAATGATGCTTGGCATGAATCATTCTGATGAGCTTAACTGTTGCTCTGTCATTTCCTGTTAGGGCTGCGTCTACGTCACTATAACCCCCCCCCCCCCCGGCTACTGCTGCCAAAATCAGTAAAGATTAACAAGAGTTAAAAAAAAAAAACTTCAATGAACTGCATTTAGGTTAGACATAAAAAAGAAAAAGCACCTGATTTGAATTTACCCCTGCAGATGGACGGCGTCTCCACATCAAGGCAGGCCATAGAAGACAGTGGTGGTGTGCTTGGCGGCCAGGTCTGGAGTCCCATGGAGTGATGAGGCTGGTGGGGAACAGGGCAGTCAGGGAGAGAGAAGACCCAGCTCTGAGCGAACCAACAGCTGGCTCTCAGAGCTGCAAACAGTCCCTCCTCTTTGGCTGTGTGCTGGCCTCAGCAGAGAAAGTGTGTGTGTGTGTGTGCGTGTGTGTGTGTTCAGTCAATGTCAGGAGGAGGGAACACAGTGCTGCTCATGTTAACCCTCGCTAGGTCATTTTGCTACAAGGGCTCATCATCATGCTACAGCACAAAACCCTGCTGAACTTTTGATCTCAATTTGTGAATAATCAGGAGGGGAATAATTAATAATAATTAATAATTAAATTAATTAATAATAAAGAGTGTGGTCTAGACCTGCTCTACATGTAAAGTGTCATGAGGTAACTTTTGTTGTGAATTGGCGCTATACAAATAAAATTGACTTGACTTGACAAAATCATCTACTGTTTACCAATCAAAACAAGCTGTTGGGAATTTTGAGAGAGTCCATGTCCATGATAAACAGCATGAGTGTTGTTTTTCTTCCAGAAATATCTGTAGCAATAAATAACAATGACAAAAACAAATTCACTGGGTCCTCGTGGACATGGAAGTTTATCTTGACACATTTTTTAATGATTAGCTATGAGTTTTGTTTTCTTACATGTGTAGTGATTATTGTTTGAATTGTTGCTCTCCATTGCAAACACCACTGATCTGTAGATTATATATACTGTGATGAGTAAACATGAAACTCTAAAAAATTCAGCTAAAAATTCAAATGGGGGACAAAGAGGAGCAAACGCAGTGCCTCATACAAAAACATGCTTAGTCGTGGCTTACACTCGTAGTCAGATGCCATCCATTACTACAAACATGCTGACAGGAAGTGAGATAAAAGGAAATTACGCTAATTGTGGCAAGTTCAGTGTGTCTCATTGGATCCAGGGAGGCTGGTTAGAAAATAAGGCAAAGCTAAAGAGCAGGATCTGATCCCACAGTGGATCTAATGACAAGGTCCAGAGAGAGAGAAAGCTCTCAGGCCTCTGGTTGTTCTTGTGATGTGACTGAGCAGGGCAATGCATGCTGGGGAGGACCGGACCGCTGTGTCCTGATTTAATAAAGTTCACTCGTGGGATCAAGAAATATGCATGTCAAACAGCATGGGACAGGCGAAACTTGGAGTTGATAAAGTAAATGGGACAGTCAGGCACAACGTGTTATGACAGCTCACTGCTGGGATTGAATAATGTTGAGCAAGACCATAAAAATATGGGAGAGTAGCTGGAGTATTTGGAATGTGGAAAAACAACTTTGTGCATGTCACACCGTCCCGTAAAGACACAGAATTCTTTTCACAATTCGCAGGTGTGTTGGCTGCAGAAACCAAACCACAGATTTTATGGATGCTTTATACACCTGTTTTGTCCCACAGTCAAAACCTCTCTCCTGCAACAAAGACTGCTGTGGGCTCTCAAATTCCCATCCCAATCCAAAACAATGCTGTTTCTCATCTTCAGTAACAATTCTAATTATTATTATTATTATTAGTAACAACAATCTAATCTCTTGTTTTAAACCACAAGGTAGTATGAATTGAAGATGGTTTCCATTCACAGAAAAACATACTTGAAAAATATATTGATCTTGTTTTGAATTTAATATCTTTTTGCACAATGTCACTGCATTGACTGTTATTAATAGACACTTTAGCTAGATGTTTATCACACTCATTACACTATTACATCCATCTGATTCCCACTGCCAGCTGTTGCGACTCACGACTCATTTAGAGTAAAGTGAAAACATACGAGTTTATAGTTGCAGTCACTAAGCGTTGTTTGATTCACATGCAGGTTTGTGTTGAAGAAATTCTGTAACTTCACAACAAATCAGATCACTCTCTGAAATGTCCTAATAAGCATGACAAGATTAAAGGTGTATTCACACCTGTAGTTCTGTTCATTTTTCAATCCTTTGTGTGAACACAAAGTCATGTGGACATACAGGTCAGTCATTCGTTGGACAGTTTTGGCGACTGTCATCCTGCACCATCAGTATTACATGGACCCACATGGGGAAATAAAAGCCCAGTGATTGACAGCAAGGCATATTGTGCAGTGCTGCGCCTTATGTGTTTATTGAGTGTGTTTTCTCTAGTTGTTACAAAGTGCTCACAGAGAAATAACTGATTATGATCATTATTAGTTACTCAACCACATTTTATGAATAATGATCAACATGTGTAAAAAGGAAGCAAACGTGGTTTAAAAAGTTTTACAGTAGTTACTGTGTGGTCACTTTTTTTACATACTGTTTTATGAGCAACTGTCAAATTATATGGAGTAGGTCACAATTATCAGATGTAAACAATTAAAACGACAGAATGATTTCAGTCTTTTTTCTTCCAGTGTTTGCTTGTTGCATGCTTCCCAGGATCTTTTTGGACATGATTAAATAATAGTTTAGCATTAGAAATCTGGTATCATAAAATTCTGTGGTTTGTCCGTTTTGCTTTCACACCCCAAATGAACCGCACAGCTGAGACTCCCATTTTCAGGTGGTCATGGTTGTTTACTCTACACCATGATTACAGGACTTTGGTTTGGTTTTTATTGTGGCATAAAACAAGATAAACATGACAAACAACACTTTTACATGCGCCTACACAAACCAGATTAAACCGCCAAACAAAATTGAGCTCATTTAAACAGAATCAAATAGGCTAATGTGCTTATATTATATCATTAGTATATAGTTTTTGTATATAGTATACAGGGTAAAGTAACTATACTTAAGAAACAAGGGAAGAAATGTATTTAAGAGGGACAGACAACAGGGGTGTTGGGCTAATTAACAAAATATATATTAATATACACACTTAATAATGTATGGTTGCCGAAGGGAGATTGGAAAAGAAACTTGACAGTAAGCTTTAACTTGTGTATTATCACTGCTGAAAAACAGAAATCTCTCCCAAATACTTAATCATGCTTAAGCAGCTAAAAAGCACAATATCTTAGCTGTAGTCACTATCATAATTCTAAAAAAAAAAAAAAAATCCACTATGATTACTTAATTAGTAATGATTTTTCCCACACTATTTTAAACTTCCAGTTACATTTATTTCAACATCCCTCCTACACCCCAAAATACCCTTTCATCTCATATCTGGGTACCTACATATTAGTACCAGCAGACACCTGGAGGTTTTATTTGGTACCCCATGTGTACAAAACAACAAAGTATTTACTATGCTGTAATATGAAGCTTTACTTAAAAGGAAACTGTGAATTTACATGGTGAACACAACTAAAACAACTGAAGTGACGCGCCATGAAGAGCATTATCTGTGGACCATTGTTAGTTGGGCAGAATTGCTTCTTGCCTATGTACTTACCAGAAATGCATGATCCATGTAACTAATAATTAGTCATTATACTATTCATTTTATTTACTAGTTTTTAACAGTGATGGATTCTGGCTAGCTGTGTGAGAACCAAATGTTTCAGGTACCAAGTCAAAAAAACATTTATGTAGAAATATTTGTAACATCAATTCAAAGGCAAAATATTTCACTGATACAATAATACAAGATAGCTTTGCTGTAAATACATAGCAAATCCATGTTCCCAAGGAAAAAAAACCTTGATTTCAGCAACTACTCAAGCTGTGATTATGTGTTGGCTTCCAAAGGCAATTCTGATCTAATTCCAAACTTCATTCCACAAACAAATCACTGAAAAGAGTTTATTTTCTCAGAGTGCCCTTGTTCTTAAAAGGTCATCACAGAGTATGTGTAACCAAACTGATGTTTTGGTCACTGATTTGGACCCAGTTTAGGTCCGCTCACTTGTTGCTCCTTGAGGCAGCAGGGGCAGTACGCACTGTTCTTCTAACTGTGCAGGAGGGGCAAGACCCTGCAGAAGATTCCGCAGAAATCGATATAGTTGTCACTATAATCCATATAGTTATAATAAAGTTATTATAGGTTTGTGTTATTTTTTTTCTATTTGTCACTACATTCTACTGTCTGTACTGTATAACAGTCATTCTCAACCAGTGGCCTGTGGCCCGCATTGGGTCGCGGAGCCAGCCAACTGGTAATATTAAAATTAATTTTTTTGGTGGGTATTTTACAAAGCTAGTTATGTTTATATCTAAATATGCTCAAGAATTCACACAAATAAAAAATGTCAAATTAAAATGCATGATTTCAATGACCAGCTATCACCACGGCAATAACAACACATCATCAACCGCGTCTTTCCACTGTTAGCTAGCTATATTGCCTGGGATGCAGTGACACAAACTAGATTGTTTTTGTTTTTTAACAAAAAAGTGATGCGGTAGACAACGCTACACTAGTTAAAGCAATAAAGCATGTGGTGAGCAAAATATGACCCTCAATTCATTAAATCTGGATTCATAATGGCGGGCAGTGATGTATGTGAAGTGTGTTGAATGTGGTGAAATCGTGTCACAGCACCGTTTATTTTTTTCTCCCTTCTTGCCATGTTTTTCTCATTTATTTGGGAAAGGTTTCCTTAAAATTATTTGAACAATCAGAAAGGGCCCTTGCTGTATAACATTATTAAACTAGCTTGTTTTGTGTCCGTGTGAAAAACATAGGTGTAGTGACAGTGGGATGAGTAATTTCTGTGACACAAACATTGCACAATTTCATTTGGGCCTCCCACTCCAGATGAGAATATCTTAAATTAGGAACTGCCATTCCACAAGGCTGCACAACGACATTCATCCTATTACCACAGTAAACCCGAATTTTCAATGAGGAACCAGCTGCGGTACACGGTTGTTGACGATGATGTTGAATGATGCTAACCTTCAATGTGTTGTCCGTACTCTCATTCCTAATTCAGGCACGTTACTATTCTTTCTACTTCACGTTTTATGTGGAAAAAAGCACCAACACTTCTGGCCTGAAAGTAAAGAACGTTTTGACCAAAATGTTATTGTTTTTTTTCCACATAAAAGATGTGAAAGAAGTAAGGATACTGGTGTGCTCCAGTGATTCTTTAAAGTCACAGCTGATTTCTTGATTTTGCTTGATTTGATTATTTATCAATTCGTCCACCCCCATTTGTGTTCTTAAGAGTATATGCTTTTCTGTCTGATCATACTGTATATTGATCAGGAAGGTTGAGTTATTGCCATCTCAGCTAGACAGACTAAAGTAACTAACTGGAGTTAAACCACATCAGGAACTGAATGTTACTTTAGCAGATTGAGTCCCTCAAGTGGATAAAACTCCCCAACATGCTTTTTAATTGATGGAATTTATTATCTGTGTCTGTGTTTTACTGTGTTGTTAAAATACTTCAGTTACTGGACTCCATACTTGATGAGTGACCCTGAAGAAACTGAATGCAAAACATAATCCCTCCAAAAATATTTTATCTTCTCTTCCCTGATTTATGGCTGGTCAGCTCACAAAAATGTGCCCACACCATGTTCCTTTAGGTCTGAAGTGTACTTTATATTCCAAGTTTAACTGCTACAATGCTATTTTGACATTTTAGAGCAATACCGACAATGCAACAATAGTTTCCTGTATGTTCACATCCTGTGTTTATCATCATACTGGCTTCATATGTCATGACAGTTCACTGAAATACAAGTAATTCTTGCACAATGTGCCTTTTGTGTAGTGAAGCATAAAAGGTACAATATGTAACACAAACAAAAGCCCATTATTACTGATCAGTCCATGATGTTTCCTGTAGTATCTTCTTTACCAGTGATGTCAGAAAGTTTGTGCTGCCGTGCTATCATAGTGTTGTCTTGGTGAGAAAGTGTACTCAAATCCCAGCACTGCGATCATGACAATCTCATTACACTCTTGACCCTCTGTGCCAAAGTATTCTTCAGAACCAAAATCCACACTTCATTTTCCCAGATAAAGTTTCTTTGAACATCAAAGCACTCATTAACATCAAGTCCCATGTGGGGGTTTCAAACTAACACACATGCTTAAATTTACAAGATCATTCTCAGGATATTTTTGTTCACACTACAGTACAGTCTCAGGGTCAAGCTAAATTTTGTGACAAACAGAGTGCGTTTAACTTACATCACACAACACAGAAGAAGAACAACACCAAAGGTCAAAAACACTCTTCAAGGACCCTAAGCCGATTTCAAACCACCACTTAAAGGCTTTGGGAGTAACTCTGCTGCTTAAACTGCTGATGGACACAATGTAATCAAGTTCAGGTGCACTGTGATGAAGGAGCCATCTATACAGCCCATTTCAGCTCACGAAGGCATTGCCTATAAAACCTAGAAAATGTCAGATTCCTTGTGGATTCTCACTGGAGTGATTCCAGGAAGAATTCCAGGGAAGATCTGGACACAGATTTGATATAATTTAGGTGAGGAGCCAAGATGTCAAACTGAATAAGATCGATTTGAGTTAAGCAAGCATTTTGCTGCAGCATGTGCTGCTACACCAAAGACAGATGTTCTAATCAAACTACAAATCTTTTAATCAAACTATTTTGTTTACTGGATATATTTATAAGTATCAGGTGTTGGGTTGTAGATGACTGATTGCATAGTTATACAACACTGACATTTCAAGCCTCAAAGTTATTTATCGTGATAGTGAAAAGTCTTGGCGTCTGCCATGGCATTCATCTTCAGTAAAGGCATTAAGTGTATCATATTACACCTGGATCTAAGTTTAGTCAAAGAAAATAAACCAAGAATGTGTTTTAATGATGGGATGCAAATCAAAATGTTGTGTATGCTGGCTGGCGCATGAACATCCGCCTTTAAATTGATAAGAACAAAAAGAATATGATTTAAAATCATTAACATGAGCCTATTTAATGAGAAAGATTGCATGTGTTGAAAGAAGTTGCAGTAAAACTGCATATTCATTTTCAGTGGGGACTCACCCACTACCATCACATCCCATGAAGGCCTCTGCAGATGGTGGGAAAGCCAGAGGGAAATCCCTGTAGGCCTCCATTTTTCTTTGAAGTTGTGCTACATGCAGCTGCCACGAGAGGCTAAAAATGGCAGGCCTGTGGCAGCTTTGATAACATTAACATCATCACCAAAAACAACTAACTGCACACACTTACCAAAAAGTAAACATACTCACGGTTGCCCAAAGGCAAACTGTAATTACATTTAAGCCCGTACATCAACACACATACAGCCAAATATTATTTGTACTGCTCTTTTGGATGAGCTACATTACCATGAGCAATCACAGACATTCCTTCCCACATTTTTAACATTGGCAAATAATGATACTGCCAGTTTGTCCAACTGTTTCACCAAGATTAACAATCAGTCAATATTTACAATGATTAATGGAGAAGGCTTGCAAAAATTGTTTTTCCATTACATCAAAATTCAATGGAAATGAATTGGACTGATTTACCATAACTATGACTAAAACACAATGGTGCAATGCATCTGAACCAAAATGAGTCACGTCACAGCATCAGATGGATGCATGTGTTTAATTAAATGTGGTATTTTATTGAGGGACATCTAATAAAATCTGTTTGTCTTCATTTGTATGTTTATTCTTTTACGATCACAGATCCATTCTCACAGAAGTGATTACGATTTATCTCCCTCAGACTCGTCACCGTATCCTTGACCGAGTAAAACCAATATATTACAACTACAGAGCCAATATTACTGTAACATTTTCATTTTGTGTTTATGTATACAAAGCTGTATTTACTTGAGATAATATGCATGTAGCCCACATATTCTGATATTATAACATCTTCTGCAGTTCTGCATAATAGAGGTATCGCACAGTGTTAGTGTTGTCATGACTTCGACACAATACCCACCTAAATATGTCAATACTACTACTGAAATGATACCATGGCAAAAACCTAAAATATCAGGAAACACTTAACAGCACATTAACTACAATGTTATTGAGCATAAAAATAATAAACATAAATGACATTAACTGCAAGTCTGGCACTTCATGCCAAGCTTAAATCCAGGATAATTAGCCTGCACACTACAGCAGAGCACTAAAGTAATGCTACAAATGACCCAATAAACCTCCCTGGTGGAGGTCTGTGCTCTACTGAACACATTTTCTAGTAATAGAGATAATTATTGACAGAAATGTACATGTCCTGATTACCATTACCCGTACTGATTGAGTAAAAATGGATCATTTATAACGGGTGTTTCTTAAACACCAAATTTTTTAGCAGTTTGTAAGTTATGGTAAAATTAACTTCACCAGTATGGATGTTGTGTTAGCCTACACCATGTTTGCCACAGCTAAAAAGCTAAAGCCAGATTACAGTCATCATTGCCCTTAATTGCCTCATGAAACTCAGATGGTAAAAAAATAGAAAAAGTTCTCTTGTCATAAACTAAATCACACCCGTTTGACTTAAATTTGAGGGCATGTAATTATCTATCATATTAGCCCTGTAGCTCTTTGTATTCCCTCAACGGTCGACATGTCTGGAGTTGGACCTGTTGCTCTTTTGGTCTGCGTGGGTTTAAAACATCTTTTACAGATGTCCGTGGGCTTCCGGAAGAGGATTAGGGGCACAAGTGAAAAACTTATTCTTCTGACTTTTTTTCTCAGAATTCTGAGATCTCAGAATGAGATTAATGAGAAACATTTTTTTTTCTGAGAAAAAACTCAAAAGAACTAAAATTAATTTTTCACGTGGCCCTAATCCTCTTCCATAGATTTTGCTAACTGTTGCCTATGTCAGCAAAATAATGCCATAGTTTGCTGTGAACATCGGCAAGACCACTTGTACTTGCACCCCTGCCTCTGATTTTGTCGTCATGAAAACTGCTTGAGAGAAAAGAGACAGCATGCCCACTATGCCTGCAGGGACTGGACTGGTGGAAACGGAGTGCTGCACACGGTCCTGCTCTGTCGCACATCAACTCATAATACAGATCTCATTCACTCAAAACACTCATTCTTAAAGTACCTACAGTATATTAATAAAATAGGGTACTGTACCACTTTTTAAAGCCAGGGTTTTATGATACCTTTCTAGTATCATATAGCATGCAACAGTACCACACTTACATACGTCGAATATTTGATCTTTTAATCTGTGATATGACCATTGTCAGTATTCTGTTAAGCAGCAAGTTTTCCTCAGTCATGGTGAATTTTCAAAAACCTTAAATAAATAGGCTAAATATGGAGGACAAGTATTCAGACAAATACAATTGACTACAGTCAATCAGCTACTAATAGCAAAAATATAAATGATTACATACAGTATGAAGTTACAGTTCGTTGTTTTTGTTTTTTAGTTTTTAGAATTTTCTTTTCATTTTTTACAATAACAGAAGATATCCACTCTTTTTTTTCTTTTTAAAAAAAGGAATTAGTATATTGTGTAAAAAAAAAAAAAAAAAAGGGCGAATAAAGTGTATCTATGAAAATGTGGATCTGCCTCTGTACAGTCATACTGGTAGTCAGACTCAGCCATCATAAAGTTAATCTGTTTTCAGGTTGTAAAATACATTTCCCTGTTCTAATTTGTTTTAAATGGAGGTACAAATACCTTGCTGTGAAAAAAAAAAACATGTACCACATTATCCAGCGATTAACTCAGTAAAGATAAAGCAGGCGCAGACTGCTGCTAAAAATAGCTGATTTTATAGCCAGAACAAGCAGCTGGACAAGGGAAAAAAAAAAATGTTTCCGCCTCTGTGTGAGTCTGGGGTATAACTTTGTCCCCCACAATCTGGACTTCATGCAAGAAAACAAAATGTTACAACCACAGCGAAGGGCTGACGACTTCTTCACACGTCCCCTTTAACATTCCCTGATTTCAACAGCCATAACTTTCCCATAAGTCTAATTAACCCTCCAGTGGCTGTTACTCACACAACATGAGCCCTCCCCTCTCTCCTCCTGGTTGGAGGGGCAGGATAGGGGTCCACTACAGACAGAAATAACTTCTTGTTTGCACACTGGCATGCTACAACTCATGGTGTTGTTCTGGGAGCCACACAGAATCTCGTGTTTTTGTCTTGTATCACAGGGGATCGTGAAACCTGGTGACAGTAATATTGCATGTTCTATGGATTTTAGCTTCAAGAAAACAACAGTTTTGTAAACAATTATATTTAAGGCTGCAAAAGGTCTCAATTGAATCTTTAAAGCAAACTCACACATCCTCTCTGAATTATCATGTTTTACACTGCAGACTAGGTTGTAGATGTTGTTGTTGTCCGTTTATGTTGTTGTTATCTGTTCACATCTGATGAGTGCTGAAGGAAGTTTTAGTTTTCTATTAAATAAAACTTTATTCTTAAAAATCAGTTCTTAAAAGCTATTCTAACTAGCTAAAGTAGATTTTTGCATTAGTAGTGGTAGACTGCTTAACTATATTATACTTAATGTAATACAATCACAGTGGCTCTGCTGACTCAAGGGGAAAGCGTCTTACTTTATGTCAGCTGTAGTCTTCACATTGAATTAGATGTATGCACTTTAAAGTCAAATGACATTAGCAGACACCTGGTTTTAGCATCTGCTACAGGCACAGACTGTTGTCATGATGACATCAGAAAACCAGAGTTTAGAGTTTCCTGAAGTGTGAAAAAAAAGTCATTAATCCAAATTACTCTTAATGCACCGATTTACAGAGTCGAGGTGCCAACATTTGGCACCGCATCACTTTTCCATGCCTGAGTGGAAAGTGAAAACCTCTTCCCTTATTCAGTTTGGGATATGAGGATTCAGTTTTGCAAGTAAAACACTCTGGAGATGTGGTTAAATCTTAATTTCAGGAGCTATAATCCAGTATGCAAATGCCTCCTTAAATCTTAATTTTGAACATTTTCTTCATGAACTCTCCACCAACACAACCATGTGGTATGCGTACCATTTTTGTGCCCCCAGGAAAAGATCAGGAATAGCATTTGCTCATTGGAATAACAGGTAACAAAAACAGTGTAACCATGGCCTCAGCCTCATGAGAGACGGACAGTCAGAACATAGTCCAGACCACAAGGGAAGCATTAACTGCTCTATAAATGCCAGAATTATAAAGTGTGCAGTGTTCCTTTCAAATGGACAATGTTTAATACAGCCAGTACACTAAAGGCAGCACAAAGTAAAACAAAAGTCACATTGATTATTACACTATAAAAATGTGAAATATTGTCCTATTGATAAGGCAAATCAAAATCAAACATAAAACATTACTCTGAGCTAAAATTTTAAAAAACCAGACACTAAAAGCTTACCTAAGACCCCTCCCTTTTTCGGTCTGTCAAATATGCTGCCTCTATTCATCTACTGTCATCTCCCTGCATCTGATTTACTTCCTGACTTAACTATGGGAAACAGTGAAGTTACCCCGATTACAGACATTTCCTTCCTCCACCATTCACAGCAATGCCTGGAATGGCTGCAGTATTTACTCAGGCCTGAAGCGGTAAACTGCGGATCCCACACCCACATGGCATATGCATCATGGGCTACAAAGGCCAAAGGTCCCTGGGAGAGTAGTTCTTCTTAATCGAGACAGAAAAAAAAAAATTCTTGAACAAGAGAAATGTTGCAAATCGACAATCTGATCAAGCTGGATGGCATTTCAGACGCTTCTTCTCAGGCTGAAACTATGGGTGCTGCTGTGAGACCCCTGACAAGACCCAAGACTGGATTTACTGTGCAAAACTCTACAGAAGCGCATTGCCTCTGAGTGAACCCCCTGTGGCTTTGGGCCTCTTGAACTCCCCCAAATTTCCCCCCAACTAGTCACAACAATGTTTGGGCCTTAATATTTTTCATGCTCGCTTCTTGTGGTTTCCAATTTGAAAAACAAGTTGTTTTTACAAGCCCCTGTGAGTACCATTCCACCTCAATTGATGTTGAACTAACCCCCACTCTGGAATATAACATCAACAAAAAAATAACTCTGACATTGTCCTTAAATATAGGCTTCACTTACCAAAGATCTGGTAGATGGCAGTACATATTTTTCATGTCTGAATTGTCACAAACAATCAAGCTAACCCAGCTGCTTCAGGAACATGGACCAGCTTGTATTGCGGGACATAAAACACAAAACAAATTTTGCACACTATCACATTATTTTCACCAGAGGGGGGCACTGTGAACTCATGCTTGTTATTTGTGAAGCAATCTAACATGACATAACGTCGGTTTATGTCATATACGCCCTGTCATGGTGAGTGGTTCCTATAGGCTGGGTAGAACTTATACTTAACACCGTTATATGAGGACATATTTGTAATAAAGTAGATTCATAGTATACAGTTACATCTCTGAGAAAAAGGGTCACTGTATTCATTGTTTTACATTTTAACTAAAACCACCATTTTCAAACTAACACAATGAGAGAAAACATGATAAAACTATGTTGCAAAATGTGAAACTTAACAGCACAAAAGTAGGTCTTAGTTTGCTGGTGATGAAATTAAACTACAATCGGATTATCATATTACAGATTAATTTACAGCCTTGTAAGAAAAAGTTAAAGCTATTCCTTAAATCTCGAATGCGAGCATTAATGATAGCCAAGCTTGTGATTGACTCTTGCCTAAAGTCAGCTGGGACTGGCTGGGATTGACTCCAGGACTAATGGATGGATAGATTATACTGCCATCTAGTGCAATAAAAAAGGACAGCTATAGGTACCTTCATCCATTCTCAAGTACAATGTAAACCCAGAGGTAGCTTTTTCCTTCTTGCAGACACATAATGACAGAGGCTACAGCAAACAACAACATTGTTTATGCAGATTTTTTATGACGAATGAAACCAAAAGCAGCTGCACACCATTAACTCCTCTACACATCACAGAAACCAGAGCCAGCAAGTGGCAAAAAACATTTTTCATTTTGATATTTAAATTACTACGATAAGCAATCATGTATTATCACTTGCTGTGTGGAGGAAAATATCAAATGATATCTGGACTGTCGCCCCAAAGATGGAGGAGTAAATTACCAGCTGTGGTGTTTCTGTCTTCTGCACAAACATCATCCAGTGTTCAAACTGCCATGTCTAGCACAGATGGGCTAGAGCAGCAGATTTCTTTACATTTAAGAAACAACCAATTAGGCTTTAGGAAATGGACTCAAGGTACAACACTGAATAATAATGCTTAACTTTAATACAAGAGTGCCACCATAAACATTTTGTGAGAGGATTTCTCTGACGTGGACTCTCAGGAATGTAGTAAAGTTTGGCTTTTAAGAATCCGATCTGCCTCACGTAATGTTTTTCGCAAAAACAAACCTCTAACCTAAAACCTACTTTCCATAGATGAAGAAGATTAAAGGGATGATTCAACTTCTATACCTCCTTATCCTTTTTAAGTAGGGACCAGATAGTAGCTGGAATTTAATCACAGACATAAGGGGGCAGTGAAGTCCTTATGAGACACAGGCCTTTCAGTTGGCTTCTTTGAATCTGGGAGGTTAAAATTATATCTGAAGTGTTGCTTCAGCACCACACAGTGATAATTTTAAAATCTTTTCAGTCCATATGCCCTCCATCAGCTCTGTCCAAATATAGAGCTAAGTATGAAGCTACAAGAGTGTGATAATATTAGTCTGTGATTCTCTCCTTTGGAGACGAATCCTTGGAGTGAATCCATCATGATTCTGCAGGAAGTTATCTGTTCTGAAATGTCCAACTATAATATAATAATGGTGGCTGAGGTACCCATGATCAGGATAACTATATTGAAAATTACATTCACATTTATTTCACTCATTTCAAAGTATTATCTTTATGAAGTGTGAAGGGGAAAGGATAAAAAGTCTGTATTTAAGTCAGTGTACTTATTTTTTAGAGGGGTTTTTATAATCGGGGGGATGGATGTGGGTTCCCCTCAGCACACCATGCTGCTTCATGACATCAAATATAAACAGCCAGAGATCATGAATCTGCACTACAAAAAACAGTGGTTTTTATGTCAACTTTAGAACCAGTCACACAAATCAGAAGATGTCATTTTTCTGCAGAGGCACATGTCTGCATTTCCTGCTGCAAAATGTTTTAATCAGCTTAAGTTTTGAAAAAACTCGCTCTGCAGAGGCAACTGTTAACGGTTAGCTCAAAAATATTGAATAGGATTTGTAAAATTGGTGGAAAAAAATGTTTTGCAAAAAATCTGGAAATCGGTTTTATAATTGGACACAAAAGACTAACCTTGGTCCTCGGTCAGTGGCTTAAACTTACGTCAAATTTCATTGAAATCCATCTGGTTGATTTTGAGCACCAAATAAACCGATCTGAAAATATTAAGTCTCCGGTGGAGGGAATCTGAGGAGAAACACAGAATATGCTCATTTAAAATCAACTCTTCACTTGCAGAAAACATCAGGCAACAACAGCCCCATCTTCCCTAATTTTTCTGAACAGCCCAATTATCTTAATAGCCACAGTGCTCTATTTCCTTTGTCATGTTCATCAGTCTCCACATGCGTTTTTAGTTTGAGACAAATTGTAGAAAGAATTGCCACTATATTCCAATGGAATGCAGAAATAAATATGTGATTACACATCAAAATGTATGACTGCAGTGCAATTCATATTGTGATATTGCCTTCTATTGATAAACCCCTTAACTCTTACATGTCAGGATAAGAGGCATGTTGTGTATTCGGTTTTAAATGTAACCATAGGCAGCCGTTGGTTGTGTGGTAATGAACGCCGAACTCTTAATTAAATGAGTTTGATTTGATTACTCGTGAGTCGCTTCATTTTCATATAGTATGTTGCTCTCTCAGTGTGGCTGCAGTTAAGTCCTCAGTTAAATGTCAGAACAATTTGAGAGGTGGGACACTGTCATTTGGCAAAAACTTCACCACCGAGACTTCTGAGCTCTATCATCTGGAGAAGGCATTTGTTATAAATAGATAAGAGTTGAAGGGTTGATCTGAAATCCCCCTGGGTACAGCAGCTGAAAAAGCTTATTAGCTCCCCCATCTATAGCATTTAGTTTGTGGTTGCTCATCGTTTCCACAATAACTCAACTTTGACACTAAAGAACACACACACATTTTGATCAGCTATTTGTTTAAGGGGTACTTGGCAGATCGCCATTTGTTGTTTGCATACTGGTAGTTCAGACTTTAATTCTGTTGACTAATCAGTATCAATGCTGCATTGTGCGGAGCCCTGGGTAAAAACGTATATTAAAATCAACACAAAAAATTGCAATTAAAAGTAGGCATGCAACTAACTTTATTATAATTATTTTTATTATAAATTAATTTGCCAAATATTTTCTTGATTACATAATTCTGTGTATAAGATGTCTGAAAATCTAGTGAAAGCTAGAGAACCAGGGAATTTGGGGATTTTTTTTTTTGCTTAAAACAGTGCTTCTCAAATTTTTAAAGATGTTATAGATATAAATATACTGTACATTCTGTTATTGGATGGAATTATGTGAAAATAAATGATTCCCCTTTTGATTCCCCTTGAACCCACTCAAGGACCCATTGGGGGTCCCTGGACCCCACCTCACAAAATGATTTAACTATGAATCAATTATCATATCATAATGAAATGAGAGAGAGACAGGGTGCTAAGACACACAAAGACGGTTACATTGCACGGCTTGTGACGACTCGGCTACCGTGGCTCTGCACAGTTTAGTTTACTGTCGTCCACAATGGTGTGAAGTTAATTGTTTTTAGATGTTTATCTGTGTTAAAAATAAACATCATCATTTTTGGTAAGTCCCTGTGTGTTACATATACAATACATACTTAAAGGAATAAAAATTGTTGCAATTCGTAATCTGTGTTGGTATTTCAGTGACTCAGGAGTAAGTAGGATCAGAATCAATCAAATGCCAATATTACAACAACACATGAAGACTCATTATTGATTGCCAGTAGTTTTTTCTAATTTGTGCATGTTGCTTGAGTGTGATGGCAAATAAATATGTCTATAAAAATGTAAAAAAAAATATGTATGACTGTCATGAAATAAACACTAAAATGATAGTTGTGATACCTACAATTGTCAGTCTAAATTCAACTTCACCAAACGACTTGAGCAATAAAGCTGTGAAAGTACTGACCAGAGGGAACAGTGTAGAGAGATATACGACTTGGGGAAAGTAAATTTGCAGAGAGAAAGACAACAGCAGCAATGAATGTCCATCCTGGCTGCTGTGAAATACTGTCCTGACAGGAGCCCAGGCGAATAAAAGGACAATTTGTCGTGAATGGAAACGTGTCCTAGCCCTGACACAAATTGCGCAGCTTGATAATGTTTTCAAAACAGTGTCACAAACCGTGCTTTGACGTGCAGTGGCAGCATTACCAGCTCATTAAAACAAGCTAATGCAACTCAACATGACAGTTTGTTAAATGACACTTATTAAAAACTAGGCCTATTGTAAATTCACCTAAAACACATATCAGCTCATTTTGTGTTAGTGTGACTGAATGACTGAGTTCGGCAGACCTGAGACTTTTCCTCAGAGGTCAAATTTAGCTTCAATTTGATTTGAGTAACCCAGCTAAGTGTGTGTGTGTGTGTGTGTGTGTGTGTGTGTGTGTGTGTGTGTGTGTGTGTGTGTGTGTGTGTGTGTGTG
>JBBPCS010000672.1:8935317-8970764 GCA_037974645.1 Hollardia meadi
TTAGTACATTAAAATTACTAGCATCATTCAGTCTAATGGACATGAATGGGTTAATGTACATATTCAGTACACCTGACTTTAAAAAAAAGTTCTGGGGGCTTGGCAGACTCCATTCTGCATACAAACAGTTGCACAAGGTTCAGTCATTCAGTATTTCACAGCCTTTCTACCTGAAATCAAGACCTCTCAGATTTAAGGTAAGCAATATCATTTATGCCTTAAAGCATCAAAACATTTAAAATTGAAGGATTTTGCATCCTGTAGTATATTTACTGAGTATTTATACTTTGGTGATAATATTTTATCCACAGTTGTTATGCAAACCATTGCACTGTTGGTGTTGTGGGTACTGGGAACATCAGTGGTGTTGCCAGACCCCGACACAGCTGGGGAGAAAGTGTCTGAAGAGCCTATTCCATGTTCCAAGGGATGCACCTGCCTGCATGATGACTACAGCTTGGAGCTCAATATGTACTGCAGTGCTCGTAACTTCACACAGGTTCCACCTGACATGCCGCCATCCACTCATTCTATCTGGTTGGATGGCAACTTGTTTACATCACTCCCAGCAGCATCTTTTAAGGATCTTACTAACCTGGACTTTCTGAATCTGCAGAGTGGCCAACTGGTGACACTTGACTCTCAGGCTTTTAAAGGACTTAGGTCACTAGCCCACATTCACCTTGAGCGAAATCGCCTTCGGGTGTTACCAGGTACAATCTTCCAGAATACACCTAACCTTGCTTCCCTTAGTCTGCATAACAACCAGCTCACTCGTATTGAGGACAGACTGTTTGCAGGACTCTCACACATGTGGCTTCTCAACCTAGGGAGGAACTCAATTGCAGTTTTACCTGAGACAGCTTTCCATGACCTGCAAGGTCTAAGGGAGCTCATTCTTGCAGGGAACCGACTCGCTTACTTGCAGCCACAGCTTTTCCAAAATCTTGCCGAGCTTAAAGAGTTGGATCTGAGTGGAAATTACCTCAAGGTCATCAAAGCTAACGTGTTTGTTAAACTTATTAAACTGCAAAAGCTTTACCTAGCCCAGAATCAGATTGTGACAGTGGTACCCAGAGCCTTTGTAGGTATGAAGTCGTTACGATGGCTGGATCTCACTAACAACAGACTGACTTCCCTCCATGAGGACACTTTCTTGGGCCTGCACAGTCTTCATGTATTGCGTCTTTCCAACAACTCTATCACTGGAATTAGGCCCAGGACTTTCCGTGATCTGCAGTACTTAGAAGAGCTACGACTCAGCTACAACAGGATCCGAGCCTTGGGGGAAAGGATCTTTGAAGGACTTGGTCATCTGGAGGTCTTAGAGCTAGAGCACAACCAAGTGCAGGAGGCACAAGTGGGTAGTTTCACAGGGCTCTCTCATGTGGCTGTCATCAACCTGTCTGGAAGCTGCTTCCACAGTCTGCCAGACCAAGTGTTCAAAGGTCTGTCAAAGCTCCACAGCCTTCATCTGGATAGAGGTTGCCTAACAAGGATCACAACTCAAGCTTTCAATGGACTCTCTAGTCTACGGAGGCTTTTCTTGCAGCACAACAACATCTCTGTTGTGGAACGCCAGAGCTTTGTGGACCTTGTGGGCCTACTGGGACTGGACTTGAGTTTCAACAAGGTGGAGGTTCTCACAACCCATACATTCTCTGGCCTCAAGAATTTGGAGTACTTACTGTTATCCAACAATGACTGTCGGCAATTTTTGCAGAATGGCACAAAGCAGCTACTCCCAAGGCTACGTTATCTGGACCTGAGAGCTAATGCATTGACAAGTATGGTCCCTGATGTCCCAGAGAGTATGGAAAAACTTTTGCTGTCTGGGAACCGGTGGAAATGTGATTGCAGTGCCCTCCCACTGAGAAACTACAGTTTGAGGAATCCATTGGTGATACCTCGGCAAGTGGAGACCCATGCAGAGGGTGAAGAGCCTGACACAACTATTACCATATACAACAATATTACATGCAACAGCCCACCACGTTTAGCTGGTCAGGACCTGCGGGATATTGATAGTACATTCTTCCAAAGCTGCTAGACAAACACACACAGATGCATTTAGGGAATTGGTTGATGTGTCACCTGTGGTATTTTTAAATAAATTAAACCGTGTAAATTCATTATCTTAATTTTTAGTGTGATTTAGGGTCTTTTTTTTCACATTTCCTATTTACAGATAAATTGTCATTCGTCGCCTTCACATTAAATATTTCATTTAAAAAAAACTGAGGGATGCTATGAACTTTTTCAATGAAAAGGATGCAACCAATATTTCTTCTGCTTCAACTTTATGGAATTATGGATGTTAATAGTACTGTAAATGTCTAAATGCAACAACAGTTGGTAAATTGTCACCTCTCTGCAGAAAAGGGAGAATTTGGTGGAATCCATGACAAATGCTTTGAAATGATTCTGTTTATATTGTCACTGAATAGTAAGATGGTTGATAGACTAGAATTTTACCACTATGGGTTTGTGTTAGATTGCTTGATATGGAAACATGTTTCCAGGAGCTATCAAAAAAGGGCTGCTTTAAATGTGATGCATTCAGATGTATTTAAAAAAAATATTTTAATATATTTTTAAGTTTATTGTTTGTCTATAAACCACTTGGACCTCCCTTCATCCTCTCCTTGATCACAGAATATATCAAATTTCTATAACATAACAATGTGATAGCACTTTCATTGCTGTGGTCATGAGCATTTTGTGACAATAAAGATTGGAATCAAGGCCAGAAGGCCTTAAATTTAAAAGGGAAACATTAGTGATTTTTGCAAAACTAAAAGTAACAAAACTGAAATAGCCTTTTTACGAAATTTCAAGCTTAAGCCATTAAGCTATAAGTCACAATTTAGTTAATCAGTTATGTGAATGGGCTCATATACCAAACGTTTGGCTAAACTGTCAGGCAGGAGGAAATATCTGCACAGCTCAGACACAGAAGTTTTCAAATATGCTGTAGAGATGTATATTATTTGGTGTAGTAAATATCCATGTTTGTTACTTATACACTGTACGTAGTGCAATAAATGTTTTTAAAATCTGTGTCCCTTTGCCTTTAAAAAAGAAAAAAGAAAAAGGTATTCCATGTGTAAAATTACCTTTCTACATCCAGGGGACAGGAGAGATTTAGCCATAGTACCCACTTGTACAACACTAATTTAAACACAGCACAACGCCTCTCATGAGTTAGCAAAATGTGATACAAAAAATATATAACTAATACAATACCATCAAAATATGTACTTTGATATAAACAGATTATTTGTGACGCTACTTTTCAATAAAACAGTTGGCTCCTCACGGTCGATGTAACATAATTTTAGCACCATAGCTAGCCAGCTAACGTTAGCTTGACAAGAGCACTATTCCATTTAGCACAAGTTTTATTGTAACAAGCCAGAATGGCAGCACGTTCACCCAGTGGGTTAACGTTTGTATAAACACTGGGTTTTATTTGTGTGGACTAGTGTCACTAAGCTATACCTACCTCGAGCATGTCTCTTCAAAGCAGAAGGCCTGTAGGCTAATTCTCCATTCAAGTGTAACGTTAGAACACTTGCTGTGTTGTTGTTTTTTCGTTTTTTTTTACGCCTAGGTTAGTTGCAATATTTCTGACAGCACCCTGAATGCAGCATTATTGACACGTGCTGCACGGAGTAGCTTTTCGTTGCCAATGGTAACCAAGGATCCTCAAGTAATGAACCGCGACATGCACGTACTAACTTTAGGCCTACAAAAAAGAATTTAGCGTTAGATTTATCTTACTTGGAGGCTGGTTACTACCCGCTAGTAATGGACCAGAATCATTCGTCATGTTGGGATTCAATTTTGGAGAAAGTGAAACCACATATACCGACCATCGACTTCGATTCTTCATCGGTAACTTATGTTTTTTTACTTCCTAAAATGTGCTAACGTCTGCTAACTGACAAAAAACATTACGTTACGTACCAGTAAAGTAATTTACAAATGCAAATAACTAAATTACTACTACTAATAAAAATCAAATAATGGCTCCTCTTAACGTTAATTTACAGTCCGAGAATGAAGAGATTATCAGCATATATCAAAGACCAGCAGAACTTTCCCTGAAAGTCCCTGAAGACGTTTTCTCAATGGATGATCATGAGCTACAGGTTAGTTGTTATAGTCTCGTGATTGTTAATGGTAGCAGTGTCAACCCCCGAACAAACACGATTGCTAATAATTGATATTTGTGTTTCTGTGTTTGTGTGCATTTGTTTTTTTAAAATCAGGAGCTGTCAAAACCTGGAGCACAGACATGGTGGTCAGGGGAGACTTACAGCCACAGTGAGAAGTTGGATGATGATGAAAATGTACAAGTCACTACTGCAACTCAGTGGTGTACACAACACTCTGGTACTGAGAGTGAGGTGTGTTATATTAATCTACAGCCACTGTATTTGGGAGAGGAAAGCACACCAGTGTATCATGGCATACACTAAATATGGACCCTTTCCTTTCCTTTCCTTTCCTTTCCTTTCCTTTCCTTTCGCATCCTGTTTCGCCATTAAAGGCAGATGCTTGTGAGAGAGGTATAGTGGACTTGAAAGGAGCCAAGCTGGATGCCTCTGTGAAACCAAATGTGGACAACACAAAATCTAGGGATGGTTTTCCTGTTCTCTCATTTGCGGTGAGTTTGGGAAAGTAAAAACAACAACAAAACAGTGAGGGATAATCATCACTAGTTACTGTATGGTTAATGCAGGTAAATAGTCAAAGTGCTATACCTCATAATCCCAAATGCTGGTTTCAGAGGCTTGACCAGTGGGATTTGGATGACATCCTCCAAAATCTGAAAGAGGATGGGATGTCTCTACAACAACATGCGTCACTTGAGCCTGCGAAAACAGGTAAGTAATTATAACACACACGCCTGTAGCTATAGCAGACAATTAGTGGTTTGTTAATAATTTCCATTGTCAATTTGCTATCTTGTGTTATAGTTTCAACCCAATTTTCGTTTATAGATTGTGACAAAGACAGGTCCCATGGGGATATAATGCAGAGACTGGTTGCTTTCTGCAATAGTCAGTTGTCTAAGTCTGCGTCAGAGCCTGTGAAAAGTCCAAATAACATCAGGTAAGTCACATCACTGCTGAGGTTTTGTGACTAAATTTATAGTCTTATTATTAATAACAATCACCTTTTTTTTCATGCAGACAGAATAATGTGTACAAACCATTGGTAAGGATGGCAGAGTTGCAGAGGACCCACCAGGAATGTCCCACTGTTTATATTGACCTGCGTTACCCTGATCCTTCAATAAAACTACCAAGAACATCCCCAAATCTTTCATCAGAGTCCGCGTCACCAGCCAAACACAACAACATTCACCAGGAAACACCACCTGCAAAGAAACCCAATCTTAAAGTGCATAGTGGATCACAGACGGGCCACAGGTACAATAAATATATCCCGCTTAAGAAACATTTGTCATGCTTCAGCCCAGAGCATTTTGTTAGAGTTCATATTGTCATTTCATTGCTTCCAGGGAAATGACTGGAAAGAGTGTGTTACTTCAGAAGATAAGGGAGATGAATAGAACTGGGGATAAATATCCCAATAAATATACAGATACTCCACATTCAGTGCTAGGGAATGAAGCAGAAGAACTGAAAAAGAAGCCTCGCCAGCCTGAGTCTACATGTAGCGCTGAGTCACAGAACAAACAAACTTCACATGTACAGTTTGAGGACAGAAACCCTAAAACGGAAGTCCCACCAAGAACTCAACAAAGCGCAATCAAAAAAACGAAGCAGCAGAGGTATTATTTTTTTTCTTTATTCACTCGGCACATCACAGAACAATGAGCACACATTTTAACCATGACAATGCTTTTGTTAGTGACCAACAGAGACAACAATATAAGCAGACATTACAACATGAACGGCACCAGCAAATTCTTAAGCAACTGACAATACATCGTCCAACCAAATCTGTCAATCAGAAGCAGCCAGCAGCTGAAAGAACTGATGTTCTTTATGATTCGGTAAGTGCGAAAATTGATAATTTACTGTACTTAACAAAATGGGCCACACTTATCATGACTTGTTTTTTTTCAGGAAGCATCTCATCTACAATCAATCAGCCCACTACCAGCAGATATTGAAAGTAAGGGGTGTATGCTGCTGATCGTCAACCTCTCCAGTCCTGGTATGGTTGGAGACAGAAGGCACGGCAAGAGAAAACATCTGTATCCAGCTGCGACTAAATCTCACATATACAACACTTTGGTGGCTTGGTTTCTGTCTTTGGTTAGTAAATAGTGGCTTTTCTCTCCTAATGTTTGTTGTTTGTAAAGCTGAGTTCATGCTTCACCATTTAAGGGTCACTTGTTAATGTGTATTAGGTTGGCCCAGACCCACGTCACGATGAAGATGAGGCTGGTGCAAAGGTCCCATTCTGGGTGGCAGGACTTCAGCAGCTGTGGACAGAGGATGGACTGGCTTTGCATGTTTTAGCTGTGGCTCGTCACAGTTATACAGCAAGGGTAAATAACAACAACCAAAAAAAAAAAACAACCAAAAAAACGTACCACTTAGGCTTTAGAATGTCTGATGATCTGAACTCTGCTGCTGTTATTCTTTTTGTTTTGTAGAAAAGAGACACCCATGCACCTTTCTATAACCAGGTGTACAGGTTCCTCTCTGAGACCTCACTGACTGCCATTGCTGACCAAAACAACTTGCTGGACCAACAAGCCTGTGCCTCACCCATCCATCTCCCCTCTTCCTGTTTAAATTGTTTCCTCTCTGCCACTTCCAACAGAAAGGTATCGCTTCAGATTGAATATATTGTCATGCACTGAGATGATTTTGCATTCTGTTGACTGTATTTGGTTCTCTTGGTCTTGTATTTCAGGTGATAGACAGGACATTTGTTCTCAGTCCGGGGTTTTACTGGCAGACTGTGGAAACTCAGGAGCATGTTTGTAAGGGGAGAGAGACCGCACAAGAGCTGCACACAGAGGTGATCGTGCTGTCCTTCAAAAGTGTACTTTGCAGTAGTGGTTGTTCTTTTTTGCTGCATACTTTAGCTGTAAAGGTGAAGTAGCTATATGTTAGCTTTCCTGTCACCTTTCTTGTAGGTATCAGTCGCTCTGGGGTGCAAAGCTTTCTTCCTACATCCCCCCATAACACACTATACCCTCCAGCTTATCCTTGACTCAGGACTCGATGTGTGTGGTCTGCGGCTCCTTTATCCACCACAGGGGATCCTGAGTGACAATACTGGTAGGACATAACTAAAGCCATCTGTTCATAAAATACTCTGACCTGAGGGCCTTTGTCAGTATCTTCATTGAATAAAAACGGTCTCCGTCTGATTTGTAGGTGCTGTGCCAGTCATCCAGAGAAGTGACAACACCTGCGAGCCTGTTCTTGCCCTCGCCGTTCGGGGCCCTCATGCCCACTCAGTTTTGAAAGATTTAACTAGTTCCTTTGATCCTCTGCTGCTCAGAAAGACCAATCCTCTCAAGCCTCTTCACTGCAGAAGTCAAGAACATCCACTCTTCTACTCCCCCTCGATTCAAGTCCACAGGGAGCTGTGCTTGTGGTTTTCAGGAAGACTTCCAGGAGGAAGTACACAGAATCATAACCGGCCTTTGAATGGGTTTGTTGTCAAATTCGACAGTCTGATATTTTTTCCATTGTGTTTCCATTTTGTTTTTTAATTATTATTCAACTTAGATTAGGCTTTTTTGACCACATGTGAAAAAGATTTTTTTTTAAAAGAATGGAGTCATAACCTAATCTGGGTTAGCTATTTGTATATTAACTGTGGATAAACTGAAAATTCCTTCAATTTCATTTAATTTAAAGCTAAATTTCACTATCATACTTATAAGCAATAGGAAAAATACTCTGCAACTGACTTGCTTAAGTTAATTTTCACCTGCTAAGTGACTTTTACAGTCAGACCTCAGAGGGATTGCTATGCTTTACATAGTAAAGCATATATACCCTTTATTACTCACAATGTTTTTTTCTTATTCTAATAGTGTTATAATCAGCCACCCTAACTTTTGTTTGTAGACTCCTACCTTCGGATGACAGAGTCAACGGCAACCTGTTCAATTTAAGCTCATCACCTTCCTTTCTGTGTGCTACAACAAAAGGTATTGTGACTCAACAAGGAGCAAAAACTTTTTCACTCACGTGTAAAACTCGCTTTCCACTTTCATCTAAATTGTCCAGGACAATTAAGATGAAAGAAAGATGAAAGAAATTTCTTTTTTTCAGCAAGGATCGGAAGATTTTTGCTCGAGTGGAGGTGCTAACCCTTCTCTCTCTCTCTCTCTGCATAGCTGACTTACTTCTCGTGGTGTCGCCTGTTGTGCCTCCATGTTGCTATGGCCAAGTTTTGGCTGTTTGTGAACGCAGAGGCTTTGGCCTGAGGGGGCTGCAGAGGCTGCAGCTTCAGAGCAATGGAGCTGCAGTCCTTGGACTCACCAACCAGCAGGTAGAACTAGATTCTCAGTCAGAGTTCAGAAGTACACTGTGTGGAATATTAATGATCCTTGATTGCAGTAAATCCATTTCTATCTGTGGGAGGATTTTCCTGCTGTTTGGGTCTAAGGGAATCACAGATTACTCCTTGTGTTTCTGTATTTTTCATTACAGCCTGTGTATTTGTTTTCTCTAGGCACTGGTGTTCTGCAGTCCACACACTGAGACCCTGGATCAGGAGAACCTGCAGCTGCCCTCTAACTGTCTGGTGTTGTTACTGAGGAAAGAAAATGCGATGCACCACAGTATTAGTCTGCCAGCAGGTCTGAATTCAATCTCAGATTCTATCAACAGCACGAATCCTCTCTGTATGTAATATTTGAATGTAATTTTGTGAAGAGCTTGTGCTCTCTTTCTTTGTCAATAAAATAATATTGCAGTTCTCATATTGTTTCAGCCCTAATGAGAGAATTTAAGGCACAAAAGCTTCTGGGTTGCATCCAACGCAGACTTGATGGCGCTGTAGAACCAAACTACTGTTTCCACACTGTGTGTTACAGCAGTAACCTGTTTTCTAACTTTGGTAAGCACTATGATCAGTGTCAGTAAAGCTTAAAATAAATTCTCTTCTGCCATTTCCCTTTATGTTTCTTATGCATATTTTCTTTTTAGTTCGGTGTATGTGGGCAGTGCCAGATCCCTCCAGTGTGATCCTGTCCCATCACAAGCGTTCATCCATTTCTAACATGGAGCAGGTGGTGATTCTGACCTTGTGTGGGAAGGACATGAGCCAAGGCCTGAGCCTCCTACACAGAGTGCTGACAGAAGGTGAGTGAAGTTCAGCTGTGTTTCTGAGAGCACAGCCTGTCCAGGGTTTGGAACTGGAGGTGGTGGTAAACAAACAAAATGCAATGTCAAACAACCACAGCCTACACACTTTAATGAGAGAGAAAATTAGTGAGTATGTGAGTGAATTATTTCTCTCACCCCCACCTCCTTTAAAAACAATGTATATTCAAGGTGACGCACAACATGCAGGATTCGAGGTGCTTGGCCTGAAGCGTCTGCCTGCACTGACTGGACTTCAGGCTCAGGAACTGAGTCCATACGAGGTTGGAGAGCAGCTGTTTCACGACAGCCTGGACAATCTGATGTCCTGTCCTGCCCTGGTGTGTGCGCTTAGACGGCTGGATGCTTTTGCTTCGCTGAGGAAGCTGTTACCACACGATTATCCCGGTAACCTCTGTGTCCTGATGTCACCCACACCTGAAACGGCTTTCAGACAAGCCTCCCTCTTCTTCTTTGAGCATGAGATGATTCCTGGTGGGTTTGTTGAGTGCCATATAAAACATGAAATATACCAAATCTAAGATCAAAATATTTTTTTTGTGTGTGTATAAGCTGGGAATAGGCTCCTCACCAGACTTCTTTTCTCTACAGACCACAGAACCCCCCCACTTCTTAAGTTTCTTCCCCAAAACTGCAGCACCAAAGGTTTGTGGGGAAAAAAGCTTGTTTTATATTGTTTCTGGCATTAGTTGATGTAGTGATATTTAAAAGTAGATTTGTAACAACTACACAGCACACAATAATTGTATTTTATATTCTTAGTCTTCATAAGAACATTATTCTTTATTGTAGGAATAAACTGATCAATTGTCTTCTCTCTCTCTCTGCATGCTCAGTTTTTGGTTTATAGGCTCAAGACAGCACATATAAGATCTGCATGTCTTTATATCACAAATCAGATGACAAATATTTAGTGCAAATCTGAGTGACTAACACTAAATCTTTTATTGACGGAGTTGTGTTTTACAAAGTGTAAATGCTGCAGGTCATGGATATAATATTGGAAGATTCAAAATATTTAAACTACGTTCAAATATTAAACACTGGTCGGTGTAACAGCAACAAGCGAACCTTCTGTTCAGACCCACAGGTGCTCCTCACTCTGTGCCTGTTCAAACCGAGAATCTGGAATCACTCTCTGGCTACAGTAGTTTGCAATCTCCGGCTGAGCGGCCTCGTGTTGGTGGGCTTGCGTGTACTGACCCTGGACAAAAGAAGCGCTACCTCACTACTGCCTGCAGAAAGTGTAACTGAGAATGATTATCTGACTGGAAAATAAGCTTTCCTTTCATGTCAAACCAGAGCCCAGATTATTCATACAGTGTTGTGTGCAGGACCCCTCAGACTTGGAGGCCCACGTGGAGTACTTGTGCTCTGGCTCCTCACTAGCTCTCTGCCTCGAGGGAGAGAATGCTGTGAGGAGGCTCCTGGATGTGCTGCGCCAAGAGGACTCATCCCTGCGGACAACCTGTTATGGCACGGCTCATTCTTACAATGGCATCTATGGTGAGTGCCCTGGACTGCGTGCTGGTACACGTTTGTTATGTACGCCACAGCACTAATACAAATAATCTTGCTTTAACTATACGTTTAAAATGTTACTAACTAATCCTATAGCATCGGGATCATATGAGAAAGCAATTCAGGATGTGAAGAGTTTTTTTCCAGAGGGGCTTTGCTGTACTGAGACCAGCACAATGAGACAGGAGCAGGTATGCAGGTCACACACATGACTTGGTACTTGGGTTGTGTCTCTGACTGATAAATGCCAGACACTGTGTTTGTGCTTGGTTTCTTGTTTTTAGATATTCAGTATGTGCTCAGACCCTTTAGCCTCTTTGGAGTGTGAACAGAGCTGCGCAGTGGTCCAGGAAAGTCTGCCACCTTCCACGACATCAGGACCAAATGGAGGTTTGGACTACTTGTTTTGTTGTATTTTCATGAACAGACAGTTATATATATATATACATTTTGTGAAGAGCAATGCTGTAAACTCTTCAGTAAAGTAAATTATTTAATAATTTATTGTGACTTTTGGCAGGGACTCCTCTGAATGAGATGTTGAAATATGACTCAGTTCCAGATGACCTTTGCTAACCATGCAGAAAACAAATGTCATGTATTGCTTGTTTATTGGTACCAGGGTCCTTGATACACAGTGCTCTTTGGCAAACAACCTGTCTGCTGATACCCTTTAATGCTCCACCCCTCAGCCAAGTGTCATCCGAGTTAGATATGCTGGTGCAGCTGCTGAGGTCAGGCCGCCATCTGGTGGCAGGAAGGATGAGCATACTGGATAATGAGCAGAGGAAACATATCGCCAGGATACTGAATATGTCATCAAGAGGAAATGAGAGGGTGAGAGTTTTTTGAAGAAGTTTAAGAAGTTGCTTTAGAGCTTACTTTCTCACAATAGAGCAATCAGCAGTTGATTTTCTCTTCTGTCATGTCCCTACAAGATGGCTCATCTTTCCACGGCACCCTGTCTCATCATGGCTCTGCAAGGGGAAACAGTTGTGACCTGCTTCAAGTTGATCCTTGAAAGGTGTGGGGAAACTCAAACTTATTGTGTGAACATGTCAAATATTTACATAAAAATAACTTTACTTTTTTACCTGAACTTTTCGTCATTACACTAGCATTTACAAGGAGAGGTCAGACCTAGAAATAGTGGGGGAAATGATCATCTACCCTGAGAGCGAGAAAGAGGTATATCATATAATTCAGCCTTTTCTTCTAGGCCTTTATTTTTTCTTAATATATTAGTGTAAATTTTGATTAAGCTGCTGTGTAATTTTTTGTTGTATTGTCATGAAATACTTTATCATCAAGCGTCCTTTCAACTTATTTATGTTGCTTTCTCTCCCCCAGGCCAAGCAGCTGATATGCTACCTCTTTGATGCCTTGTCTCCTGAAAGCTGTCATGCCATTGTGCCATAAAGTTCAAATGGGTACACGTGTACAAGCACCTTTTCCAAAGATAAAGCTCAGTCATGATATGTCTACTCTGAAAAAATTTTTATTTGTAATTCCAGTTCTTCATGAGAGACTTGTTAGATATTTTTTATTTTTAAGTCACTGTATTGTAATAAATATATTTCCTTTTTCTAAAAATAACTTTCCCTTCCTTTAGTGTCCACTTGACTTTAGAGATACGAGCTGTATTTTAAGAACTTTATTCTGCAAGTTGTGTTAGAGACAAAGAGTATTCACACATTTCAGATGAAAAATTATTTTAATTCTCAAGATGATAAAAATAATTTTGTGAACTTTGTAAACCATTGCATAACTGCAGTGTAACAATTTAAAGTGTTAACAAACTAGTAATACACTACAGAAAATATGCGATACACAATCCTCAATGTAGAAAAGAAAAGTAAGACTTGCACCTATTTTTGTGTTCACAACACAAAAAAATATCAATATACTAACAGAATAATTTTGACAATTATCAGTAGAGAATTTCCTACATAACCATACAGCTCGCCACAAAATAAGGGAAATATTATTTTTAAATCTATAATGTCCAAACCCACTAACATTAAGCAAATAAATGGTAAATGTAGTTTCCTCAGATTTAACACATTCTCTCCGTTATCCTGAGAAAAACACATTTCTTTACTTAGCCACATTTCGCTGACAAATAGAAACTTGAAAACTTGCACTTGTTTTAGTTCTAATAAATTTTATTGAATAGCATTTCACAACTAGATGCTACATCATAATGAATTAACTGCGCTCCATAATATCCAGTGACCTATTCATTGAATATCTAATTTAGGATAATACATTCAATATTTCAGGGCTTCAATGTTAAAATAACATTTCTACTAAAATTCTCTAAAGTATATGGAACAACTGGCTCCACATTCAGATTATTTACTTTTGACAACACGTGTTGTACTCGTATTTTACTTAATTTGAAAATCTCCATACATCATACTCATATACATGTACAAGATTGCATAAATCTTCAGGCTCCATTTTCATAATATTAAAAACAAAAAAGACAACACAACAACTAACAATAATGCAAAATAGATTGAACTATTCCAATGCAGAGCGTAATGATACATCTATTACAGTTCATTTACAAGATTCTTCCCATTTGGTGCTTTTCCTAACAAACAGTTGATTTGGTGCCAAATGACTAATTGGGGTCAAAATTGTGTATTCAGTGGTTAAATATTGCTGTTTTTTGTTTTGTTTTTAAAAAAGAATGGTATGGCAAATACAGACTGAAACTGACCATTATCAGTCAATTATAACCTTTACTTCCTGCTGTGGAACTGGTGAAGCAAATCTTATCAGATTAGCCTTTTTTTGTTCTGCTCCAGTGGCCTGGATGCACAGAATCATATAGCAAATCACATTGTGGTCCACAAAAATACTGTAAGGCACTGGAAATTTGATTCTAATTAAACATGTCATATTTTGTCACCTGACTGACACAAACTGACTGTGAGACACAGTATCCTTGATGCCAATCCACATCATGTAATCATTAAAGGCACAGATGTACTTGAAAGTGGAACAAATTTAAAGAAATGTAAAGAAATGCAAACTGTGCTTACCAAGTGAATGTTTGTTCCATTTTTTATTTTTTTTTATTTTATTTTTTTTTTAGAAAACTTGAATTGGGGCAAGTAGACCACTAGAGAGACTGACGGCCAGCAACAAATTGTCATAACAATTCAATTTTAATTATGTCTGTATCTGCCATTAATGTTTGTCACAATCATCATCTGTCCCCTGTAATTTTACAAAAAAACAAAAACTAATAATGTGGACCACGGCTTTAAGATAACAGAGAGTCAGATTGAAAGAAAGCACCTCACAGTAACTGCAGGCCTATCATAACAGCATATAATGCATAACCATCAATTATTTAAATGATTGAAATTATGTAGTTAAGCAAAAATCATCAACAACAGAAAAAAAACAACTTCAGAACATTAGTTGTGGTGAAGTTTATATGGCCACTTCAGAAGCACAAATGTCATTTACCTTTGACATTCCTTCACTGTAGACAACAATTAAACTGACACCAAATCCTCGCTTAAGGTCAGCATGTGCTAGCCAGTATTGCACAAACCTGCCATAAACGTCAATGTATACTTAGCACTAAATCAAATATACAAATACACATTTTGTAAGGATCTGACCCATGCATTTTTGATCGTTTGTGTATCAACTCACTACAGCTAACCGTAGATAGAAAAGATGACAATTACTTTTAATGAACATTATTTATTTAAGGTACTAGGTGATTACTTTTTAAAAGTTAATTTAGGTTTCATATTGAAATAAAACAAATGATGAAATGCAGTACAAAAGAAATAACAGTACAGGTCTTTGGTAAAACTGCAAAAAAAAAAAATGGGCTCAATTCCATTTATGTTAATTAAGCAACTGCCATCAGCATAGTCCTGTTGTGTACTCAATAAGAGGATATACAGTATATGTCCTACCGAATGAAATATCAAAGTAAAAAATCCATCCAAAAACAGAATTCCTGCCACTCACAATGCTGAACTTCGTCTCAGTCTTATCCGGATGGCCTCTGACATTTACAACTTTGGGAAAGACCTGGGCCCGTTTAAAACTATAGGCTGATCTGTCCAAGAGAAATTATATGAATTCTGTTCAAGGGTAAATTTCCTCTTTAGAAAACATACAGTATTTGGACAGCTACCACTTTGGTTCATTTATAGATTATCACACTAGACATCATTAATTTTGTTGGCTTCACAGGCAAATCAAAATAGACTAGGGGACCCTGTGAAATTAGCTGCATCATACACTGCTATCCAGTGTACGGGGGGAAAGAATTCCAAACATTAAGTCCTTCAATCAATTAAAAAAAAAAAAGGGGACAATCAACAACAGTACAGGTCTGTGACATCATTCTAAGTGAAGTACTGATACTTTGACTCGAATGCATTTACAAATGAATAATTCAATCAAATAAAGATTTAGTCAAGTTAAGATGCAGAAGATAGATTATGTCATACTTTCTGAAATCTGAGCTGTGGATGCACAACAACATTCAAACATCTAAATGTATAACAAGAAACTACATTAATACCTTTTCCAGTAGCAGCGAAGCTTGCAGAGGTTATTTAGCCTTTACTACACTAAAAATAAGTCAATACAAATATTCTGGCAGTGTTACACAGTGCAACCTTTTTTTTTTCTTTTTGTAGCTGGTTTATATATCGCATAACATGCAATACCGGAAGTGTTTACACCGCTTTTCATGGTGTAATATAATAATGAAAACACTAAAATAGCATAAACTTTTTTTGATATTTTTCCTCTGAGTTGCTTAATTGCCATTCATGTGAACGTAAACAATGCATCTTCCCATATTTATATGTAGCAAAATGTGAACCTGGAAATACATGATTTTCTATTTAATTTAAAGCCAGAATAAAATGATTTTTTTTTTTTTTAACACAGTAGAAGGTCATTTCAATTAGAGGAACCTAAACACAAAATCCTATACAAAATCCAACTTACAAGTTAACTACACAATTCATCAATCACTGCAGAATTGTTACAATATAACAAATTAAAGTTACTGGACTGTTTAAAAAGCATTTTTATAAGTTGCTATACAAATTCCTGTGTCCTCTGTTTGCATACTCCCAAACGTTAAATTGAAGAACCTAATTTCAAAGACTGAAGCTGCACCAAAAGAGCACCACGACTGAGGAATGAGTGGGTGGGTAGTTGGCAGGGAGCGTGGAGGTTCATTTCTAAGGAAGTCAGGACACAGGCACTGACAATGTTTGTTATCAATTATCTTCCGCAGAAATACTTGACGGGATTGGGCCAAACACACTGGCATATATATTGATATATACACATATAGTCATACACATGACAATGCTTCTGCAAAGTTAAACAAGACACATTATGCAGAAACCTGTGCACAAGCTTCAACTACTTGTGTTTACTCTCATAAATCTACACATAACCTTTTCAACTAAGGCAAGGCACTTTAGAGTTAGAGGCCGATATGTTCTAGACAAGGTCAAGAGAGGCTAGATTCCTACAAAACGGAAAATAAAAATAAAAATCACCATTTCAGGCTTTTACTTAATACAATACATGCTTCTCTAATGGCTAGGCTACATAAATCCCTACAAAACAAAACTAACTGATTGAATAACAGCCTTAACATGTAGCATGTGCCTTACCGATATTACAGTTGCTGGTTATGCCTAAAATGCATTTAAATTTGCACTTATTTGATTGAAATTTTATAAATCTAACTATGAAAGTAGAAACTATTAAGTACTTTTCTATGAAATCTTAATAATATGCAGAACCATGCCATGATTTAACAATAGGAAACAGGAAATATTCAAATGATGTTTCACAGTACACACAAAAGCTTCAGACATTAGCTTATATAGAAAAAAAAATTATAAATCTAAAAAAAGACACAAAAGAATACCTACAAAGCAGCTTAAAGCAAATTTCTATATACCCTTTAATAAAGTCCCAGGTCAACAAAGTGCTTTAGTAAGAAATCAAAATTCTTGGTCAAAAATAATGATGCTTGACTGGTTGCATTGAAAAAAAAAGAAGCTAATTTAAGTTTGAGAGGAAAGAGGAACTTTGCAAATTTACTGCAAAATGTGTTGTTTCATTGTTTAGTCTGCTTTAAAGATACAGGTGGTTCAGCATTAATACCTCATTGGATGTGAAGCATTTTACAAATCTGCATATATTTAGTTTCTATTGTTGGATAATACTTTTGACAAAGAATTAAATTTTTGTAACGTAAGTGTGTATCCATTCCTCAGAACATGGAGCTTGTAAGCGGTCAAGTGCTTCTGGTACAATTCAATCGGAATCTCCATGCTCTGTAAATGGTATGAGTACACACATTTTTCTTTTCTGGAATTCCAGACTAAAACAAAAAACGATTAAGTATCAGTCACATTCAGATTCTTGGAAGTCTGGTTTCTTGATTTGTTCCTCTTTAAAGAAAATCAGCTTCGAGTTTTGCCCATTTTATGTTTAGCATCACCGGACTAATTCCAACATTTACACAGTGACTTGCTTGCATTCCCAGCACAAGCTATTGTGGTAAAATATCAACAAGGACTTTGTCTATATTTCTGTATCATTATAGGGGATGTTTTGATCCACAATGGGCAACTTTTTATGTTCACATTTCCCTATGGAGATCCACGTGATATTATTACAAAGGATAATTTGTTGATCAAACTTAGTCTACCCTCAGAATGACTGAAAAATTACCTCAAGACTTAAAGCATGACAAAGTTAGAATTCTTTATGTATGTTAAAAAATAGATCTCATCTATTTTCAGTTATGATTTAATATTAAAGTAACATTGAGCAAGTTTTCTCCAAAGACAAGCATCTGTAAACAGATTTGCTAAAAGCTTTTATTGGCTTTACATACTGTATTTCCACAGTACATTCTGAAAAGCTGGGGTTGAAATGCATTCAACTTTGCTCTGGGTGGACATTTAGTGCATTTAGTAAAAGAGAAGCAACCTCAGGAGGTCGGAGGTTTAATCACACTGCTTTGCAAAGTGCAGTGGAGTATTTTCAATAATACATAAACAGCAATACACAGGGGCAGAAATACAAACTCGCACTCAGTAATGCCTTTGTGTATACAGCTTTTAACCAGGTTCATCAGTCTGGTTTGCATTCCTTTTCTTAATTTATCATTTTGTGTTTACTGTAAGAGCAATATGTCAGGTTGGCAATGGATATTAGCATTTTGTTTTAGGGAAAGAACAGGTGCATTACGTGTTTAGCCAAAATGTATTAAACCAAATGATTTATGTTTTTTAGGGTGTCTGAATCATGACTGAGGAGTTGAGAAGGGGCATAGTAAGGTATTTTAATATTTGAGTGCTATCTGGTTGACCAAGGTAATGTGCACATAAAATGAGCAAAAAACACAGTACACAATCAGATTCATAAGACTTTGTTTGTTTCGTCAGTCAAACATCATTGTATTCTAAATAAATTCAATCACGGTATGAAACGGACTCCGCTATTTAGAAAATGTATTATCTCTTAGTAGGTTTTCAAAAGGCTAAATCTTTAGATAGTACCTTGAGTAATTGTACATCACCACTTCAATATTTTTGTTCTACAGTAGGGACATTCTGTTTTACTAGGTGCACAGTTCTCACATAGTACATAATGTTGGCAAGGCTGCAGAATAATGCAACGATCATGCTTTTGGCAAACTATACATTTCTTTGACTGAAGCTGATATATTACCTGTTGGGGGAGAAAAGAATGAATATCAGCTGCATCTTAAAAATACACTTCATGCAGACTTTTCAAATAAGCATGCCTGATGACAAATCGTAGCTCTGGATGCTAGCCTGATAAAGCGTTGTACAACTATGTACATGCTACAAATGAAATGCTGTGTGTGATCTAGTCTTCCTTACCCCATCTATAAGGTCTAGGTCATTACGCAGCTGACTCTGGATGGAGTGAAGCTTTGACAAGGGGAGCTGGTCTAACTCTCCGTAGCTACGTAGAAGAGGTGTTCCAGGGGTGCGACAAAGCACATCAAAGTCCCCTTGGAGCTCTTTCAGCTTGCGCTCCGTTTCCTCCCATTTCTGCTCTGCCAGCTGCCGCTCTGCCTCGGCCGATTTTGCTAGTTCCTTTGCTTCATGAGCGTCTTTCTGGCAAGCTTCACAAGCCTGGAACAAAGTTGAGTCTTGTCATTAAAAAAAAATAAACAAAAACTCACTAATATGAAAAGGGACATAACTCTGATGCAGTATTGCAATGAGGGATTATTTAAACCACTGACTTGTTTGACCTGGTGCCAGGCCTCCTCCCATTGTTTGATTTTCTTCTTGGCCTCGTCCAGTTCTCTAAAAAGGCGAGCCAGATCACCACTGCTGGTTGTGGACGTTAGGCTGCTGAAAACTGGAGATGGACTCGGTGAAAAGCTGCCACTTACAAAGTCCCAAATGTTGCTAGCACCTCCATTCAAGCCTAGGTGAGTGATGTGTTAAAATTACAAGACCAAGCATAAAAGTGAAAAGTTAGTCAGGGCTCTGTGTGTAGCTGGAAAATGTCAACTTAGAGAAATCTTATGGTATTTATATTGACAGGTAAGACTGAGATTAAAATCTGAAGTGAAATGCATTCCAGCTCACTTGGAGCTAAATGTCTGATGCTATCAGCTTACCCAAAGAGTTTTGGGAGGAGGAGGTGGGTGTTCCCAGGAGGCCATGCTCTTGCTTGGCTAACATGTTTGAAGGTTGATTTTGCTGCGAAACCGCTGCAGACAGCAGGGACTGCGACAGAGACTGGGAGAGGGAGCTAAGCGGGGAGGTGGAGAGTGATGACGAGGAATTAAAAGAAGACGATCGCGCCAGGGACCCGGGAATGTTAACTGGAGCAGATCCACCTAGCACCCTTTGACCTGTGGGGACAAAGTAAATACTGTTGTTGCAAGCAAATTAAGACGAGACCATGTGTGCTCGACTGGTCAAACAACTGAAAGTGCTTTAACAAACTAAGTATCCTTACTTGGCAGTCCTACACTGTTGTCTTGCTCCTCTAACTCCTTATCAAGAGATGCAACATTAATGTCACTAAAGTTGAGGTCCAGAGCGGATCCTGGGAGAAAACAAAACACATCTGACTGACACTTGACAACAAAATACAGAGTGGCAGTAGTCAGCTCAACGGGCTCAGGTTGACTTTATATACACATACCTATGACAGACTCCACTGTGTTGCTCCCTGGATAGAAAGGAGTGGCTTTTGCATTCATTGTTGATAAGGTGGTGGGTGAAGAACTTTCTGAGCCAATACTAGAGGCCAAGCTGGATGTTATACTGGAGGTAAAGCTTGATGCCAAAGGGTTCACCGCAGAGAATACAGTATTTTGTGTCTAAAAAAAAGGCACATTGTTTAATTTTCAATGTCGTTAATCACAGGTGAGGTTAAAGTAAATTAATACAAAGTAACCATTTTAAACACAAACCTGTTTTTCTTGGTCCATCAATTTCTGATCCACTTGACCCTTGTTTTTAATCTAAAAATGATCAAATAGCACAGAAACAGCACATTTCAGCGATAGAACTCTACATTTTACATCCAGACAAATAATTTCAATTAAAATGTTTTTTTTTTACACCACAGTTAGGCAAAAGGCTGACAAAGATAAAAGAGCACAAACTCCCTTATTCACTTTTCACTGATGGAGCCAACTTGGTGGCATGCTCCAAAGTATTAAAGCATTTAGTACTACCAATTTCCAGTTCTTGTCATATCATGATTAATGTCGTAACTGACGAATTACATTCGATCAGAATCAGAGTAGTGTGAACTGATCATGTAACTCAACTCTGCCTGTCACTTGTACCTCTAGGAGTGATTCAAACATACTGTCTTTGTTGGTGTGTGGAATGTTCCAAACAGGTGTTCTTTGAGCATTCCAAATCTTTCTCAGTCTTTGGTTGCCACTAGCATAACTTGTTTGGAATGAGTTGCTGGCATCAAATGCGGAATAAGCATATATTTACAAAAATCAATGAAGTTGTAAAACATTAAATATATCATCATTGTACGGTTTTCATTTGAGTTAGCCTGGATTAGCTAATTCTTATTCTTTTATTTATGTTTTACACAGCATGCCAATGTTTTGGGAATCAGGGTTGTGCGAATACTAAATATGAAATTTATGAAAATATGTTAAGATAGCCTAATTGTAAAATCGAGCTGTCAAATCATCCCTATAAAAACAGGTATAAACTACTTGATACTTTATAGTTTTCTCTCATCAAGTTAGAATACACTATTGAGTTTTTGTAAAGAACCAAAGAACACCCAACACATGAAATGACATAAAAACTATGAAAGCTTCAAACTGATAAAATAAAAATGGCATGGCAAATCATGAATGAGAAATAAATAATTAAAACAGTGATTAAAAGTAAATGACAGTGATACATTAAGTGTAAAGCCCTACATTGTCTATGTGTTATATTGTTCCACAAGCTAAAATGAGCACTCCGTGTACCTGATCTTCACGTTCAAAGCCCGGAGCTTTAGGATACTTAGACGTCAGAGATGAGACACTGGATGTGGCGGACTCTGAACATAAACTACTATTAGGTAAGGATTTGGGCCTGCTGATGGATCCCACTGGGGATAACAAACTGTCGCTTCCTGAGCTTGGAGTTACAGTTGAGCTATTAGAACATGAGACCTGAGAAAGAGAAGTGCACATGGTCTTAAAAATGATGATTAAAATAGATAAATAAATCAAAAAAATAATATTCTGAATGGACTATGAAGGTGATCTTAGATCAAGAATCTAAGAGCAAATGAGGACTAGTTGTTGTTACTTCATTACTAAAGTGCCTCTGTTCTTTTAAAACAATGTAGTAAGGAAAAACAGTAAAAAGAAAATAGTAATAATGACAAATTAACGTGACAAAAACATGCCAACAGAAAAATGATTGTATTGTAAACAACAATAGCTGAATTAGCTGAATTGCGATTTAGTTAGCAACTAGGGGTATGAATCTTTGGGAATCTCACGAGTCAATTTGATTCTGATTCGATTCAAAATCGAATTTCAATTCGAAATACTGTACTAAAGTACAATTTTGAGGTACTTGTACTTTACTTGAGTATTTCCATTTTCTGCTACTTTATACTTCTACTCCCCTACAATTCAGGGGTAAATATTGTACTTTACTTCATAAATTTGACAATGAGTACTTTTACTTCTAGTCCACTTTGATGCTAATACTTTGGTACTTTTACTTAAGTCAAAATTTAAATGCATGACTTTTACTTGTATCAGAGTATATCTACACTGTGGGTTTGCTACTTAAGTACAAGTTCTTTGCATTTCTTCCACCCCTGGCTGAGATGCAATATGAAACACAACTGGTAATTAACATAAACGATCCACAGGCTTAAGGTAACAATGTTATCTGAAAGCATCTTAGAGCCCTGTCTGTAAGTGAAAAAAACATTAAATGAAATTTGAAGAAATTTGGCTACTCTTCTGATAAATTCCCTGACACAGCAACAAAAAAACATACACTGCCTACTTGTCCATTGCTACTGGTTGCATTCATGGTGGAGTTGCCTCCACTGTTCCACTCACTGACTGGACACTCTGAATACTGCTGAGAGCCCAGCTGGGACTGTGAACTTGACTGTATCACTGTCAGCAATGAGCTCATGGTCTCCTCTGTAGAGGGAATTCCTGAAAGGATCAAAAGAAATATTACACTATATATGTATATTCAGATAGTGTACAGTATAAACAACAAGGTTGCCATAAGCCCATAAAAATAACATTCTTTACAGTTATGTTTCAATCAATTCGCAGGTATAATATGGGAAAGCCAACAAAATGTCCTTTCCACGTGTATATAAAATCCTGAAATTACAAAAAAGGACTACAAATATCATAGATTCATAAATCTCTACCTAAGTACTGAAACATGTTTAGACAAACTTTCACTTACTTTCTACATGTGCAAAAGCACAAAACGGTCCTCTGGGACAGTATCCAGTTTGTCGCATATCATTGCATTTGGTAGATTTGTAGATCTTATAGAAAGATTTAAAAAAAAATAAAATAAAAAAAAATCACAAACCAATGAGATACAAAGTTAGGATGTCTGTCCTTACAAAAACTGATACACTCTAGTGTCACATCTGTGAAGCTACAATGTCATTAACAAAACAATAAAAACCTCATGAATACAATGTCTTGAACTTGCAACAATATTACAAAGTTAAAATAAGTTTGTCACACTACATATTATATTCACTACGGTTGTTAGTTAGTTGGTAGCTAGTGAATTTTAAAACTCAGGTTAAAGCATCTATGCCATCATCAATCATGTATAGGTTCTCTATGTTATTAAACTTTATTGTACTTTCAATCATCTTTGGAAGCTTGGCAGTACTGATCATTTAACAAAAACACAAATTGTATACAAAATATGATAATAATATAATTCTCTTGATCTTATAATACATTATAATTATAAATAAAAGCTAAAACCTATCAATCACCTGTTAATAAAAAAACAACAACTAAATTCTCTCACCTCTGGGTGAAACTGCTGTTCAGTGCGCGAGTGACAATACTGGCAACTGTCTCCACTGTCACACTTTGAGGGCTCGCCCCATTCATCCCCGTGTTTCACATTAGGGCAAGGAGTTGACCTGCATTCACAGCGTCAGAACCTTTACCTCACTGCAATTACACAACTTAATACCATTTATTTATTTACACTTGAACCAAGTCATATCTTACCTATATTTGAACTTTCTCGGATTTCGTCTTCGATCTCTACTGTTGTGGTAGTGGGGACAAGCGTAGCCCTGTCTGCATAGTCTTGGGGGCTTAGTACACTGATCTGTTTTATAGTTGGCTAAAACAAAGTTTGTATCTGCAAAAAAGACACAGAGAGTTAATTTAATTTCTTCTTTTATTTTGCAGGAAAGTAAAATGTTTGTTATTTGGTATTCCCTGAGCCCAGTATTATGAGAGCGGGGGTTTCTCACCTTGCCACCGGGGGTCTTCTGTCAGAGTTTTCTCAATCATAGCTTGGCTGGCTAATACACCAGGCTGCAGATCAGGAATACCTTCCCCAGATCCCAACTGTCCATTTTGAAGAGCCTCTTGTGCTTGAATCTCTCTGTAAAAGATGAAATTCAAGTTATTTTTTTTATCTCAAATTCCTCAACAAGTTATAAAATATCTAAACACTCTTAAGCTTATTGTTTTGTTAAAGGAAACTTGCTTGTTGTCTTAAAACAGTTAAATAGAAAGCTAAATTAGTAAATAACATATTAAGGTGCCTTAAAATTAGTTATAGGCAGGTGTAGCAGCATAATATATAATTCATACATAAAATACATCTTGAAATATTATCTTAAAACCAAGAAAGCCAAGAAAGATATACTAAAAAAGAGGATGATCAATTTAGGTCATGAATCTTTACAACAGTAAACATTTTGCTCAGGAGATCCTTTGTTTAGAGTGTTGGTATCAGCTAACCTCACTCAGACTCTGTCAGTAACATAGAACTCAACAAAACATGTTTATTTAGTATCATGTGTTTGTATTTTTTAGGATTAATTTAGCCAAGCCCCAACAATATAGGTATTCCATTTATATTCCCTCTAAATTGGCTGACTTGTTTGTTCCACTGTGCAGCTTGTAAGTGAAAAGTTTGGCAGAGAAGGGAGAGGCCAATATTTGCTTTGTATGTCACCTGATATCATAGACTGGAGGTCGGAGATCATGTGGCCCGTGAGCAAAAGCACAGTGGAGGCCATTCTTCACACAATGCCCTCGAGCATCTGTCTCATGGATACAAGTGCCAGTCTTGTAATAGCGTAGATGGTACTTGCGCTCTGTGTCACCAGTGGTTCGGTGTAAATAAGGACAGCTAAGGAAGCAAGGGCATATTGAAATATTTTTTTAATCCACTGATCTGAATAAAACATCTGAATGAATATGAGTTGGCATGACATTAAAATAATGCACAAAAAGTGCAGCCTAAACCTAAAATCTGTCGAAAATAAACATCAACATAGGACAAATGTTTTAAACTGTATGATATTCCTCCAAGTTCAAGATATAATTGTACAGTAAAACATTAAGAAGTCTGTGCAGATGTGTATAATATGATATGATTGTTAAGCATAGCATCAAACAGGCACTGATATTTAAAACAGGCTCCAAATGATTAATTATAAAACCACATGGATTATAAATTGTAATAAAGGAATTCTTATACTTCTTACAGATTCTTCTATGAATGCATCAGCAATACCACAAGAACTGTATGGCCAATAAGCCTCTTGAATAAACCATTTTTTTCCCTTTCTTGAGTAGCAACAGTTGCTATAGCAACACGTAAGGTCATACAAAAATAGCTGCCATTGGCAAAAGAGGACCTGTAAGGACTGCAGTCATTCACTTTCCATAAGTTCAATAATTGTACTTTTTTAATTTTTATTTCTATGTTGGGCTCAATTAAATGCCGCGCCATTCCCAGTCACATTGAGAGGCAGCTGTTTACATATTAAAAGCTGCATACTAAAGGGGAAATCCATTGTCACCCCTTTTGAGAATTCACATATCTAGTTTCTGTGCCTCTGCTTGACTACTCTAAAGCCAGGAGCCTTTCACAAAATGTTTAGATAGTGTTTTTTCCCCTGTGATGACAGAAGACAAATTATGCTATGTACAAAATTATAGATACTATATAATCACATATTAGCAACGATACAGCCTATAGGAAACTGACATTTTTGAAAATATTAAACTAGGGAAAAAAATGTTGATGCATTAAATCACATGTTGCCGTTTGCTAAAATGAATAGTAGCACCAGAGAATATAGCTTTATCTCAAAGACGAAGAGGTGCAGTCATGTCACATAAAGGGTGAGTTCAATCAGAAATGTTAAATTTAGTCCAGAGAATGCATGCAACAACACAAAGGGCAAAGCAGTGGCCCTTGTAATAATGTGTGATTTCTAAAAAACACATTTCAGGAAAATAAATGACGAATACTGGTCACCAAGCATCTACCAATCATTTTCTCTAATTTAACTGTGTAAATAAATACTTAATAAAACAAAAGAATTATATTCTTCATATTGCACTCCTCACTTGTGTTTAAATGTATTCATTAGGACAAACCCCTTGAGATGAACCATCTCTTTTTTCGCAGGGGTCCCAACATATGTCAAAATCACAACATAATAAAAACAATAACCAGAGAATAAACTTTGCAAATAATACACATGGTTTTCCATTTTATGGTTAGAGTGCTCTTTTCAGTGCTGGATACTTTTGATAAAAATAAAGCCAGTCCCTGCTTGGTGGACATTAAAAAATAAACAGCTCCTGCAACAAATTGGCTTTTAAAACCAGACTGGCAGTTTAGAACCTATAGCCACAGTAAGCTGTGAAAAACTTTTTATCTCCAAGAATGTCCCTCAAAATGTGTAAACATAATAAAAACACATGCTTTAAAGACACCAACTAACATCACTACAGCTAGCTACAAAGCTAGTTTGTTTCAGTCACTGTACAACCCATTATTCACAGTATGAAGCAATACTGTGAGTACTATTCAAACCAGATGTATAACCACACAACTCCCTCCCCATGAGGAAAAACCCCTAACCAAAGCTTTTTAAGGTCAGCCGAAAGATGACAGAAACACTTATCTACCACTAATTAAATGCAATAAATATTTTTGTAGTACTGGTTTGTTTCATAAAGATGCAATGGTCCTCATCCCAAACATGTCAACAAAACATCAGTCATTTTATCAACAGCTGCATCATGACACACTGACCATTTCATGAAGCCGAATAACGGCAAGTACTGAACGGGGACTTACTCATCTCCATCTGGGCAGATGCCTGTGGTCTCGTCGTATTTCGTGCAGTACACGTCGGGGCTGTAGTTAAAAGTTCCGTCTCTTCTTCTTATGGGCCGTCTTCGCCGCTGGTTGAGAAAATGCCAATTAAAGCACGTAAAGGGTCTGTGCTGCGTACACTTGTGCTGAAGGAACAACGGGCACTGCTCTGTCCTGAACTCCTTCAAGTATCTGAAACAAGGAAAAACAAAAAATAGTAGCAGGACCTGTGTTTTTTAATGACCAATAACCAAGAAATAAGTCGAAAGCAAGAAAAAAGTTCAGAGGCACCGAGGTGTCGAGTTCTGCTGCTAGTGATATAGCATACTATATATTTTGGGTCACCAACGTTAGCCCGATATTCAGAGAGCAAACTACGTAGGGATTTGGACGTAACACTTGTTGATAGACCTTGAGCGTACGTCTATAAATGTGCGTAGCAAGAGGGAACTCAAAATAAGGCCGAGCTATTTACAAGCAGACTGGTTAGCAAGTTCCTGGCTAATCATTTAGCAGACAGAGTTGACGGTTTAACACATAACAGATTATTCAAAACAATTCCGTAACTCTTCAAAATAATTGTAAACGATCACGTTAACGATTAACTGGTCAATTAAGTGATTTAAGATGTCCGCATTTCCAACATTAGCGTTGATGTCGTCAGTGTGCAGTCGCTGTTTGCTATGTAACGTTAGGTAGTCACAAAGCCAGGAAAAGCACCATGTTTTTAACACACACACAAGAGTTGAGGAATGCAAGAAATGCAAACGCACATAGGTGCACGTGCAAATAACATTTTCGGAAACGAGCGATTTCGCTGTTTCTTGGCAGCAGTTTTACTCACGTATAGTGTGTAGGTTTCTCGGTCTGAGGGGACGCATTGGCCGCCGTTTTCGAAACCGACGGCATTTTCAGTCAAAACAATGAATTGCGCATGCGCTCGGATCTGTTGCTCGCGTGCATGCACGCCAGCGCACTAAGGACGCTGAAAGAAATGATAGAGACATACCTCTGGGATTGTTCTTGTCTTCTGGTTTGTAATATCTGTTTTTATATTCCCTTACCCCTGTTAATGCACACATTAGTGCATATGTTTTTGTTAGTGAATACACATTTGAAATACACTTAAGCAGTATTTCCCCATAATTATTATAATGACGAAACTGTGTCTTTATGTAAAAGATTCTCGAAGCTATGTTTGAATTTATAGACGGCACATTGGCTGAGGTCTTGTCTGCAGGGGTGTATCCAGGATTTTAGAAATACTGAATCAGTCTAATTTTTTTATCAATGACCCCTAACATTGCAATGAGCAGCCAAAAAGAAAAAAAGTTAATTTAATCTTCTTTCTATTATCTATAGTATACTTTTGAAAGAAATACAAAAATTCCTTGATTTAATTTTTTTAAAATCATATTTGAGATTATCAAATTCTTAAAAATGTAACTTTTAAATGATCCAGTGGTAACTCAACTCTGTTCAATCATCTTTTTCAGTAAAAAGGCTTTGAATTATGGAATGCCTTACCACCTGAATAAAAAAATTAGAATTTAATGAATTAGTTTTTAAATATGCAAATAAAACATAGAATTAACAGTTTCTACCTGTAAGATTCCACCAACAGTTTTACAGCTTTCAGATGATGCATTATAATTTAGATAATAATCATGCAGAGTCGATTTGAACACCTCACTTGTGAAAATAGCAGCTCTGACAAAGGTGAAGGTGTGTGTGGTGGGGGAGATGTGAAAAGTTTTTTCTATGTGACGCTCTCACAAGCAGGCTTTTTGCCTTCATTCCCACTTATTGCCCAAAATACTGCAATAGACTACTTCTCTTCCTTTTATCTCAGTGGTCTATCCATTAGGCGAATATAATACATAGTGCAATTAGGATAAAGTAAATACATATTTATAAATTTGTAATTGATTTTACACTTTTATACTAATTTTACTATATTAAAAATAGAATAAAATTCTCAGATAATGTAATGTGATCTGGAAAATTGCAAAGCAAACACCCCATCATCTGCCCCCAATGTGAAGTTTTTTTGTTGCTAGCAAATTTTTGTTTTCCATTGCCTAAATACACATATCGGCAATAATCAATTTGATGGGGTCTGCCTCATCATCACTGCAGCATGTCAAACTCTAATCCTTGGTCTTTCCCTCTGTATCTGGGAAGCTAATCTGTTCTATTCAGCTCCTTTTTCCTTTAAGGGATTTTAATTTACAAATGCAATTATATGTCTAATCCATTATTCAGCTGCCAAGGTCCAACAAGTGCACTGCCTTGTTATTATGCATAAACCAGTTGTAATTGCTTTGATATGTCCCACCCCCCACTCAGCTTACAGTTTGACAATGGCCAACACCTTTCTTACATAAGACACATTTTAAGGGGGCTCACCTTTATGTAGAATTATATTTCGCTTGCTTTTTTATGCAGCTCAGAATGCAGATTGTCATAAAGTTCCAGAACAAAAATCTCTAAAAAAAACCCAACTAATTATTAAGACATATTTATTACAGGATTCTTGTGCGATATCACATTGTTTTGCACCTAACAAAGTGGTCACTCTGTGTGCATTTGGACTTTGATGTGTCTGAACAGCAGCAGCAGAGGTAATGGCTAAAGAAAAATGTACTCAGATGCCTGCAAAACTACTGTTTTATTGATTTTGCAAACAATGTTTTCAATTTAGTCAGTAAAAAGATCCATGATCGGACTCTATTTTACATTATCATCATCATTTGGCTGCGTGAACGTGTTCATCTGCCCAATATTATATACGAATAACCTAAAGATATTGAATTATGTTCTTTTACCAGGTTGATTTTATTGCTGGCAAACTAATAGTTTAATCCACCATCATCCAGAGGAAGTACTGGATGCAAGCAAGGGGAAAAGTCACACCCCTTTTCCTTTCTGTGACGTCAGTCACCGCAAACCTTTAACCTTACTCAGTAGACTCAGCTGTACACACAGTCCACTGTCAACCTCTTCTCACAGTATGTCCAATGTGTGTTTTTGTCAGCGTGCTGATGTGTGTATGTGTGATGTAAAAATGATCCTTCGTCTCTCCCAGTGTTGAACTCGGAGGGTCTTGACTCTGGTGTCTAGGCGTTGCTTATTTACGTCGATGAACTTGACAGCTCTCATTGCATTATTACTTGCCTGTTCTTCCTGTCTTTGTGGCCTCTGATTGAGCCATGTGCTGTTTACAGTGGATTCTAGCCTTCACGCGTCGAAATCCACATAGAGAATACAAGTGTATGCTCGACTTAAAACCTGTTTCTGTCAAGGTTAAAAGTTTAAAAGTCAAAACTGTGAAAAGTAGAATATGCTGAATGCTTTCTTGCACGACAGATATGGTACATAAAATTGTGTAATGGAAACGTCATGCAAAAACATCTTTGGTATCATGTTCCACAACAAGTGTTGCGTTTTTTGCAGACCTCTAATAAACAATCACTCAAACAATCCTCAGCGCATGCTTTCCCAGGCTGCTGGGACTGTTACAGCTGGAATAACAGTTTGTGGTTTGGACTACTGTTTTTCCCAGTCATGCTATTATCTCTGCCTGCCTCATGCACAGCTCAACCCCACCGCAGGCTGGCAACACACAGATTTTATGTATTGATGTAAAATCCTCAACCTAGGCATGATAGAATTTCCTGTACACACCTGTTTTTAATACATTCTTCTCTTTATTCCTAATGTACAGAACCACCCCATAAAAGAGGGAATATTATGTAAACCCTGTTAATTTTCACATAATGCAGATAAGCACTACTGGACTTAAGAAAACAGTGCAACATTACAGTCCAGAGAAAGAATTTATAATGTTTGCTCTGACAGATCAGCAAACAGGTAGAGGCTGTAAAACTTTTATGGCGGGCTTCATTAAAATCTCTGCTATTGAGCCGCCGATGGGATGCAATTTCTAAACAACACCTGTGTATCCTGGTGATCTGCATTTCATTAACCTAAGATCAACGTGTTAATGAACGTCTTTGTTCTGTTTAAAAGCATTTTATCAAACGTCTGATGTTTGAACTTGGTGTTTGTTTTGACCGTAACATATAAATCAGAAAAGCAAGCCACAAGTGCAGATGAAATATATTTTACATGGAGAATTGTTTGTCAGAGGCCCCACTTACCCCGAGCCATTTGTTTTAATCAGAGTAATATATGTTAAAGACAGGTGAGAACAAAAGATTGAAGCAGCTTCATGCTGTCAACATTAAATGATGTGTTTACGCCGTCTGATTCCCTGGTGGCAAAACAACACCTTTTCTCTCCCATTATGCTAACAGGAACTGACAAACTGGGCAATAACTCAGCCATCTTTGAAATGTGCACTCATTAACCACAATATGTGAGCTCAGACATCAGATTGTGGAGATCAATCCCACAAAAATTGTGTCTTATATATTCTTAATGTGTGACTGTGAACAAAGCCTAAAGGGTGTACATTAGCCTTTATTAATTCAATGTTAAAGGCATGTATAGAACTAGATTTTGCTAGGTTTTTTTTTTTTTTTTTGGTCTGCTTAAAATAAAACAAACAAATAAATGTATTCATAAAGATTTATCAACAACTTCAACTTTGCATTCCTGTAAAAGTAGGACAATTTCTTTATTTCTAAAAAATAAAACAATTTTTTTGTGATCATTCGTTTGTAAGTCCATTTTCTTTCAACACCAGAAGAATGTGAGCCGAAATGCACAAAGCAAAGGGTATAGTATGTTAATATCTCAGGGACAGCGAAAAGCAAGTCACTTTAACTTGTTGCGCCTTACTGTGTTTTATGCTTTGTTTCTGCGTGACACGATAGCAGACATTTTTCATGGATTGTCATGGTGGTGTTGATGTGGATGGTGGATATGTGTCTTGTTAAGTGCATCTTTTTCTTTTTACATCATACAGGTAAAAATATGGGTTTTAATTAAAGGACCCTTCTTTTGCAGCTGAACAGGCTGATTTGATGTGACACAGTATTTCCTCTATGTTGCTTTAGCTGATGCAGCCTTCACTATTGTACTTAAATGTTCGGGGATATCTGTCTTACACTAAATCTGGTCTCTTCTGACATTTATCTATCCAATAGTTATCTTTGCTCACCAGCTGTACTTCAAGGGTAGATGATGACATTTTGCTCCTCACACTAGCATATCATTCACTGTTGCCTGCCCTGCCATCCAGCTACTTTTTGAAGAAATAACAAATACACTTAAAGAAAACAATCCAATGTGTAGATAAGCATGAAAATAACTTTAGGTCCTGCACCTGTATTGTTATCTACCAAGAGAGACGCACACATTGAATCATTTTCTTCCTTTGCTTTAGTGTACATTCTTAATGCTTTTGTGTTTTTGTTCAGAAAGTGAGCAGATTAACTAGGACACTAATAAAACTATGAGGCAAAGCTAAATGACAGATAGAAAGCTGATGTAATATTTCACACTGGGTGATATATCACTTTGATATGAAGATTTTTAGGCATATTTTGTGCGTACAGTTTCATAACACTTGTCCCTCCTCTTAACAGTCACACCTCTGACACTTCGCTTCTGACAGGTAGGTGTAAATCGAGGCCATGGTGGCAGAAGCGGTTCACTACTGACCAGCTGGCCTTCTGCTTAATAAAGAGACGCAGCTTGTCCCTGAAGGTTTCTCCTAGAAAGCTGTAGATAATAGGGTTAAGGCAGCTGTTGGAGAAAGCGGCCAAGTTAACTATGTGGCCTGTGAGTGGGTAGTCATGCCACAGGGTGGTAGCAGTCCTCTGCGATGGGTCAGCTGTACCCTGCAGCAGCTGGATGCTGATGAAGACATTCTCTGGCAGCCAGCAGATGAAGAACACCAGAACCACCACCACAATCATGCGCAGGGCCTTCTGTCGCCGTGGCCACAATCCACGGTGTTTCTGGGCCCTCATGAGGATTCGTCCAATCAAAGAGTAGCATAGACCAATGATGGAAAAGGGCACCAAAAAGCCAATGGTTACCTCCAGCCACTGAATCTCAAAGACATTGGCAAAGCAGAAGTGCACCTCTCCTCTGTGCTGGGTCTGCACAATGGTGAAGGGGAGAAGGGTGGCCAGGATGGAGGCCATCCAAATGAGGCCACAGCTGAGCTTTGCATGCTGCATAGTCCTCAGCGGGCTGCTGCTCATGGAGCTAGCCAAGGCGATGTATCGGTCAAAGCTCATCCATGTGAGGAAGAAAATGCTGCTGTACATGTTGACCTGCAGGAAAAGGGACATGAAGGTGCAGAGGACAGCATAGTCATAATACTTCTCGTTCAGATTGAAGACCTCGATCAGGGAATCTGCCACCAGGATGAGGTCAGCTACAGCCAGGTTAACAAAGTAAAGGTCAGGGATGGTCATCTTCTCTCTGTGGTTCAGGTTCACCACCAAGATTAAGATGTTGCCAATAAATCCAATAGGAAAGAGGAGAATGGTGTACAGGCAGGACAGGAAGAGGCCAATAATGTAAGATTGGTATTTGTCTGAGTCTTCAATCAAATATGTTGTGTTGTCCTCATATGAAGTGTTCAGTTGTTCTGTACCGTTAACATATATCCAGACCAGAGAGGTCGTCTGCACTTCCATACTGGCTGTGGTTGGACTGTCTTATCATAGGCCACATGTAACTCACCCGTAGCAGCTACATCATTAGACCCTGTTAGTTCCCAGTTATGTCTCTTAAAAGGGCGAATCATCTATGCTGTCGTGGCATGCTGACAGAAGTCAGGTGTGTGGAACACAACAGTTACGGTTCGTTTGACCCGATGCTGACATCAAGGTTCATCTACCAATAGATTCCTCACACAAAGGAGAAGCACCTCCATGTCTTAAAATTGTCTTTGGCCTTTGTAGCCTGATAAATCACATCATCCACAATGTGAAAACTGTGGTCCTGAGATTAGAGGTCGGACTTCTTTCCCCTCTCTTGAGTCATCTGATTTGAGCGCTGCTTTGTCTTTCCCAGTCCATGCACATCTTTATTCAGTGAGCCTCGGCCAGAGACACTATTACTCTGACACCTGAGCTGTGGAGAGGAGAGAAGAAAAAAAATCAGAACATATAAAAGAATTAAATGCACTGACTTGAAAAAGCAGCAATTTTGCAGAGAGTTAAACAAGAATAACTAAGAGGTATAGCGCTTGTTTTACTCATTTTAGTACCAAGTCTGAAAATCCAGTCCAATTTTGGTGAAAGAAGTCTGAAGGGCTCTAAAATGGATGGCAGACAACTAAATAACACATTAACATTCAAGCTTCAGACTTAAACAGATGCATTGAAATCCTCCTTTGAAATCCTCAGCCAATCTGAGCTCACTCTTTTGTCCAGACTTGATGACTATTAATCGTTAAGATAAAAACACATTTGTCATGAACATTTAACAACCCTCTGTGTTTTCATGGCTCCAGTCGACACACATCACTCTCAGTTTTGAACTACGTTTTATGTTCACTGCAAGCTTTTACATTGCTAACAATCTTCTTTCTACAATTTTCAGGCCCAAAATCTCAGACTTTCCCTGGAGATGGAAAGATTGTATTCTTTTCGGAAAACATGACCTTTAGCAGACATTAAAGCCCTTAGGGTTTTATTTCCACCACAGGAAACCTTCTTCAATATTAATACATTCTTAGTGAAAATAGTCCTTGCAGCAATAATTCAGCACATATACAGCATGCATATAGGCCAGAAATCCTACAGAGAAAATTCCCTTTTTAAATCAATGCTTTAAATCAAACTCTTGGATAAAAAATATACAATACCTTACAAAAGTAAAACAAATGATAATGACCTGAACTAGCTTCATGACTAATCTGAGCTCACATAGTTATATTAGTCCTATATGTATCACAATTCATCAAGTCATCATATCTGATTTATCGCCAAATGTTCCTGTAATTGAAAGATTTATGTTTCTGATCATTCCTGAGAAATTATCTTATCTCATTTTCTTCACTCTTTTTTCAATATCTGATTCCTGGGTTTTTCTTTTGTAATAGCAGGATAGGGAACAGTCCTGCATATTTTCATATCAACATAATATTTTCAAAATCAGTGAGACCTGAGATTACATAAAAAATGCTGTCCAAGAAGCTACAATCAGCCACTTCAAGGAGCAAGATAAAGTGCTAGTTGATGACATAATGTACAACTCATTATCCAACTAGATTCACAAGATGTGAGGTAAATTTCTCCATCTACACTGAAATTTAACAGTCACCATATTAGCTGTAAATGAATAAATACATACGACATAGTTGGTGTATCACCTGGAATATTACTGCAAACTGTCCCTGTTTTGAAGTCACTACTGAAATTGCCATAAAACACATAAAGCTTTATTAAATAACCACGTATAGTAGCAAAGATGTGGGAATCAAAAGCAGAACTTACTTTTTAAATTTGGGATTTGCTGTTCATGCCTGTCCGGTACAGATGTCAGAGAGACAGAGATTTGTAAATCCCATGTCCGGGCTTCTCTTCTGCACCACCTGCTGTTTGGCCCAACCCTGTCTGGAGAGGAGAGGAGGGCGGAAGAGACAGGAAAGCAAGAGATGATCTGTCGCCCATGGTTTGTCACCATGCTTCATCAGATCCCCTTTTCTCTGCCCCCCCCCCCCCCCCCC
>JBBPCS010000672.1:8970864-9010282 GCA_037974645.1 Hollardia meadi
GTTCCAGGATCTGATCTGGCTGAGAGCTGATTTTAACACAAAGGAAAGTTTCGACAGAGTGTAGAGTTTGCCTCGACCAGCTTGTGTTGTCATGGAAACCACTTAGCTTTTTTGCAGTATTTGTACACCTGGGTTGTCGAGCTCGTTGGCTTAGGGCAGGGTAAATACACTGCACATGACCTTTGTTTTTCAGTGATTATGTTTGTAAAATAGCTTGCCTACTGATCTTTATTGATTATTGATATACATGCACAACAAAAGACATTGACCCTTGCCTGTTTAATGTTTATTCTCAATTACCTTCAGATAAAGCTTAAAAGTGTGAGCCTTCACTGTCAGTAAGGGGGAAACAGAGCAGACTCTGCTCCTGGGCAAGGAGTAACATTAATGTAATTTGAACTCATCTATGTGTCCAAGGTGTGGCTATGGAGACCTATTATACAGTATATGCTATTGGCTAGTGTCGCTTCTAATGGGATGCATTAACTGCAGATGCTTGCAATAATTGCCTGACATACAATAACCATCTGCTACAATAGAGCTTTATACTGTGTATTGATCTAATTGACCCTTACATAATCTATTGATATAATAGGCCTACTATTACTGAAGTCAACTAAACCTAACAATCGCTGCATACTGCGCAGGAGGAATCACTTCTGATGAGAATCATATAAGGATTAAAGGAAAGCAGAGGAGGAAACTGTCTGTGTTGCACTGATGACAAGAGTTTTCAGTTTGCCTCCCAAAGACAGAATGTGACTGTGAGGTCTTCACAAGGTGGGAAGGTCACTTCCTCCGTTGACAGCCAGAGGGCAGAGAGAAGTCAAGGCCAAGGCCAAGGCTACAATCATTGCCTTGAGGTATGGGGTTGCAGCTCCTTTGGCAGTGCTGTGCACCAGCTCCAGAGCTTTGAATGTGATATAAACAAAGACAGAGAGCCAGTGGACTGAATGCATTCATCAGGCACTCTCCAAGTCCATACCTCAAGAGTCTGAAAAGTTTTAATCGATGAATGGAGTGATGCCTGTTGGCTAGTTCAGGAAGACAACTCTGCGCTGCCACACACAACATGCACACAATACAATGCACCCTTGAAATAAGGGGGTCTATTTAAACTGTCAATACCCTGCCCACTCTCTTGCTCTGCTGCTTATGTAGCATTGTTTAATTTATGTTGCCGCTGTATCTCTGCCTCACTTCAATATTCTAAGTAGCCTATTTGATGCTTGTGCTAACCTGCATATGATAAGTTGATGTCTTGGCTGAGTCCAGTCCTGTTTGTGGTGGTTTTACATAATGCTCTCACAGAACAGCTGGGGACTCACAGTGTTGCAGAAAGATAGGAGAAATAAAGGAGGACTTAATTGATCTGCTTTGAATAGCCGGGGACTCAGTAGTAGAAAAAATTAAGACAGATGGGTCAAGTGCTGAATTCATCTTGGTGAAGGGAAGTATCTCTTGCTGATTTGAGTGCAGAAGAGCAATGAGCCGACAGGGTTAATACAGCAGCTTGTAGCCCTGCTTGCACAAACGAGTTTGGGTTTTTGACACAATAAGGGAAAGCAGAGAACAGTTTCTGTGGGCAAGAAGAAGGAGAAGAAGAGAATTTTGTGGCAGAAAGCGAATTCGGCAGGTGAGAAAAAGAAAGAAGAGAGCAGACAGTCTGAGATGTCATACGGCAAGTCAGATTTTATTATTCAGTCCACATGACTTCACAGAGATAAGGGGAAAGTAGGGATGTAGAGGTCAGTCTAGTGGAAAGGTGCTAGAGACTGTCAAAGAGAGGAGGGAGGAGGAGAGGAAGAATTAATGGCGTGTGCTCATATTCCCTGAATAGTGTTAGGTAAAGAAGTGTATTATTTAAACTCAGCCCTCAAGCAGAGCAGGTAAAATTGGTTATATTTGTTCTCACAAATATGCAAATATACACAACGGTTAAGTAAGTTTAAGTAAACAGTAAAGTTCATTTGGAAAAAAGACCAGCTTCCAGAAAGCTTGTGCTGACAGTGGCCGAAGTAATGTGAAATGGGAAAGGGTGACATAAACCACTTGAAGCAATAGTTAAGTGTGTTGCAGCAAAATTATTTAGTGGTTGTTCTTTTTTCTGTCTTTTTTTCTCTCAGTTACATGGCTGGGAAAAAAAAGAAGCCTGTCATCTCCTACCTTGTGGAATGGCCTCAGTTTTTTGTTCTCTTTAAGATCTCTGTGATTCTGAATTTACACATTGTGCTTCAGCTACTTCATTTATTCCCACTGCATGAATTTGCTGAGGTTTGTTAGAGAGGATGCACTCCCTGTTTATATCCACTGGGTGGCCCACTGACATAAATAGTGAATAATGTTTGGCAAGGTGAAGAAAAGACGAAAATCTCTGCACAAGCTTAGGCTGAACAAGAAAAATGACTGATGTTAAGTTTTCTGCACCAGAATATAAATTAACAAGTGACAGCATCACATTGGATTTTAAAGAGGCTGAAGGCTTTTTATAACCACAAAATGATACCATAACTCGTGAAAACACATGATTATAATAACTTTTGTTTTCTTGTACATGTATGAAAAGAAAAACAATTTCTCATCCAGTGACATTTCATGAACAAGACATTACCGGTGCCTTTAATGGGAAGTTGTGGAGTTTAACTGCTTGTGGTTCGGGGAACGAAAGTGGGAGGTCTAGAGTAGGTTTAGGATTATGACACCCTCATCTGCCTCCACTTACCAGTCTGTTGTGCTTCTGGCTCCATCTAACATCTCCCACAGCCACAACCACAACCTCTGAGAATGGAACATCCTGCACTGCATGCTTCCAGGGCCATGTTTGATATTTAGCTGATGTTGAGATTTTATTGTTTGAGTATTTTTTTTTTCTTGCTCCCATGTGTGAAGAGAAAAAGCAAAGATTGGCAGGGGTGGAAGGGTGGATTGTTTTTTTAAAGCATCTGCCCTGGTCCACTTGACTCCCCAGAGCTGAAGTGATGTGTTGGGTCTGAGAGGAAGACCCTGCTCTGTGCTGTATGACTCATAGGGTGGGAGCTTTCAGATATATCAAGGACAGCATAAAAAGAACTATAGCTGTGTTATTCTGCTCACCAATAGTATGTTCTAGTATACCGAACAACCAGTTTAAACATTCTGTCCCAGTTTTATCTGGTTAAATCCAATTTGGAATCAAATCCAATTTGGCTTTACAGTGTGTCAGCTATTCTATTTGATCTCATTATATCTTCTTTGCATTGAATCACTTCCCCTGTTCTTTTTCCAGTGTGTGCTGTCCCATTTCTCCTATGTGAATATGATTCAGTCTCTAGACATCTTTTGCTCTGTTCCTGTTGTTCAAAGATTCAGGATTTTGTTTCAGTGCTGCCCTCTTTCTGACACTCTGGATCACAGTGTAATATTTTCTAAAAGACTTGTTGTAACCTGTCTCGTCTTGTTCTAGTCTTTACATTCTGCATCCCAAATTGACCCACATTAAGAAAAACAACAGTGGTCTAGGCGTGTGTGTGTGTTAAATCTGGTTGACAGCCAGATAAAACATTTAAAGCCACAAGCCAAATCTAGCTTCATAGGTGGTCTGATGTGCGATGCTGCATGTTTGACTGAAGTTGACCCTCATTCTTTTGGTCTGGCTTAACCTCTAATGGAGAAAACAACATTAAGACTAATGTAGCACATACAAAAACTGTGCTCGGTCAGCATTACCCCATTCCCAGACAGATGCTTGTGCAGTTAAGAGCTTTTCCTGCTCTACTTTGACAACCTGAAGGAAACCTGTTTTAACCACACTTCAATTGGACTGCTCAAAGTTTCATTTTTGTTCATTTTATGCTAATTAAACAAATCATCTAAACCATAGAATCCTCTTGTATGCTGTTAAAAGTTAAAAACATAGTTTGATATTATGGAAAATATTACTTGATACTAGATGGCACTTGTTAAAGACTACAGCCAGCACTCAGTTAGCTTAGCATGCACAAAGATTGGAAATGGGAAGCTAGTCTGGCTCTGGAGTCGGCACTGGTTTCCTGGAACAAAGCTAACAGCTAACCCCCCTTTTAAAACTACAAATTGTCATTCTTACTATTTGGTTTTTATATTGATATCAAGTGTTTTTGAGAACACAATTTTGATAACATATTGTTGGACAGAGCCAGCTATTTCCCAGTCACTTAGCTAACGATCTGCTGACAGGTTAGCTTCATATTTAGCCTATTACAGACAAAGAGAGTGGTATCAATAGTGCATACACAGCAACAATAAGACTGTAAAGACAAAACAGTAACTTTCTTATAAAATTAGTATAATTGGTTGATCGATTGATTGTGGATGATTCCCACATTGTGGCTTGGGTTGTACCTTGTTTACAGTATATGTCACTTTGGACAACATTGTCTGACATATTAAATGTTAATGCCCTAAAAATAATTGGCACCCTAAGTAATTTAAACTGCAATTTTATCTACCGTGTGACCAGTGTATGATGATGTCATACTCTATAGCCCTTCACGAGCTTCCTGTTCTGTAAAGAGGAAATGTATGGTGGTATAATGGTACTTACACTGGCTGAATTGTGTGCTCCTCAGAAATGACAACCAGTTTCAAACCACTCCATTATCCTATCATTTCCCGATGTAGTACATATAATTCAAGACCCCACGTCCTGCTCCTGGACCTGTAATGTTTGTTCTCTCTTTTGGCTCTAAAAATGTTGTAAAAATATACAATATTGTGCAATCCAATGTTGTTCTGTTGCCAGTGTAGTAGAGACAACAGCTGATGCTTTCTGATCACTCCTCCCTGCAATACGGTGCCTAACCTGTCTGTCTGTCTGTTGAGCTTTAACTGTAGATTCCCCCCCCCCACAGCTACCACATTTAGGCAGTCTCACAGCTGTCAGTGTGCAGCGTTGTTATCAGATGTAGCCTACACAACATTGTTTTCATTGAGAATAGCAGCAGTATTGGACTGTCAGATCCACAGAAGACAAAACAATTCCCCGAATGCTTGGAATGTTGCTGCCATTTCCCCAGTCGGAGTGGCGTGGTTGAAGGGTCTCGCCACAAGCAATCTACTGTTAGCAGTATGGCGAGCAGGAGAAGAGCGGTGGCATCCTTTCAATCCCAATGTCACTGCAGAGAACCTCCACAACCTGCCCATTGTCTGGACCTGATCACAGGATTAAGAATGTTGCAGAGCTAGAAGACTTTGTTGTTAATGTACACCAGTCTTTTTCAAATAAAAAAGTAAGATTATAGTATTTTTCCATCTCAAGGGACGAAGAAGGGAAGAAGCATCAATTCCCCCAACTGTACCCCCTGAAACTTGCCATGTTTGAATAACTTGATGCAAGAGAAATGATGTTTCAACACACTTTCACATTATTGTAAGTATTATCAGACTTCTTTGACATAATAAAGAGTGGTAACATCCATGTTAGTTTATTGTTTAATCAGTCTGACTCAGTTGACAATAGAGTAGATTACTTACATAATCTAAATATATCTCTCAGAAAATAATACTGTATTTTTGAAAGAGCATGGTATCTTCCTGTAAATCTCTAACATACAATATATACACATTATTTTGTATTGTACAGTTGCATACACAGTCACAAAAGCATCACATATGAAAGTGGATTTATCTGGACTTCTGAGGTTTTGTCGTTCAAAGAGCTAAAAATGCATCTGCATTCATTCGACACAGAAGATGTTTTTACACTTGCAAAAGCAATTTAACTGAAGTCAGTGATTATTACTCAAATTTCTTTGCACTGGTCTGAGATTATGAACCATCTGAAATAATAAACACAGACTTGAACAGTAATCTGAGTTGGATGTGATTTTGAGCCCAATCTAATCAAGGTTTATTTGCCAGTTGTGTGCATCGTGCAGTCAGTTTGTGGTGAGTGCAAATTTACTACCTTTATCAATGAGCTTGTTTTGTCTTTTACTTCGCAAGATATTCCAAAAATAATTTAATGGATTTCAGTGAAATTTTGTGAAAAGTCAGGGCATGGGCTAAGGAAAATTTTTAGTGTCAAAAGTGGGGCCGTTGTGTGGTTACAACCAAATAATGCACCTGCACATATCAACTCCCAACAATCTAGCAAAACTTGACAAAAGTGCATAGCTGCAGACAAAATGGTAAACCTCCACAAGAGGCACCTCCGTGGTTGACAAGAAGTTTGTCTTCTTTGTTTCTTTTTTGTGTGAACATCTGCATTGGGCATGTGAGGCAGCCAGGACTCACTGACACACAACTTTATTCACAGATTTTAGTGAAACTAAAGATATGGGAAACTGAATGTGATGAATTTACTGTTTAGGCTTAAAAAATGTGAAGATGCTGGAGCAGAGTGTTTTGTGTTTCAAAAACACAACTTCGTAATTTTATTTTGGTGAAACTGGATCATGTTTTATAGAGAATATATTCTGATGTCCTCCGACTGCTCTGCCTCAACTCTGTGAGTTTACGGAGTTTACTGTTGGACAGATAGCTTTACTTGTTGCTCAAGTAACAGCTAACTGCTGCTGACTGTAGCTGCCGTTTGATAGTTAAGAGGAGGTTTTCAGGCTTGGGGTGGGAGGAATATTGAGTGGAATGCTGGCAAGGAGTGGCACCAGAACCGGAGACATGCGAGCGGGCAACGGAACCAGGTTCAGCAGCCTCCAGTACAGATGGAGGTCGATTAAAAACAAGGAATACAATACCAAGGAGGTTTTCTTGCCAAAAACTGACCTCGCCATAACCTCCACTCAGGCATGAAAATACCAATGGCAACGTGTTTAACTGTCACATAATCAGGACTCTTGTAATTATTTGATTCTATTCACTATAATTCCAGTGCCACTGTAGGACTTATTGTTTAAATAATAGTCTGAGTTTTGATAAAATTGAATGTGGACACTACAACCTCTGACATTATATAATGCACCAAGTTGGGGCTGAAAATGGACACCGCCTTAAGAAATGTCGCTTAAATTTCCTCCATCAGACGGTCACAAGTGCATATCATTTGACCGTGTCCTACTGTTTGTCTTCCAATCTTAAATGAACAGTAAGCAGTAATACTTTCAAAAGTTCAATGAATAATTTACTATATCACGATACGTACAAGCTTTGTTTTATGGGGCAGCGCATGCTGTAGCACATAATGTCAAAACACAGCCTCAGTTAAAGATTATTTGTTTACAGGATGATTTATAAACTGGCCCTCTCGTTCACAAAAGCAAATGACAAACTAAACTAATGCAGTGATGTAAGAGACCTCATGCAAAAACACGTTTTTATTTTTCATTTTATAATCGTGGTGCATCACTATCCTTCTGTTCTCTATTCACTAAGTGGCAGGCAGAAAGCAAAGCATCTTTGCCAATGCATCTGAGCAGCATTACAGTTCAAACACACTGTTTACAGGTGCTTGGCAGGCGAGTCTGTTATACTTTGTGAAAGTTTTTACTAGTGCCTCTAGAGTGATGCAGTCAGGCTTCATATTTCCACTGTATAAAACCTCCCAAGCACTCATGAGTGCTCATGCAATTTAGGGAATGTGCATGCCACCTCTTCGGGGCCCTCTCTGTGTCCCTGAGGGGACTTTACTGATACTATGTAAGGCTCTCCATGCATAATTCTTGCAGAGGCAAAACACAGCTTAACAAATCACATACTGGATTGAGGCTCTCTGCTCTAAATTAATGAGTTGATTTTTAATGAGATGATTTAAAATGCTTATGGTTAACAGGTGATGTGATTTCAGCAGAGATCACAAGAGGTATACCGGTTAAGTCTGAACCCTGAATACAAGCTTCATATGAACATTTCATGCACAGCATAGTTGTGTGACTTCAAAGTGGTGTGGATGTGTGTTTTATATAATGCATTCTATGATATTTGTTGTGGAGCTTATAACGTATGCAAGAACAATCTCGTCATGCCTGTGAGTGTATCAAAACCTCAGAACTCAATCTGTAAAAGAGAAATGAGAACATCTCATCATACCAGTACATCTAGCTACAGGGTAGTACTGGTATCGAGAATAGCTTTTGAAATGAAGTGGCAATCTCTTATTATTGTAACCCACCATTGAAATGTGAAGATTGTTTACTCTCATAATGAGGCATCACTCGCAACACACCTAAGTTAAAAGAAAATTCAGCTCTGCTAAGGTAGGACTGTCTTCTCATTCAAGTGATCAGTCCTCTAGTTTGAGGGCAGTAAACACTGATGTTCACTGGCAGCTCAAAATGTTGGTTTGCAATTTTGACACACAATTAACTTCATTAGCTGTGGTGCTTTGTTGCTAGACCAGCCACCAGCCATCACTTTATGATTAGGGATATTTTGTTAGTGTTTTGTGTGAAAAGCAAAGAAAACACTACACTTTGTAGTTGCGATGTCAATGTGTGTCAATTTACCGCCCTCAAACTAGAAGCCCAAGTATCTAAGTGGAGAACTTCATGCAGTGACAAAATATAACAGCACTTAGTGGTTTTTGCCTGGTTTGTCCTCTCACTGTAGAACTGGATATATCAGACCACGTTCTGGAAGGTGACAGGAAATTCCACAGTCAGCTATGTTGCTCTTAACACAGTCCAGAGCAGCGAGGGAGCCCAGTCAGATACTGGCTCTGTTGGGGGGAGATAAGTGCTACGCCAAGAGGTGGAAAAGGGGGAGTGGGAGGGGTGTTGGAAATCTCCCAGCAGGAGGTCTCACGTCACCACTTGCTGCACTGTTGAGTGTTCATGAGGGCAGGACTGGTCTCTGCAATGCAGCCTCCTGAGCAGCCGCTGAAGCTTGTTGGAGAAGTTTTTGTTCATCTGCCTATACATGAGAGGCATCACAAAGCTGCTAGAAAAAGCCAACAGTTTAGACACGCATCTTAAGAAGTAATAGGTGGGTAAGTAATGTACGTTGTTAATGTACCCTGGTGCACCGGCTACAGTGTGTACCAGCAGGGTCATGTAGTATGGGGTCCACAGTACAAACTGCACACAGACTGAGGCTAGCAGCAGTCTGTGGATAGAAGGGTCCAAGCGAGCGGAGTCCTGGTCCAGAGGTGTAGATTCCTTCCTAATGCGCAAAATGAGCACAAAGGCATAAAGAACAGCCACAGCTGGAACCACGTAGCCGATGAACATCATAATGGCGTCTGCTGCCTCCTTGTTCTGCATTTTGGAGCACTCGACCATCTTAGTGGAGATGTGGTTGCACACATAGAAGAGCAGCGAAGAGAAGCTGGTGAGCACCGCCCCTCCCCAGATGAACCCACACACATGTTTGGTGTTATACACACTGGACATGTATGTACGAGGCAGCGCCCGCTCTATATAGTAGTCCAGACTGAGCAGCGTGGTGGAATACATGATGACCAGAGACGAGATGTTAAAGAGGATGAGAAGGGTGATGTAGACCTCGTTGTTGTAGTCCCACACATGCCAGCGGGTGAAGGTGGAGCTCAACAGCTCCACAGGCGCCACCAGGTTGAGCACAAGGCCCGCAATGGCCATGTTGACGAAATACACATCCGGCATGGTCATGGACACCTTGTTGGAGAGATTGACCACAACCAGCAGTGCATTATAGCACAGCCCCAATGGGAAGCACACCAGGAGGTAGATGAGGGAGAAGACTGACAGGATGAGCCCATAGTCCTGGCAGAGCTGGAAGTCCACGCTAGTGTCCGTCTCATTGTAAACAATGCAGATCCACATTGCTGGGCTCTGACACAGGTCAAGTCTCTCAACAGGCCAACTGCAGGCAGAAAGTTAGGGAGAAAGACGTTAGTTACCCTCAATGATCATGACTGTTATGTTGTTATAATTCTCAGTAATAATTAGAGCTGTGTAATATTGACAAAACTCTGTGCTGTGGTATTGATAATGTAAAAATAAATTGTTTAGAACTACTTGTACTTTCATATGGTATTTGGTTTAAATGTGAAAAATTATTAAAACCACGCACCGTCATTAGGGATGCATGATACTTACAGACGGATAAATTATTGGTCCGATAATGAAATTATAGCCAGAAAATAGAGCCAATAATACAAAGCCAAATTGCTTTTTTGACTTAACAAGCACAGTAGTATCATACGCTGATACAGTAGGTGGGGGTATGCACCTTAAAAGTAGGTTTGTGATTCGCCAAATAACACAAATAAGTAGAAGAAGAAGAAACGCAGCACGCTGTTGTCGCACTCATAAAACCAGAGCTTATGCAATTAATACATGTCCACTGTAGGCTTTGTGGACGTTTTTTTTTTACCATTTCAGAGGAAGACAACACGATTGTAATACATGGAGAGAAAAAGCCTACGAGTTTTAACACAATACATTTTATTTGAGTTATGGAATATTAAATCATGCATCGTTGCTACATTACATGTTAGCCTTTCTTACCCTCAGGTGTTCATAAACTACAGCTCATGAACTTTCTTTTAAAAATGCAAAAATGTAAAATTATTGGTTATCTTATCGGTAATGGTCAGGTGATGGTAATTATCGGTTATTGGTATCGGCTGATAAAAATCCATATCCTGCATCCCTAACTGTCATTGCTCATTCAATAAAACAAATGATAAAACGAGTTCAGAACATTGTTTCATGTATATTATATATCATTATATGTACTTCAGCGTTCAAGACCATATGAAAAAAAGAGTATGCTTTACGTACTGGAAGTCAAATTTCCCCTTTGTGACGATAGTGTTAAAGATTCTGTCTGTTGCTGGCATTAAATGTAAATGTTTTGCGGAAGTCACAAAAAACAAAATAAAAAGCACTGAGTTGTGTTTTCCTCCATGAGAAGAATTCAACCATCTGTGTTTTGGTGTCTGTGCTAGCTGGAGGAGCAAGCAAGGTCTTGACAAAACACTCAGCCACGGCACAGCTATTATGTCCTGGGTAACACTGTTAATTTCACTTCACTGCATCTGACTGGCTGAATACAAACGCCTCGCAATATGTTTCATTTGGTAGCTCAGCCTCAAAACCCACTATTTCTCCTCTTTGAGAGCCGTACTGGCCAGAGCAAGTGTTTGACGCCTCAGCATGCTTTTGCCGTCAGCTCTATATCTCTAACTGTCAGTCACACACAGGCGCATTGCTGCCTTGCAGTACTGCCCTTGTACTTATCTCATGGTCAAGCAGCCAGATAAAGAAAGAACCTTTCTTGCCGGACACTTTACAGACTGTTTTGGTGTTAATGCTATGAGTCAAGAACGAGCACCTTCTGTTCAGGTTACTGCCAAGTTGACTGGGGGTTGGGCACGTGGTGATGGGTAGATTTATAAAGAGTGAAATGTGAGTCAGGCTCCAGCGAAGGGTCAGCGAGGACCAAGTCGAGGGGTTGGAGTTCAGGGCAAGGTCAAAGAAAATGACCATGCACATGTCGGGAGCGTTTGTGATCAAGCCTGATGGGGCTGCGAGTTTTCAAAAAAGCTTGTGCAATGCCGCCGTGCATAATTAATTCAGGTCATTTAAAATAAATTATTCAAATAGCTTTGGTTGAGGAAAAAGAAGATTATAAGGCTATCGCAGGATTGCAGTGATAATACAAATTCACTTTGATTCATTTCCTCAGTGATAATTCGGCTGCTATGCTTCCACGTTTGGCTTCACTCCTAAAACTGTTTTAAAAGGAGTGAATCTCTAAATACCGAATAATTTTGCATTTCTGGGAACGTCCCCCGTGAAAATACTGGTGAACAAAGTGCAGGAAGGCAAGTTTTGTTTTCAGGAGGATGAGTAATGACGCCAGTAAAGGGGAAACATTCTTCCGTCCACTTACGTAACACCACAACAGAGGGGCTGTTTTGGCCCGAAGCCTCAGACACAGACACATATACACACACACAAGGGCTCAGTCCCTCCTCTATACTAATCCAATTGGCTGTAATGAGACTATAGTGGAGGCTGCAGCTCAGAGGTAGACTGGAACAGGGTCAGGAGGAAGAAAGTGTAGAGTTACTTTTAACAAAGACAGTAGCACTGGTCAGACCTCTTGTAAACATGACTCTCTAACACAGGCAAATAGGTGACTCATTTACTAAAACAAGCCTTGACAAAAGTACATAATTAGCTATGGTCCTCTCCTACAGATTTATGTGCTTGGAGATTGGAATTAGTTTGTTCACCCTACACTTCTTCCACAACCTCCGATTTCTCAATGAGAAAATGACTTTAAGAGAAGTTGGTGATAATTAGAGAGCACTCTGCATTGTGGCTGGCTGTTCCCATTCATTGGCACCTGTTGTGCACAGATATTTTAGCCACCCTTTCATTACCACATTGGCTCCCTCTGTAGCTTACTATGGCTGCAGGGTACCTAAAAGTCTGCATTAAAAGGAGTCATGGGTTTGTGGTGCACTGGTGTTTAATTAATTAAAACTACTGACTTTCCAAAGACTTTGCTTCTTGTTTCCTTCACCTCTGTAGACAGTATTAACCTTGAAAATGACAAAACAATGATAAAGTGGACATTAAAACTTGCCATGGCCTTTCTAAAGTGTATTGGACTAAAGGGAAACAGTGGAAACTCAAACTTTTTTTTGGAATAACCCCTTCAGAAACCGAAAAAGTCACACACCCCCACCCCACAATTTCTATCAATCATTAGAATTTCAGTTGAATTTTAGTGAAATAAAGGTGTTTATTATAACTGTTTATTTTCCCTGCATAAATCATATTCATTCAATCAATCAAATCATAACACATTAGTTATGATGATGAAATCTCTAGTTTTTTCCGCTCAGAAGGAGAGGTGAAAGAAAATATCTACTCCTGACTTGGAGGCTACAAGATGGAAGTGAAGTTGTTGGGGTTGAGTGAAGCTCAGAGATAAGTAAAACAACAAGCACTACATTCACTGGTTATTACAGCATGTGTGCAACCTAAGGCATTTGAGCTTGTGGTAGTTGTCTCTCTTTTCAGAGGTCCAGACTGTAGGATATGAGGAAATGCATAGGGGCAGAAATGGAATACAACATTGGCAGAAATTGAATATAATATAATTATGTTTTCATCAGTGTATAATCACCTGAAACTAAGAATTTTTGTGTTTTGTTGCCTTAGGATGGATTGAGTAGTGTCACAGCCTGAGGAAAAAAGCTGCTGGTACGGCAGTGGATACTTCTGTATCTTTTGCCAGACGGCAGCAGGGTGAACAGGCTGTGGCCGGGGTTGGTGTTGTCCTTTAGTATCCTTTAGGCTCTGCTCGGGCCCCTCACCTCACAGATATCACTGATCTTTGGTAGATGCAATGATGTTCAGGGCGGTTTTAATTAGGGATGCACGATGATATAGGCACAACATAGGTATCGGCCGATAAAAGCTTAAAAAGTCAATTATTGGCATCTGCAGATATAAAAAAATTCTGCCGATGTGCCTGGCCGATAAGGTGACGTGTTAATTATGCGTACGCGACGACGCTAAATGTTTATTATGAGTGCCAGCAATAAGCTTCAACATGTCAGCTATTTGGAGCTACTTCAAAATATGGATTGTGGTCAGTCGAGTGTAGGACTCTCGCCTCGCGCAGCACCGATGGCGTGGGTGTCAGTAAGTTCAGTGAGTTCAGTGCGACTCTGAGCAGCCGGTTGTTTCTGTCCACTCTCTCCTCGCTATACGTCCGTACGTTCTCAAAGTAAAGTACATCGGAATCCGAACAGAACCTGATGTGGCTGTCTTGAAGCAGGTGGGAACAGTCTCCTGTCCGAGTGATATGTTAAAAATGTCAGTAATAACATCAGCTAGCGTGTTTTTAGTACACAGCCAGGGATGTTGTCAGGTCCAGCAGCTTTTGTCATATTCACTCTCAACAGGATTTTTCTCACATCAGCTGTGGATACTGACAGTGGCTGGTCTTCTGGAGGTGGAGTAGATTTTACAGCTGACTCTTTGTTGAGGAGATCAACGCAAATATAAAATGTATTAAGCTCATCAGCTAACATGGCCTCAAACATGATGGGGGAGCTCCTGCTTTTGTACACTGTGATATTTTGAATCGCCTGCCACATTTCTTTGCTGTTTGTGTTAAGATCTCTCTCCAGTCTCTGCTGATGCCTCTTCTTGGCCTCCAGCTTTCAGTCTTGCTCTAGCGGTGTTGTATGTTTCCTTATCACTTGACCGAAGGGAAGCCCTCACCTCTCCATTCATCCAGGCTTTCTGGTCGGGAAAAGATTTTATTGTCTTTGTGATCACCACATTGTCAACACATTTGCTGATTGATGTATGATGTCACTGAAGATGTGTATTCCTCAAGATGTATGCGATTCTCTTGGGTGGCAGCATCACTGAACATTTGCCAGTCTGTGCACTCAAAACAGTCCTGTAGAGCTGCTGTAGCTTCATCTGTCCAGATTTGAACAACTTTTACTGATGGTTTGAAACTTTTTATCTGCTGGAAGTAAGCTAGCAGCAGAAGCAGGGAAATATGGTCTGACTGACCAAAATGAGGATGAGGGAGGACCTTGTAGCTGCTAAGAATATTTTTTATAAACATGGTCCAAGGTATTTCTACCTCTGGTGGGGATGTGGACATGCTAATGGAAACAGTTTTGAGGTCAGTTTGATTAAAATCAACAGCTACAATAAAAAATCCATCAGGTTGTTTTGTCATTTGACTGCTGATGACCTCATACTATTCCATCCGCCTCCTCTCCTCTTACCAGAGTCCTGTATTCTGTCGGCAATGAACACGGTCTGCCCATCCAGTGATATAGCTTGATCCAGGATGTTGGGAAGTAGCCACGTCTCTGTGCAAATATAGACACAGCAATCTCTGATTTCTCATTACTGAGTAAGCCTGAGTCTTATTTCATCCATGTTATTTTCCTGTGAGTGGACATAAGACAGAAGTAAGCTGGGTAAAGGGACAGCCTTTAGTCCAAGCTTAGCTTTAGCTTAGCTCTGATGTTGGCTCTCTTCCACTGCACTTAATCCGATCCCCACACTTTCTTTTCTGAAGTTGATTAGTGTATTTCTGTCGAAAGTCATACGTGTCTCAGTAATAAAGGCTAAAAAGTGTAGCATAATGTTTTAGGGAGCTACCAGCCGCTGCATCTACATGCACTGCAGTTGCCATGACTTTCACATTTTTAGTGGCCGCCATAAGGAAGAGTGAGACGAGGGGTGTTCAGTTGGTTGTAATCTGCAATAACACAGCTGGATGCCACAAAATCTTACACACTGGGCCTTTAAGGGAATAATTATACAGTGATCAAAGCATGCACATTGTATTATTTAAGTAGGAAAATTTGTTTTAATCATATGCCAGTTGTATGGTAATTTGTCAATTATAATAATCAGTCGCCCAAATGCAAAGATTTGAGTTTTTGACATTTTTCCATTTGTCCAGACGGAGTAATTAATTTAAGCACTTATCATTTTTAATTATGCAGCTACCCTTAATTACAAGAAAGATCACTATTGCCAGTATTATGTCTTTAATACAGCATGTATACAAATCATAAATTTGAGAATAAAATGAGGAGAAACATGGCTGCTTGTTAGCTGCTACCCATAAAGGTGCCATATGTAAAATGATATGACTAAATAGGAATAGTCTAAGCTCCTGTCAAAAGAGGACAACAGAGGAAAAAAATCTTTGTTCAGTTCTTCTTGCATGACTTTGACTGCAGTTGCAGACTTAGTTAAGCCCCGTCTGAACTTTTTGCCCTACTTCATGTCAAAAGTGGTTACGTTAAATATTCCCAGAGGGGGAGGACCTGCTTCAGCATGCTTCAGCCCCACCAGACATGATCTCGTAAGAGAGGCGCCCACGTGCTTGACGTCTCAGCGTTTTGAAGCCGGATTTCACGGGCTGATGGGAGTAGTGTGACATACTAGGCCCACACCCCTCATATATCCTAACTGGAATTTACAGGCTCTTCTCAGAAAGTAGAAAGACTGATGTCACATGACTTGCCGCTAGCATCTGCAGCAGCGTGCAGTGGAGCAACAGCAGAAAATAAGTCTATACATTACTCATATTTACAGATGTTGTGAATATATGCAGCACTTTTAGAGGTGGAGTATGATACAATGAAATATGGTGGACAACATTTTCCAGTAAATAATGGTTTATAATTTAAAATAAATGCTCACGGAACTACCAAACTACAGTATGAGAAGATATTAAGATGTAAATGGTTAATTTAAGAATACCTCTAAATCTTTTCAGTCTTTTTTAATGTGTTTCTTAGAAAGCAGCCCATAAACTGAGAGTATTAACGGCATATCTGACTGCAGGTGCATGCTATCACTGCATAACATTTTGCATATTAAAATGACTAAGCTCTCAGGGGTGATTAAAATATTTGCTGTTGACTCCAATTCTGTGGAGGGGTTTTATATAATTCAGAACATTTATCCCAAATAATTATCAGTCCCCACAGAACTGAGTCACAGCCTTCTGGCAAAAATAACTTGTTTTTGAATAGATTTCTTGGAAACTACAGGTTTTGTAGAAAACTGTACATACAGATTAACTATCTACCTGCCAACCATCTATCTCGTTCATCTATTAATCTACAAATCTTGACTGGTTAATCAAAGAAAAACTAAAAGGTCCAAAATGTTGATGGTTTAATTGACTGCTTCACAGGAGGTGGTTGAATGTCAGATTTAACTTGGAGAAAGCAGCATTTCCTCATAACAAGTTCTAGTGTAAGAGACTCTGGTCAAGCACAGGTCATGGTTAGTCTCGGCGGCTTCCTTGGTGTCTTTTTAAGCCACATGTTGAACTGTCACCAGAATCAACAAAGTCCGAGCTCAATGGTCAGCACAAAGCAGGCTTACTGCCATTAAGCCATAGCACACATGCCCACGTCCCCTTTGGTCACATGCATGAAGTTGAGGACAACAAGTGCAAAGCCTAAATCTCAAGAAGCACTTCATTTGGTGAGAAATAAGGCTTGTCAAAAAGTTGCACTCACTCAGCCTCCTAGTTGATGTGAAACACAGTCAGCAAAAGCTAAAAGTTTGATCAAAAACAAAAGGTGTCAAGCTGTGTTGAGACCAATGGATTAAAAAGAAAACAAACCAGGAGAATATAATGTTGTGCATTTATATATATATATATATATATATAGTTTATAACCTATGAACGATTTGACAACACTGGCCTGGGATTTAAGAAAATATATTAGTATATTTACTGATGTAGTATAAGCAAGGCTGCCTTCATCTTGCACTCTACTAAACATGGTTAAATGAACACTCTGACATTTTAATAGCTATTAGTTCCCTATGGTTGATGTCATATCAACAAAACATGGGCTATCATTCACGCAAAGAGACGTGCACCACAACTTTAATACCGCACTGTTCAATGCCAATGAATGCGCTTTAACTTGATGCGTCTGATTAAACTGATAGAACTTTTTACCCCCCCCCCCCAGCCCTTGAGAAAGCTGATCCCGTGAGAAACGTTGTCAGGCGTTGTTTTCCGAATATAAACGCCTCTGCGGAGCTACTACAGCTGAACAAGGGGAAGAATACAGCTATTCGCGGTGTCTATTTATTACTGCGGACATTGTGTGTCTCCATCACACTTGACTGCGCAGATTAAAGCGTGGATAGCTGTCACGGCTTTACCATTATTCTACCATTTCTGCGGCTATTGTTGGCACAACTACAGCTACTCACTCGCATCCCCACTACAGGGGAGAATTCACTTCTCTACCGCTTGTAAGGTTAAAATCCAAAGACAAACATCACATTGGTATATGATAGTGTATAATATGAGAGGGAAAACTCACCAGAAACGTATAGATTTGGGTCGGTGACAAACCTATGGAGGCATAGGGTTTGGATGTAGCATTTCCACTGACATTTCTCAGTCGTTTCATTTGACAAACAGACGTCCAAAATTACGCGCTTCGCCTCTCCTCGCGCTCTTAAAGCCTAAAAACAGCGAAAAGAATCGTTTTACTGCATGTCGGCAGGGGCTGACTTAATTTCTCAACTTTTCGGACGAGGCTCGTTCTGAAAAGGGGCTGTCCGTTACAGACTTTACAACTGCTGGAGTGCTGCTGAGCCCTACAGTGTGTACACACGTGACCCTCCCCCACTGTCTCCTCACTCTCTGCTGCTGCCCCACGGTCGCGAGGCCCGAATGGCGGTTCTCTGCTCTGATTGGACGGAGGGCAGGGAGGTGGGGCGCCGAGGGGGAGAGAACACACACACACACACACACACACACACACACACACACACACACACACACACACACACACACACACACACACACTTTCCAGTATTAGTGTCATTTTAACGTTGTGTGCAAGTCTGTTTCCAAATTATTGTGTTTTCGCCTACCTTATCTTATCTTACCATCTTATGTCTACCTTACCCCAACCCTGCCTATAACGTCAAAGGATAGATGCACAATTTGTTGGTCTTTTTAGTACAAAATTCCCTCTTTCAGTTACATTGAAAATGCATTAGGAAAGGATCTTGATCTTAATGGCCAGTATGAGCAAGCAAAACATCTGTCAATGTTAATTTCAGACAAACTTCCCAAATTGTGACCCTATCCTTTAACCCTAACCTAACCAGTTCTCTCTGTGACATCAAACCATGAACAGGAGTTCAGAATTAAAACAATGCAAGGGGTTGAGTTGGTGGGGTTATGTTGTTTCAGGCTCCAGTGAGATATGAAATATGATCCACTATGGCCAGTTTAAGTAAAGGATCCATGAGTTTGATTGTTTATCCGTCAGAAACTTAACCTCATTGCATTAAACTAAATATTGTCCCTCAGGGAACAAATGAATGGAAAACTCTGTTGATCTCTTCATGCTTCGCTGCAGTCCTGCTTGTCTTTAAGGACGGCGAACAAAGTTTCTGCAAGAAAATTAATATGAGTTTGAAAGCTCGGAGGCAGAATAATGGTGGCTTTCTGTTTTGTTTGTAATGAGTTGATTATCACTTTGGGAAGTGTTGTAATAAATACAGTGTGTTAGAATGGCGAAATGCCTTTGTGTTGTTCTTCTGAATGGAGACTTTAATTAGGCAACTGAAGTTTGCTAAGAAGATTAAGGATTATGATGTAAATTCTTACAGCACATCATAATCCTGACATGGAGAACAATGCTTGTGTCTTGTTTGAACAGAAGCTAATTTCACGGACTACTCTGACAGTCGATACAGATAATGAATTGAACAGTTTTCAACTGTTTTTATTTATCAAAGCTTGAGAGCATATTTTAATAACGCAATTGCAATGATTTCAAGGTCCCATAGCAATAATCCTCACAGTGCAGTATTAACTTTTAGTAGGTGCTGATGACTCATACAGAGATAGCAAGTAAATATCATATTGAGTTTTATAGCAATTTTCAAATGAAACCTAAAAAAAACTTCATTGCATGGGCCTGAGATAACATTGCACATGCAGCATGGTAACATCAGGTATTAATCAGTGCTTCACTGTGTGCAGATCCTTCCCTTAATTTCCTGCTCAGCACCAGAGGGGAAAGAGGAATACAGCAACAGCCCTAAAGTGAAACCCTGAAGGTCCGCAGTGATAAAAAAAACAACCAAAAACTGGAAGCAGATATTTCATTAAACTCTTTAAGAAATGTCTCCGTGCCTCTTCAGTTCTTCTTGCAAGTAATGGATTAGTTCTAGGCAAGCAATAAAAATGAAAAACAATAATGAAAAATGATTTTTGGAATGCACAGTTGCAAAACGAAATGCCTGAGCGTGGCTCAGTGAGCGTACTCAAGCTTTATAGAGAGTGTGTAGGAGTGCTGAACATAAGTCTCTAGTGCCACTGTGAAAGAACTGAAGCAGAGATATATATACAGGCATGGAATAATTCAGGAGCAGCAGGTTTCACTGATCTTCACTGAGTCCTTTTCTGCCCATTAGATTTGTTACAGTTAGCCTCTTCCTCAGTCAGAGATATGTGTAACTGTAAAGTTTGAGAATGTAGTGTCCAATTTGATAACTGACCCTTCAGGAAACTGTAACTCAAACTGCTCCCTGGTCGTAGATATCATTCATATCATATCAATCTAATTAGCCAAGTAAGAACTCTGTGAAACAAAGACATTCACTTTATCACTTAATCTTCAAAAGACACATTCCAGGAAAAAAAATACTTTGTAATATCAGTTGTCACAATATGGCAATAATAGGAGATTACTACAGTGGAAACATACAATCTTTCCTTTTACATGTGCTATAGTGATCACTTATGTAAGGAGGAGTGCTGCATCTCAGGAGTAAGTCTTGAATGTCAAGCCCTACACTTTCCACAGCTGCATTCATTGAAGGAGACAAATCAGAAGCAAGCATGGTTAAAGAATAATATTTCCAGCAGAGGAGCGGTGAGATATTCACCAATTCACTGGGCTATGTTGTTGATGGGGAGGCTCTGCAGGACTTTTATTACATGGTTGAAGTAACAGCAGTGATTACAAAAAGACCTTTTACCATCTATTAAAAGAAAATGTTAAATGGTCCAATATGGACAGTTTAGGAGCGTGTGGTCAGCACACAATAAGAGACTTGTAGAGAGTGTAGTTTAGTCAGTGCTTCAAATTCTTTGTACGTTTAAACTTAAGCACTTATGCATTTGCAAGGCTCAGACTGTGCAGAAAGATACATACAGGATGGCAACTGCAAGACTACCAGACTGCAGAAGAGACAAGCCAGACAAAACAGCAACAAAGCACTGCAGTTTGACAACCAGATGGAAAATCCTTCCTGTTTCTGGCCGGCTAGTCTTGATTTCTGTCTTTTATCTCTGCTTTTCAACTAATTGAGGTGCAACAGTGGAATTGCAGGTTTTTGAATCCTGCAAAAGTATCACGCTGGAGGCAGAGTTTAAAGTTGTTCCAGAAACTACTCTTGACCGTGGTCCCTTATCAAATTAGACAAAGTCCACCCCCATTCATGATTTGCTATATTGGAACTGGTCATTCATGGACATTCTGCAAGCTTTTGTAAATTGAGGATTACACAGTGCACAAATACATACTGTACATCTTTGTTTGTCATTGAATTATAATAAAGTTAGTTATCAGCGTTTAAGTTAAAAACTTTAAGAAAAAAAAACCCTGAAATAAATACCCATACAAACTCTTCATCACTTGTAGTCTAAGTCTGTAATTTGTGTGCGAAGGTTGGGGGTTAATGCAATAATCCCTCACACATAATATTCAGAGTTCTGCAACATTAGTCAGATGAATTCTACTGTATATGCTTACAGACAGCTCAAAGTTTTCTTTTGCTTGTATGGCATGCACAAGCTGGTCACATTTTTCTCTCAAAGATATTAAAAAAGTTGACAACTTTGTGATTTTTAAAAATTTTTTTTCTTCTTACAATTGTTCTGTCCATGCAGGTAGCTCATGGTTTTATCATGAATCCAGAAATGTTTTTAGGTAGATATTATAACAAGACAAGCATTTGGAAGAAAAATTACTGAGAAATGAATCCTTTAGTGCTTGGTACATTTTTACAAATGCTTAGTTTGTAATACTGTATATATTATTTTTTAAATGTATTATATATTTGTGTGCCATCTGAATAACACAAGTTATTTGTTGATTCTTGATTGCATGCTTAAATAGAAAACAAATGTCGATTAATGCTGGTTTGCGTGCCAGTGCCTGCGATGTGGTCATTTACTGCAGCAGGAGAGAAAGTGAGTGGTAGGGTTAGGGGCAGAGTGGACCGTGGGTCTGAAGACTAAATCACAGTTTATCCCCAATCAAGCTCTCAAATCTGTTCCTATTCTTGGAAGCTTCAGCACCACTGTAAGACTCTGGTCTGAATTTACTTTCCTCTAAAGACTTCTGGCTGCATGACGACATATGGCTTGTTTACAAATGAAAGTCTTTGCTCAGCCTCAGTTAGCCCTGGTTGCATGTCATCTGTTTGCAGAGTCAGTTTGGCACCAGATGGTCACAGACACGTAATGTGAGTTTAATTTTAATGATTAAACCACTGTCTGTGGGCACACTGAACTTCTGAAATATTTCATCATATTATGACTTTAAGGCATGTCTTTTCTCACAGAGAACTGCCACAGTATCAGAGCTCTTACTGTATTGAAAGATGATGTTGTCACCAAGTTATGACCAATCATGCCTGACTTGTACAACATTATATTGCATTTAATGTGGAGAATTATCTGCTTACAAACAGTGCAACACAGCAGCACAGTGCATAGTGTGCACATGCCTTTAAGCTCAGAGGCCTGGGAGTGCACATTAAGCTCATTAAGTCTGTGGTGCAGATTATGGTTTGTTGCAGACCAGGCACCAGCGTCCAGTAGCTGGAACGTCTCCTCATTTTCAGATGGCAGTGAGGAAGCGGCTAGAAGGGGGTGGAAGAGCTCCTCCTAATCACTTAAAATGCCATCCATAATGTGTTGCACACACCCACGCTGCTAAAAACAAACAAGTGCAATGCTAAAATGTTGGTATTGTAGGGGAGCAGAGGTTGGATACAGAGTGCTCCCATAATAATCCAAAACAAGTGTATAATATAGACATCAGTATGAACCCTGCAATTTGTTTTTGTTTTGCCATCATGACTGATTCGGCACCACACTGAGAGCTGACATCCTGTCAGACAGGTTGCTGGAAAAAGAGCTTACATATAGCAATATATGTTTGTGTCACCAGGCAAATATCAGTTGTCTGCACCAGGCAGACAACAGATATTTGTTTTGCCATCACGACTGATTCGGCACCACACTGAGATCTGACATCCGGTCAGACAGGTTGCTGGAAAAAGAGCCTCCCATATAGCTAGAAGTGTTTGTGTCAGCAGGCATGCTTGTGGAGGCAGTGCATGTGTGTGATGTCTATGTGTATGTGTGTCATTCAGTGTTCTGCTAATGTGAATGTTAACATAAATAAAACTATTAAAATGAAGTATTAAAATGTTTGAATGCTCAACTCGGTGGGTGAATATATAAATAATGGTGTTGCTGCAGAGAAAGAATGGAATAGCAGCAGATTAGCCTGGATTAATATAACATTAGCCTGTCTGCTGGTGTCTGTGTGTGTGTTTCCCTGCTGGGACAAATCATGCTTTGGAATGATTTTTGATGATGAATTTTGATATTTCCCTCTCTTTGGGCCTCTGTCACTTTATCTTGTTCATACTTCCCCTTGTACAGATGAGTTATAATTTTAAAGGTACTTTATCTATAATCACCGCTATGCAGATGATATACATTTATACCTTTCATAAAAATTGACATGACCTGTTAAATGAAGGGTAAAGATAAGTTTCTTGCAGCTTCATGCAGGAAAACATGTGCCACAGAGTCTGTTTCTTCAACTGGGACAATGCATTGACTTCCTTCCTTCATTGATCTGATCAAGTCTTAAACAAATGCAAGTTTCACTTTTGACCAGGCTTTGATAAGTATGTATGTAAGTAAATGGATTGAATTATATAGCCCCAATGATGGAATTAAGTACAATTTTGAGGTACTAAATACTGTCCTTTTTACTTCACTACATTTATTTAATAACTTTTGTTACTACTCTGCAGATTTAATGCTGCATCAGAGCCAAAGTAGCACATTTTTATAGTAACTTATTTTATCAGCAAATGAATACAAATAATTGGAAATAAAACAACAATCGGATAGTTGGAAAAATGCTGAATATTTGATGCGATAATAAGCCAGGCCAATAATTGGTCATGAAAATATATGTAGGCTATAATTTACTTTTACTTGTACTTTTGTTACTTAAATTAACGTATTGCCAAAACAACTTTAACTTTAATACTTAAGTACATTTATTGCCAAAAAATGTATTTTAATACTTAAGGACATTTAATATCAGATGATACTTTAAGACTTTTACTCAAGAACTATTTTCATGGATGACTTTTACTTTTAGTAAATTTTTATTTAGTAATATTTTAGCACGACATCTTTACTTTTCTCAAGCATCATTTTGGGGTATTTTATATAACACTTTAGAGCCTTTTTATCAAATTGCTTTTACAATTTGCCCATTCAGACAGTCATACAACCATGGCAGTGAGCTATGTGTCCTACTCTGGTCTGGCCATCAGGAACAATTAGGGGGTCTTGCTTCGCACCCTAAAACCTCTCACTAAATGATTCTGAATCAGCTTGTGATGTTCGCTCACGTAGCTCTATGTACTATGTTACTCACTTACTCAGTGTGTTTTCTGTGGTGGGTTATCCCGTGCATAAATCATGAGTGACCCTGACCCTACACATGTCAGCATGTAGATATACTGAGCTCCTGCAGTACGTAGCTTCAGAGAGGCCTGCATATCTATAACATTCCTGGAGTAAGTGAAGAGGACAGTTAGCGTTTTGGTTGTGGGTGTTTAAAATGGTGAAGCAAGGTAACTGAGGTGGTGCTCAAGTGCAGGGAGAAAGAACATGAAGGCAGCTATTTCACCCACTGCTCTGCAGTTAACATGCTCCCAGAGAAAGAATGAACACTGACCTCAGGTCAACCTTGTAATGTATCCTTTTCAATAACATCCACCTCAGCCATATGCTTTAACAGTAGTTTTAAGGATTTTCTTTGGATTTTCTTTGTCTCTCAAGGGAAATTTATTTGTTGCCTTTTGTCACATAATAGGAGTCCAAATCAGGTCAGCTCATATGAGGCTTTTAGTGTAAATACAATCCAGAAGAGTGGGGTGGCCTTCATTAGAAATGTGAGTAATTAAATAGCTTCCTGATCATGTACTCTGTCTCTTGCTGGCAAATTGATCATCATTGTGATTTTTTGCTACTGGTGGATCAACTAGATGCACTCATCATCACTGTCACCCTCATTAGTTGGAGTGTTTTGCACACCACGGCCAAGTTTTGGGTTGCTTATAAGTTATTGGTCGATGGTAACAAAACACCTCTCCCTTTTGTTGTCAGGCTAATTTACAGAATTATATTGCTGAAATGTATTTGCTACTGCTTGCAGAAAGGTCACACTGAGAAAACAAAACAAAAAGAGCGGATTAACATACAATAAGAGCTGTATTTTTCAGACATTGCTCACAGGAGATGTGCATGTCACTGTTGCAAGAAAAAATTGTAATCCTATGTGTTAAAAAAACATTTTCAAAACTTGTTTTGTTTATGGAAACCTGTCAGTAGTCAAAATAATGCACATCCCTTGAATGTGTGAGTGAAATTATTGTTCTTAAATGTAAATTCAATCAAATCAATCAAATCTTAAATTTCAATAATTTCATTATTGTGTGCAGGTTAACACAATCACACTGCTCTGTATATGTGGGTTAAGTCACATTGAACTCTGCAGTCCTATTTATCTATTTGCTTTTATTTGAGTTGCTGAGCCGGGGAAGGTCATGCGAATCCTCTTGCACCTAATCTAGTTGAGAATTTATTGGTTTTCAACACTTTAATTGTATGAGAGTCATGTTTTTTGTTTCTCTCTTTTGTTTCCTATTTTTTTTAATAATGGGGTAACAAATATAACTGTATATAATTTGGTTCAACAAAGGCATCAGTTGACCTTGGTTATTATTTCTGACGTTATACTTAAATAAATTTGAAAGACAAATAAAGATAAAATAAATCAACTCATAGACATTTGTTTAAGGTTCATATGTCCTCACGATACATTTTCTTTTTTTTCATGGTTTCTTTCTCTCATTGGGACAGAGAGGAGTGGTAGGGCAGCAGGGGATCCGGTGAGGGCCCCCAGGACTCCCGCCTCATGGGCCCCCTGCTCTATTCTGCTCCGACCATATAAGCCAAGATTATTCCGCTGTTTGGTTCCACCAGATGCGGCTGTGCCACTGGATGGGCACTGTCTGGCCCTGATGAGCAGATCTAAGAGGGATTAGCGGCCTGTTGTGGTGGATCGGCAAGAACAGTGGGAGGCTGTCCACACACAGCTGTGTGTTTGTGTGTTTCATAATGCTCTGGCCTCTGGCTTGTCTCTGGCTTTGGCTCCAACCCCTGAACCACCTTTCCCTCCCACTGACCTCACAGTTCAGGGAGCTCTCGGACTGCAGACAGCAGGAACTCCGAAATTTTTGGAACGGCATGAAAGCTTTCAAAGAAACATGATTCTCCCTCAGGGATTGTGGGAGAGAAGTGCTCAGACAAGCGCACTGTATCATCTGAAAGTGTTGTCTTCTTTTCAACAGCTGCATTTGTTTGAGATTTATATAGCTGCAAACATTTCAAGCATTCATCAAATAATCGCATAATGTAATTTCTTGGGGAAGGATATATGCCACTGTTTATTAATAAATTAAAAGTATGTTTTCGGAAAAATGATTCAGTGTAATTCTTGGCAATGATTTAATGATCCTCTCATACAGAATGAAATGCTTGTTTGGGCTTGGGAAACTGCTCCTAGATGCGCTGGTATCCCTGCTGGCACAGACAATTGCTTCTGTGCAGGTGACACTGCCAAATTTTGTTTATGTGCTTTCAGTGATTGTGGTCATATTTCAAGTCCCACAGCAGCCACTGTTAGCTGGTGACAGTTTCTATTTACAGAAAACAATCCCCATGGACAAAGAGTTGGTGGAAAATGTCAGATGATAAATGTCTCATGGAAAGAAATGTCTCAACATACCAGCATAAAAAAAAGTCACAGAGAAATACTATATATAAAATACCCTGCTACATTTATCATAGGCTTTGCAAATGTTGGAAACCAGTATAATCCATGCCATCAGAAAAAAAAGGTATTAAAATGTTTTTTCATTTTTGTAGATAAAAACAGTGCTCTCACATTTGTGGTATGTGAAATGGAAATATTTTTCTGGGTTTTATGGAGTCGTTGGAACAGTCAATCTGACCCAACCAGGCCTATTCAACTTTAAAACATGACTAAACAAGGTTACCAAAACAAAACAATGTGATAATTAATTCATGTCAAAACCTCTGTGTCTTTAATCAGAGCGCTACATGAAGCTGATTACCTCTTGCTCTTATTATGTTTCATTTCACTCAACTACTTCCTATCATGAGACTAAGTTAACAAAATAGAATCACAGATAACAAAATCCACCAGCAGCGCCGGTTCAAAGCTGTCTGATCTAATTTCTTTGTTGACCCAAAGTTTTGTTTTAGTCTCAGGTTGCATTTTTTCTCACTTTTCCTCAAAGACTTTCCCAATATATTGGAAAGTGGAGCGGTCAGGAGAAAATGCTGTCGTTCCAATTTTTTTTCTAGGAGGCCCTAGTCAACATCGCTAACAGTGTCTCTTTCCTTTTCACTCTCTGTGTGTTTGATGTCGTGGTTTGGCTGTCCTCTAAAGCGTTCATTTCAGAGTGGTTACTTTGGGCCTCATTTTGACTGACTGGCTGTCTGCCTACACCCTGTGGTCTACCATCCACTACAACAACTGCCTGTTGGTGTGTGTCTTTGTGTCCATATGTGTGTGTGCACACAGTATTTTAAGTATTCTACATTCCACAATAAACTATCTCTGCTTCTTTGTATGTTGTTCTATATGAAAAATAGGCTTTTTCATCCTGGAAACGGAGGTGAACCATAAAGAAGAGCCTCTGGCTGTCAGCCAGTGCAACAACCAACCTCCAGTCAGCTGATGTTTTTTTCAGCTCCACTCATCATGCTGAAGCATACAGTATATTGCAGTCAGCTCATAAGCCTATTAATGGAAGGACGATGACCGTATATAGAACATGCTCATTACTTTTTAATGAAATCCATCATCTTTAATCACCGTCAGAGTTGCTGTAGGTACAGAGCCAATTTATCTTGTGAAGTGTTCTTCATTCACTTTGTCAGATGACGTAACTTCTGCTGCACCTCCCCAATGACTTCCAGGAACTAAGCCAGAATCCTCTTTTAGATCCATTGTATCTTTAACAGGAAGACCTTGTCTTATAAGAAATGATAACTGGAGTGACCAAAGGTCCAAATAATTAAATAAAACGAAACTAAGAACTAAAAGTAGATGTGAAAGAAATATTTAACTGAAGCCCCCCCCCCCCCCCAAATCTTTTTTACTTAAAACTAAAATACAATTATACAGGAAATGTCTTTAGTTTTAGTCTTTGTCAATAGGAAAAATTTGTCAATAGAAAATTAACTTATTACCTATTGTGAACTTCATCAATCATGCCACTATGCACATAACAAACCCCCTAAAATTCATACTGAAACTGAAAACTAAACTAAAATGACCGACCAGTGATGACTAAAAGTCTGAGCAATGGTGAGCTGCTAACTTTCATGATTACGCAGGCAACCTTCACAATAAAACAATAAAATAATAAAATAAAACAATAAAAATAGTGGGGTTTTTTTTATTGTGCATGTACGGTGCCTAAAAGAAGTCAAAGCATTTTGCCTCTAAAACCATTTTTAGAATAACTGAACGAGTGACTGATGGTAACTGTGTGGGGATTGAGTGGAAGAGAGAAAGGAAGTGTCAGAAACCCTTTGAATTGAGAACAAAGAGCCCATGGACCTCACAGTTTATGACTCTCGATCTACACATGGAGTTTGTCTCTACTGCATGGCTGTTTAAGCTACTCTCTGTGAATCAGGCCAGAGTGTGGAGAATTGAATTGGTGTGAATGTTTGTACAAGGGAACGGATGACAGCAGGGGAGGAAATGCTAATGATCTTTATGGGCAATAAACAGGACATATATCTTCAGGTTGATAGATGCACATGACCTTTGGGGTGATTTAGTTACACTAGGAATCTGGGTGAGTGTCTGGGGAAACCTGACGACAAAATGTCATGGAGTTCTACTGAAGCAGAGATGAAGAAACACAGAAGTCAAAAAGGCCTGGCTCAGTATAAACTATCTTGTCTTGATCTATTCTTCTTTTCCAGGAACCATAACGTTTCTGCTTCAGCTCATTCTAAAAACTCTTGGCACAAAATAGTGCCCCAATTTCCCCACTGCATTCTGACTCAGTGACTCACTAACATTGATAGGTCCCATTCAGGACATCCGGGTGTCTGTGTTATTTGTTGTAACTTTATTGATCTTTCTTTTATCTCCCAGTCATTGACCTGTGTGTAATTGTGTGTGTGTGTTTAAGCATGTGAAGCTCTCTGTGTTGTACTTTGTTATCAAAGTACAACATGAGGAGTTTTAAAGGGAAGGAACAGTTGGCAGGAGCCTTCACAGTGGATATACCTTCTGCTGCAGCTTTTAATGGAGCAGAACAGCCCTTTTCTCCTTCACCTCCCATACCCTCTTCAGCCACAACCAAGCATGATGAGATGGCTTTGGGATAACAGATAACACTGCGACTGATAAGGCTTGTCTGCTGCCTAGACTACTTTGAGAGAGGTCTTACTCTAATGGCTAACAAATATTCATGTCCAAATAAAAGGCCTACAAAAAGTGTGTGAAAAGATTTGCCTTGTAGGAATAATTTAGCATTTTGAGGAATATGCTTGTTGGTTTTCTTGTTGGGTGTTACTTGAGAAGACTCGTATTTCTGTACAGTAAATATGATCCCACAGCCAGCATGCAGCCAGTTAGCTTAGCTTAGCACAGAGACCGGAATCAGGGGGAAAGGACTAGCCTGGCTCTGTCCAAAGGCAATAAAGTCTGCCAACCAGCACTTCTAAAGCTCAATAATAAAAACATTACTTGTTTGTTTAATTCCGTGCAAAAACTGCAGGTGTAAAAGTTTAAAAACAACATGTCGTGGTTTGTACGAGGGATTTTGTGCAGCACTATTTCTTGGCCGCACGCAGTTGCTTCCTGGAGTCTCCTGTGGTTAGAAATTGTGGGTATTTGTATAGATTAGCATTTTAATTAGTGAACTTAAGAGTTGGTGGTATGTAGAGTTTATTATTTTTGGACAGAGCCAGGCTAGCTGTTTACCCTGTTTCCTGTTTCCAAGCTAAGCTAACCTGCTGCTGACCTAGCCTCATACCTACTGTACAGACTCTTGCCAAGAAATGCAATGTGTATTTCCCCAAATATCAAACTGCTTTATCACTCTATATTAAAAACTGATGTCCATTAACACTGCTAAAAAAAACACCCTTTAAATTATTTACTTACAGAAAATATTATAGTGTTAGAGAATATAAAATGTATCAAGTGATCTTGCTTGTTGTTCTTTTTAAGTGCTGCGACAAAAAGTGTTCCTGACACCTGCTGATGTCAGTTTTTTTTAATGTGGTCTCCTTCCTTTTATTCACCCATTATGGTTTTCCAAAAGGCAACAGTTTTGTATTGTTGTACTACACATGATGCCCGCATGTTTTGAAATCAAAATGCTCTATATCTTCTTGTTGTGGTTATGGCTCACGTTGTAGCTTCACCACCAGATCAGACAAAAACCACAATTTCTAAGAGATTTATCTTTCTACACCCTTGTGGTATACCAAATGCCAGCCAGCGGGGATCTAACTTCAACCAGCCATTTGTAAAAAAAAAAAAAAAAAAAAAAGCTGCAGAATAGGACCACATGTTTCACAGCAACAGCTCAAGGAATGATTTCTAGGTATGAAAAATATACGGTATATTATAAAATACATCAGAGAGAGAGAGACCTCAACTGAGTATGGCAAAGTGGCCTGAAATTATATACATTATTATATATTATTATTATTATTATACTATTATATAAAATATATTCCAGACCTTAATCATTTCATGACAGAACTGGGAAGCATAAAATCAGTCAAATAAAAACACATTATATGAACTACCAAGGCTATGCAATATATTTTTTTCTTATTGGCTAGCAGGTGTCAGATAATTACTTTTGCAACTGTCACGGTGAAACTGGGTGAAATGCCAAACTTGGAAACCTTTTAGACATAGCTTCTTTTTTTCATGTGGTATGTTACCATAGTATAAAAGCTACTCTCTGTGAGACAGTGTAGAAAACATTGCCCTAAAGCGTTCTCTGCCTCTACCTTGTCAGTTATTTTCTCATTTCAGGAGACCTCGGTGTATTCTTGCTTACCTACACTATCTTGTTTGCAACAAATACAGGCCATACAACAATCCTTGTTAGCACAGTTAATGTGTGAGTAGGGAGATGCTTTTAATTAGGAATTTTAATCCTTGAACTACCTTTCAAATAATACCAAAACTCTCTCAAGCCAGAAAACATACAGCGCTCTGCTGCAGTTTTATATAACCAGCTTCAAACGCTAATAATCCATTCCTGCACTAATGTTCCTCTAAAGTTCAAAGTGTGCCATTTCTCCCTTTGGGGTTATGCTATGCAGTATTGCAGAGCTCAGAGAATATGAAACGACATGCCCATGAACTTCATTGATCTCGCTCTGATGCAAATCATATGCTTGACTGGCCACAAGAAATCTCTCAGTACATTGGAAAGCTAAAAGGCTGTATTAGTACACAAAAAGACTCAAATTAAAACATATGTTGTGTGCATGCTGTCTCAGTGATCGTACCACCTCCTCCAGCTTGTGATATAGAACAGACTGGTGCCCTGTCATGCACATTTTTGAGCATTCAAAATGTCTTTAATATCTGAACTGCTCTTTAAAGAGAGAATTGTCATGCAAATGTAGCAAACGGAGGGAGGAAGACAAGTAGATGTGAAAATATCAACAATAACAATCATAGAGCATTCATTAGAGAATGGGTGGGTTTCTGCCTAAATGCTGCCAAAAGATTAATCATTAGTTTCTTTACAAAGTACACTATGCTGCTCTGACTCGCTTGAGGATAAAGAAAAAATAGGGAAAAACAATATCAGCCTCTTTGCCATTATTTGATATACTATTAAATCATCATTTTGGCCACAGGAATAATCTTTTGACATCTCGCTTCCTGCCACAACAAGAAACAGTTTGAAACAGTTTGTTTAGAGCGGAAACAAAACTTTTGTCACTTTCACAATACTAGATGACAAATGGCTCGATCAACAGTAAAACCATTATTATGATTCATGATTATGTCAGAATCCTGTGTTACACGTACTGCAGCCGTGGGCATTTTGTCTTGATGTTGTTCTGGCATTCTTTCCTTCATAATTGTGTGAAGTTTAAAATGGATCTTAAATTTTCTCACAAACTTTCAATAAAACTCGAGGGAATCATTAATGTCATTACTTTGTTGTGGCATTACTAATGTTACAGTAATTAGCCCAAAGGAATGCTGTATTATTTGTTTTAATGGGTCACATATGATTATTAAAATGTACACTGTGTCCTGATTCAGGGACAGGATCAAGGACACAGAGAGACACAGCCAATGATGGTGGGTCCTTGGCCTTCCCGCCACAAATGAGAGAGTACTTTATAGCCTCAAACCAACAGTCAATTAGTTTGGTCAACTTGTAAAGAAATATCACCAGAAAGTTGTCCTCAAAAGTCTAGAGTAGAGTAGCTAGAGTAGCTATTTGGTTAGTTTAGCTTAAACTACAACATTAAACAATTGACCTGCGTGCAATGGATGATAGACAACTATAAAGCTGGACTCAGACTCAAGACCACAGGAGTTTTGGACCGATTTAACCTTGATTCACCTCTCCTGACAATCGAAGGAGAAATCCGGTCTGGGACCTTGGTCAGTACCGATGTTCAGGCCAGATTATCTGGTTGTGAGGGGTTTACAGATCCAGTCTTAAACCTCCCGAACTGCTCACATATACTGACTGGGGCTGCCCCAATCATTTCAAACATATTTATAAAATCTAGATGATTATGCCAGTACGTTTTGAACAGAACCACAATAGCTAATGAGAGCAACAGCCTGGAGCAGCTGACGTGTGTTGTCAAGCAACGGTAAGCATTCTAGCCCTTGAGGTTAATGTTAGCTAGCAAAATACTCTTTACAGAAACTGAATCTCACCTTCAGTTATCGCTGAAGAATACATAGCTCGTGATTTTTTAATCCAGACTCGCTTAACCTTCTCACTGCAAAGCACAAGTTGTTGCACCACGCCATTTTCCATTTTGTTTACATCCCCGTGAGATCACGTGAGAGAGATCAAGTGAGATGGTGCACTGCTGCCTCTGGCACAATAATCTTAATGATGGTGTGATGCACCATTACTGTCAAATCTTGTAGTGTGTGTAAGTCTGAGTTTAGAGAGAAGAAAAAAGTTTCTCCTTGTGTGTTTGTGTGAGGCAACAGGATTTTAAATTTTAAACTCCTGTAGTCTGAGACTGGCTTAAATAGCACAGGATAAGCCGCTTGTACCTCCCAAATTTAGTCAAAAAAAGACATGAACTAAACACAGTTAAATGTATGATCCAAATCCTAGCAATCCTAGCATGCATGGCTGTGTGGTGGCAAGTGGCTTCCGTAAATACAGGCCCATCTGACCCAGAGGTAGAAGACAACGCGGATTTTAGCAAAACTTGACAAAACACTATTTAAAAACTGTCTATAATTCTTTCATGGAGGTTGTTGGAGTGATTTATGGACTGAATTATGATAAAGCTGATTTCATTCATTGCTCCAGAAGCATTACCACCCAAAAGAGCAGTTTCTATGTGATTTTCCCTTTTTGATGGTCTAGATTTTGTTGTTCCAATATGTCTGCATAACAAACTGGGGCAGCTGATCTGTGAGCTGGTGAAAGATGATGGCGAAACACATTTGCTGGGCTGTTTTCAGAGTGGTGCTGTCAGCATGGCGCTGTGTGCCTCCCTCCCTCTCTTTCCGTACTGCTACACTGTGGGCCTTTCAACTCCCCTTTCTGGGCCCCCGTCCCTTCCAAAGCCCTCTTACTCTCTATTGTTCTTGTGTTTGGTGTTTTGTTTGAGGCCTTCCCTTATCAGATATGTAGGCTCCAACTTTCCTATTTAGAAACATCTCAAATATCTCTCTTTATGACTCTTTTTGCATTGCTGCCTAAAAGAAATGCAAAATCGAATACAGCATTAAACAGAGCAAATTCTCTACTAAATCTATGGGCCATGTCTGCCTGCTTCCATCACATATCACCATCCTCTCTTTTCTCCCTGGACATTCCCCACTCTTTGCCTGCCAGCAGCCCTGTTTATTGGCCTTTTTAATGCATTGTGGGAGGTTTGTGTGGAGGTAGAGCTGAGGTGGTCGCCCTTGTCTGGAAGCCCTGTTTTATGGGAGGTCTACATTCACCACACAGGATTTTCTAGACACATGCAGACTTTAGCAGACAACAGTGTTGGACATACCCACCTCCCTTTTTTTTCCCCAGACAGAACTGGAACTAGGACATTTTTGGAGCATAAACCATTGTGCCTATGTTCCTCGTGTGCACATTATTTATGTATTTAAGGTGGTAGAGGGATGGGTTGCTTTAGCACAGTGAGGTCATGAGGTGGAACTGTATGTTTATAGCTAACACATGGAGGACATTGGGTAAGATCAGTGAACCACAAGGGTGTCATTACACAGTTTTTCTTACATGAGCCACATTTCCTTCACACCCAAAAGCACATGACTGTAATGCAAACAAAGAACGTTCATCTGCTCTGTCCAGAAACACAAAGACAGATTGAGCGTCACCGCAACATTCTCCAAACCTCTGGGTTTGTCCTGGTGACATCTTGAACTTGAGTCACACTGCTGCAGCTGTGCAGGAGAGCCAGACTTCTGGCTTAACCAGCTTGTATAAGAAAGCCTAAATAAATGCACGGGCCTCCCTGTGCTTTCAATCAGATAAGAGTAAGTCCAGGGAGCAAGCATGGACTTCCCTGCAGCATTCCTCTGCTGCTGCACACAAGGCAGCTTTTGTCTGCCCTCCATATCTGAGGCCCCTGTTCCAGTGCAGGATGCATGCTGTTTATTAGTAACTTGTTCATAACTGGATCACACAGAGAGATGATGTGATTTAATCGGCCACCAATCTGTAATATGTGGCATTAAATGGCACGGAGACACCAGAGATTCCATCACTGCCTCTACATGTTATGTTTTCATAATGTATAGTTTGGTTACACCTCTGCAGGTTAGTTTCATTCATATTTCGGTGTTTACTTTGCTGCACCAAACTGTTTTTAGAACAACGGAGAAAATCCATCACTGTGAGATACATCACAGTAAATCTTGAGGTGATCATATATTGCAATATATCCTTCAGCTATGAGAGGTTAATTGTGTGTACTGCGAGGCACATGGAGAGGTATTATTATATTTGGACCCACTCGCGCATTTCTGACTTTCTACACCTGGATGCATTAAATTTAAGCCAGCATGCTACAGAAGTAAAAACACTGACAGGAAATAGTTTGATTTACATTGAGATAGAAATTGATCTATTCTGCCTCCAAACAGTTATTTATGACTCTGGTAGACAGCAGATAATATATGTCTCTGAAGAACAAACAAAGGGGAAAATATGTCATCAAATGACTGTAGATAATGTGTCACATTCTGAATAAAGACTTCCATCTCTATAACTCTGGGAAGAAAACATCTTCTCCCTGCCTTTCTGTCAGAGCTTTTGTTCACCAACTAATAAACAATCTCTATATATGACTTCAAGATAACTACAATAATCAATTGCTTTATTCTTATGTGTTGTCTGTATAAAACTGCCTGCATGCATAAACTGCTTTCAGATTCTTAATTCTAACTATATGTACATACGCTGAAACCACATTTGCAAAACTCTACTCTTAAAACTGAAAGTCACAAGCTTGTTTTTGACCTGCTTTTATATCAGATTGCTTAAAACTTGTTTCTGTTTGTGATGTTGCAATTGTGGGGTTTGGCTGATGGATTAAATCGTCATGAAAAGTGTTTCCATCCCATTAATATCTGAGGTCATTATGTTTGCATTTATTTATTTTATTTTATTTTTTCCAGAATTAGACCTATCATAAATAATACTTCATTATGTCTAATAGCTTGTTTACCGGTTGTGGCTTTGTGCAGAGTTTGATGTATGGTTCTTTAAACTGTGTGTACTACACTGTAATTCAGCCACTGCGCCACATGGACAGAGATTTATGACACAGATTATTTTATAAATACTCTGTGATGCAAATACAAATAAAAAAACTGAAGTACCTTTGCAGATGGTTGTCTTTCTATACTGTCACAAAGTGAAAGTGATAATTGTGACATATTAGGAGTCCTTCATCACGCTGATGTGATCAAATCACGTGACTGTTTCAAGATGACACAGTATAAAAAGGGAATCATGTAGAGCAGTCACCTTCTGTCGAACGTGGTGGCTAAGAACTCCATGCCGGTTTTTGTTTGGTAGTGATGGAACAAGTAAAAATGGAAATATGATAGTCTAAAGTTTATTCAAAAAACATTTATGCATGTTTTTGGGTCCAATATGATGATGCAGTATGTCAAAGTGAAAGAAAAGTCAGAAAATATAACTGATATTGTGCTGAAACAAAAGATACCAAACATTGGCATGGCAAACATTTTTTTAATGTGGTATATGAAGGCAAAATCAAAAGCATTTAAAAACGGCCAAAATAGCCCAAGACTCCTAAGGGTTAAGTCTTAAATTGCCAAATACACTGATGTTTAACTATTTATAGATTTTTGGACACCCATTTGTGAATCAATACAGGACATTTATGGAGGAGTTAAATCCTGAGCCCGACTGAAGTAACCCCATTTGTTATCTGCCTTCAGACATCTGCTCCGGCTACAAATCTAAATGATGGAGGAGAGAGGCAGATAGAAATATATGGAGAGATGAGCAAACAGACAGCGTGGTTTTACAGCTGGGTTTCTCCCCTGAGATGCCATCAACACATCACTCCTCACTTCAAAGAGAGCAGTGCATTCTGGGGAAAGCCGCAGGACTTTGCTCTTGTGTAATAAGCATGGGGTGTTTCTAGGATGTGAGCATAAGGGAGTTTGTGTGCGTGTGTGTGTGTGTGCGTGTGTGTGTATGTGTGTGTGTGTGGGTGAATGCACTTGATCTGATAAAGAGCAGTCTGTCTGCTGATGTTTATCTGTGTGGTATTCTCCCTATAAGTTTGGGTTTTATATGCATGGAAACTATGATTGGTTAACCTCTTCATTACATTGTGTGTTAACAGTGGAGCAAAGTGGAGTCTAACTGTAAACTAAGAGTTGTAAAAGTTTACCTTTAAAATGATCCAATCATGCTTCTGTGCCTATAAAATATAAAAACATGGATATACCACAAATTAGGGTTTATTTCATGTTGGTAGACACAGTGTTATTTAGCCCAGTATCACAAATTACAAATTTCCCTCAATTGGACTTTCAATATCTACAACATACAGATTAGGAAAAACTCCATAAAAACATTTTAATAGGGAAATAATGAAGAAATCTCAGGAGGAGCAGCAGAAGTGGGATCCGTCTTCCATGATGGACAGACATGCAATAGTTGGCATGTGTACAGAACAAACCACAGTAGTAAAATACAAAAAATATAGTAAAAATATAGTAAAGTACAGTCAAGATCACAAAATTATAGATAAATAAATGTAAATAAATATGATGGATATGGATCTCGGAGGACATCAAGCAGATGCCACCAAACAGACCTGACCCACACAACCTCCTCTCCACCATGGAAAGAGGACAGACACATATTCAGGAGCATATTCAGGCTTTTGAAATTCTACATTTAAACTATAAATTCATGAGATATCCCTTTAGAGCACAAGCCTGATTTCTCACTGCTCTCTCTCTTTCTGAAGCCATCTGGACCCATGCTGCTTTTTGTTGTCAGATTTCTCCGATTTTGGAAAGGCCGTCAGATCATTTTCGATGAACTTCCAAAAGTCAAGATGTGCAAATGACAGATTGCTTATGCCACGAGTGGAGTCTGCCATGTTGTTTATGGAAGCCAGTCAGGAGTATAGGATGAGGCAGTGCTGGTGTTGCCAAATAGCAGGCATCTGGATTGAGTTTCACCCCGGTGGGGCTGGGTCCTCAGCAGATGGTGCTCGCCAAACAAGCAACGCAACTCTGATTAGAACCAGAGGGGCGGTCCTTGCACTAATGTGCACTCATTTCATGCATGCTTGTCAAAAGGCCAGTTTTAATAACATGTAACTCAGGGAGAAGAGTGCTTCCACACTGTTCTGTGGTCGGGGCAATGAAAGCTTCATTTACTGTAAAAGCAAGTGATTATTGATCAGCGGTGTTTCCTTCTGTTTATGTTAACTTCAAGGAGAAACTGCAAGGGCTTAGTCTGAAATCTGTAAGTAGTCTTAGTTAGTCTGTAATTTAGGTTTTAATTAATTTCATTATGGGTCGCATTTTTGCTCAGAATAGAGGCTACCAATTTGTTTGTCACATTAGCAAAAGGAATTTGGGACAGATGGTGTTGTGTAAACACTTCAACTGAACCAGCTTTGCAGTAAAACATCTTCATCAAGCTCGCCAGTGAGAACAAACAAGTACAAGGTGACATAAGAGTGAGATGTCAACCTTGGCAACCTTCTTTTCATCCAGACTGAGTGTACCCTCGAATTACCAAGCATTAGCTCCCGGATCCTTTGCAAAGAGAGGTGGGGGTGCGCGGAGCTACTGTTCTGCTGGAATACAGGATGGCAGGTTCTTTTGAAAAGCTCACCACATGATGTCCACATGACACAAAAACACACTGCAGCACTAGCCCACAATGGCCACAGAATTTACTTGCTGTGTGGGAGCTGATGAGAGCAGACTGTGAGTGTTGGCAGCTGCCACGGTGGTCCCAGAGACTCAACGACGACATCCATCAGGCTTTGAGCAGACTAACGACACTGAATGTGGGATTTTGGCTAAAACCTGGCTCGATGGAGAGGATTGGTCATGTTGAGGGCCGTATGTTTAACACAGTTAAAGGCAAGCTGATCCACATCTGTAGAGATGAGAACACGAAGAAAGGGAGTTTGAGTTTATTTTTGAGTTGCTACTACTGTATATTCCAGTGGATAAGTGGTCATGAGAGCCAAGATGTGTTTAGTCGAGGATGTATATTTATACAAAAAGATGAACCTCAATCTGCCTTTGGCTCATGTGGCTCATGTTGAATCATTTATATATGTCAAAGAAACACACAATAGAGATAGTGGCCAGTACAATCCAAAATAAACAAGAGCATTTTTAAAGGCAAACATAAAAACGTGGATTAGTCCATGCCAGAATATATACTATGTTCATGCACAATAATCTGTTACAGGCTTTTTGTGTCCCCAAGCTCAGCATCTAAACGGCTTGTCAGGGGTTGGATGCAGAGACTCAGTTCTCACCTACTTTGATCATGTGTCATGTCCATTTCTAAAAGGGTAAATGAGCTCTCAGAGTTAACGTCAGAGCACAGGCGACAGCGAAACAAAACATGGGACAGCTGAGCCAGAGTTGTGAAACACTGTGTGCTTGGACAGAATGATAGGATAACATTTTAACAGCTAAAAAAACAAAACAAAACAACAACTTGTAAGTGCCAACAACCCATCACTGACTCCCCGCCCAGACACACACACACACACACACACACAAACACACACACACACACACACACACACACACACACACACACACACACACACA
>JBBPCS010000672.1:9010382-9038442 GCA_037974645.1 Hollardia meadi
ACACACACACACACACACACACACACACACACACACACACACACACACACACACACACACACACACACACTTCCAGTGTGCGCTGTGCACAACACTGCTGGTGTACCGTTGGAAGGGGGAGTGGTGGTGGTGCTTGGCCAGTCTTTGTCAGAGAAAGCTGATGTGACTTATGTGAAGCTCTGAGGGCATGAGAGAGAGGCCGACATTATACACTGTTCCTCGTTCTCACATACTGTACCCACAGGCCCCGTGACCACAGAGGCTCTGTCTAGATTTGTGTTTCTCACCCTTTTTCCCTTTTGGGAGGATTCCTTCGGTCCTTTCCCACAGCCTCCATGTAAGGGTCTACTTAGGAGGAAGACAGAGAGCTACATACAGCTGTACCTCCCACCCAGTGAACTCTGACTGTGCAGATTTTTAATGAACTGCCTTTGCCTCTGCTTTGTTCACTTATATATTTACATCCTCCGTACAAGGCCTCACATCCAGTGAATGCATGGAATTAAAGGTGGCGTGATATTCTTCATGTGATCTGACTGGAAATCTTCCAAGTGAGCTGAATAGCTGGCACTGAAGACTATTCTACACCCATGTACATTTTATGAAATACTTGCAGCCGGTACAAAAGCGTGGAAGGAAGAGGACAGGAAGCACATTGTGTTGAAGTCTGCTTCAGAGGCCAAAGTTTCCTCTATGAATCACAACATCGGTTTACAAAGGTGCTGCAGGTCCAGTGCAGAATGTGTTTCTTGTCCAACGATGTTTGGGAAGTGTGAGAAGTCTGCTGACCTTGAAATGAACCAGGAGATTTTATCTGCGGCAACTGGTCACATTCTCCCTCTTTAACCACTGGTGGCCATGGATACACTGGTCTTTGTTAGTTTGTGGCTATCAAAGACTTCAAAGAGAGCGCTGTGAACACTTTGGCTTTGCAGCTGACCACTTGACCCTCGGACACCCCGCTTGTGGACTGCTGTAGTAGGAAATGAACTAAAGATTACTCCGACCACAATCAGTCAGGGGTTAAAAAAAGGGCTTCACACTGGAGGATATTAGCCTTTGCAGCCCAGAGAGAGAATACACAGGCCTTTCAGAGATAAAGTCTAGGGTGGTGGTCCTTCAGATTCAATTAATACTGACTTTGGGTGGCATGGCTGCTACTTTGAAGAATTCAGTCTTTGGCTCTGTTATTTCGTGCCTTTGAAAATGGCCGCAATGATAAGGAATAAATAACAATAGGACTACACACCTCTGGTCAAAATGTCACCCCGGTCACAATGTTGAGTATGCTTTGATTAGCAGTGGACACAAGTCTTTCCCCTCTCCAATAGTCCTGACCTTTTGTGACCTTCATACCCTCTGGTGTATTTTTTAGGAAGTTAGTTTTATTACACCCATCACTGTAGTCAGAATTTTGGTTCATTTGCTTGTGTATTGGTAGTAAAACTAAAAATGTGTTACTGTATGACTAACGTGATGAAAAATAGACGCAGTGCTGAAGGAAAATGATTCCAATTGAACGTTTTTTTTTATCAGATTACTTTCCTCAAAGTCTGCCATTTTGCATCTTGCAGTGCCAAAGACAACAGGGTGCATAAAATACAAGAATAAGACACGGCAGTTTTAGTGGGACTCCGATTTTATGGTGTTGAAATAGTCCCGCTCTTTATTTTTTGATAGATTATAGCGACTAGGTTCCAGAGAGTCCTCACGATGAGATAAATTCTTTCATGCATTTACAACCTTAAATCATCCTTCCTGTATTTGAATGTGATATCATGATCACATACATTCCAATTCCAATTAAATGACCATTTACTGTAGCTTTTTTTTCTTGCACTTTCATATTCCATTGATTTTTTCCCCCCAGCATACCATAGTGTATGCATTGAGTTATGCGCATTCTCATGCTACCTCTTTTTTAATCTCAAGCTTTTACAGAAAGTTATTAAGAGTTTTACAGCTCTTGCTTGGGCCAAGTGTTGTCTGCTGCACATTAAATTCTAGTAAAAACTTTCTGTTTGCTTGAGGAAATCTGCAGCTTCAGAAGCCAGTCTTTCAAGTAAAGCAGACTCTCACCATGTGGCAACAAAATTGCGCAGGCTGGATGTTTTTAGGTAATGTAAATGTTTTAACACCATCCGCCAAGTTTGGAACAATTAGTCTCCTCTTACGCACATAAAACAAATTGTCAAAAAAAGAGAAAATAAAAAGTCTGAAGGTCCATACACACTTTGCGTTGACAAAGAAGAGCTGATAAATGATTTCTAATGCCTGCTCAAAGTCCTGAAAACACACTTTAAACACATGTATACAATGATCATTTGCAATTTAGGCATCCTGGTGATGATCCATACACGCTGCTGGGGAGGTATATACTGTAAGTCATCTGTTGCTGAAATAGTCAGGGATGGATGTGCGTGTTTGGGACCAACCGAGGGAACCACAGTTAGTGTGCTTGCTGAGCTGAGTGGATAAACAGAGGATTCATGTGGACATGCCCTGCCACAATAATGACTTCTTTACAGAGGGCTCTGTGAGGAAACAGTTCTGTTTTCTTCTAAGTCCAAAAATGAACATAATTCTCAGACATCAAACTATGGTGTTGGCTAGCCTCCATCGTAGGCTCTGTTTTTGTAGAGCCTCCCCCTCCGCTTTGACGTTCATCATCTACCAGCAAGAGAGCAAATTTCCAAACAGGATTGTCTCGGAGATGAAAAAAAAAGGTCATTGATTTCAGACAACTCAAAGACTCTTCTCTGGGCTCTTGAAAAAAGACAAAAGACTAAAATAAAAAGACATCAAGGAAATCAGATGCTGTTCATGTGATAACCACTTGATTTTAGCAGTCAAAGACACACTGTTCTTTATGTACTGAGGCATTCTATACTTTTGCTGTACATAACCTAGGGGAGGAGCTAAACAGTAGGGAAGTGTCTGCTTATTAGTGTGTTCCTGAAACTAGCTCCAACTGTCACCCTCTCCAGGGAATAATGGGCAAGAAGTTATTACTGGAGTTTCCAGGGGCTATTTTAGGTATTGTAACTGTTGACTAAGAAAAACATAAAAGGAAGAAGAATTGGGGGGTGGGGGCAATTATGCTTATGGCACCCAAATGGCCAGCAGCGGGCCTGATTAAATAGTAAATGACTCCACTTTTGAAATAATTCACACATACTGTATATTCATTCAGTAATGTCACATTGGAGACCAAAACAGAAAAACATTACCTGGAGAGTCAAGAAGGTAGTTGTATATGTCAGGTGGAGGCAGGTCATGGAGGCAGACTGAAAAGAACACTCATCAGCTACCTATTTCTTTATTATTGTTATTATTATTGTATTATTACAACAATCAGTGACCCCGGTTGAGATCACTGGTGGTATTTAATGAATGTCGGCACCCACGGGCAAAAAACATAAATCGGCGCCCATGGTGTGAGGCACAGTGACTGGAGCTAAGGTATTTACAATATGTGGCTCTTAGTTAAATATTAAAGTTTGTTTGTTTTGTTTTACCAAAAATGTATTGCTGTTACACGAAAACATTTGGAAATTATTACTACACACATTACTGCTACTGAACTATGTAAATCTAGGTCTAAACCTGTGCAAACCCTTTTCGACAAGGTTCTGGATTTCCCCTATCATTCCATGTTTTAATGCAACAATGCTATAAATTGTGGAGGGAGCCCTCAAGCAGTTACTGGTTTTACAGTGGTATAAACCTACTCAGAGCGTGCCAAAGCCTGTGTCTATGTCGATTTGCTGGGATTGGACCACTCACTCAGTCACTCACTGTATTGAGATCCGTTGACACTGCTCTGTGTGAGAATTCTGGGTTTTGGGTTCTGTTTAAAGGCTCAGTGAAGTCTCTGGCTGTGGCCCAAACACTGTCCCGATTGCATTCCTCAGGGGCAAGCTGTCCAATGTTATCTCGGCTCACTCCGACAGAGGCCCCTGAAGCCACAAAGGACTTGCTGTGTTGGCCTCTCCTCACCCTGGCCTCATCACATTTGCCAGAGAGGAGAGGCCGACTTCAGAAGTACCTAATTATGCTGACGCCACAGCACAGGATGCACCTGCAGACAACAGGTGTTTATATCCTTAGTCTGTGAGTGATCTTACTTTAATTTTAAGGAAACATCACAGGACGTGGCATGTATTATCTGGTACATCTGAAGTAATCACATTTCACTTGATATTCCAAAGGAGGACATTTCTGTGAAAGTGCATCAAGAGTATTGATTCCCTCCATTCCTTGAACTTGTTTTAAGACACTTAAAATAACTTAATGCATGCAAGCAAGCACATGCAGGCACACAAGCATACTGTACACATGATAGCCTGGTTAGACTGAATTAATGATCTCCTTTGGCAGATGTACATATATCAGGGGGGAGTTTTATGACTAGACTTGTGGTGTCAGCCTTCAAAGGGAAGCCAGGCAGCGCCACGTCAGGGAATTTGCAGGTGTGTAATCGAAAATCTTAGAAAAAACAGTGGAGGGAGTTTGCGCTGCTACAGTGGGAGGAGACGGGCTCAGCGGTGTAATATTTCTGTGTGGAGGATTAGGGTTGTCTAAAGGGAGATAAGACATAGCGGGATCACAGCACTGTTAAATGTATCTGCCACAGCCAGCACATGGAACAGCAACAACGCAGAGACACTGCCAACATTCCTGGGGATCAACACCAACTGAAGACTCCCACCTCTGTCCCCTCTTGCCAAACCTTAAACAATATCTGACAAGGGAAGCTCACAGTAGCCACTCACACCACTAAACAATATAGAGATATTTAGTACTTTTTTATTCCTGAATGGTTTCAGTTTTTAACAGATATTTCAAGCTGCTTCTTCTTGAAAATTATTTCAAAAAAGGACTTCAAAATGCACTCTTGCAGTTTGTCCAAATATATGACAAGATTAGTCATAATTGCCCCTCTATTTTCAACTATAAGAGCTATGGTATATGCCTCAATATGATGGATGTGTTTTGTGAGGATAGTTTTCTAGTGATATATCACACCTGTCATCACTAAAAACACAACCTGATTGTTTGAAAGTTCCAAATAACCTGTAAAATCTGAGATGCCATCCCGTTGATGGAGAAGGATGACGACCATTTGAGTCTATCTGAGAATAGAGTCTTGATTTGCTACACTGTGCTGCCATGACTGAGTGGCAGTAATGAAGAGGACTGGTATTAATAGCGTGACTCAAGCTAATTCAAGTATTTGTAAAATTACGAGGACATCTAGTGGTTAAAATTAAAAGTCCCAAATAAAAAATTCTCTCTTTGATTTTCTCTCTTATACATTTTTTTTTAACGATCCAGAATAGATAAGATGGAACCAGTATTATTAATTTGTATGAGGCTTCCAGCTCTACACAGACCTTAATGTAGCTGTCAGGTGCACTGATGGATGTAGTGTGTGCAGGCTCTGACTAGAGGGCATGATATACACATTAGAAGACAGGGTCCTCGCTGCACCTGAGCCAGCCCTTCAGTCAGCACTGGGCTTCTAATTTAAAAATATATCGACTAACATTCAGTACAAGCGTTCAGACACTCATGTCCCCCAGCCATGAGAAATCCTTGTCTCATCTACTAGCATAGCAGCTCTTTGTGACATATAAATGCACACAGCGAGTCCTCTGGCCCTCTGATCTCACATTGGACATAATAAACACGACTGTTTGTCAGAGTTGGTGTTTGTGGTGTTTCTCGAGGGCTTTGGTGCCGCAGGATGCGTTTGGTCCCCATGTAGCTGCTGCTATAAAAGGGGAAGTAAAACAATAAAGGCCGGCGGATAAGAAGATGAAGTGTAGACGAACAGGTCAGCGTAAGCCAGTGGCATTTCTTTTTTTTTAAAGTTATTTTTCTGGCTTTTTTGCCTTTATTAGGCGGGTACAACTGGAGAGAGACAGGAAAGCAGAAGCTTACATGCAGCAAATGGCCCAGGCTGGAATTGAACCCAGGCTGCTGCGGTGAGGACTCGGCCTCAGCTCTACCAGGTGGGCTACTGGGCGCCCCAGCCAGTGGCATTTCTTAACACGAAACACATCTGCTGCGTGGAAACCCGGAACCTACAGGTGCATGAATTATTCCACTTGTTCATTCAGAAATATTTCAAACTATCATTCATGTACCAATGCTACGTATTTAAAGATCTCATACAAAAAAACCTCTGTTTTTACAGGAAAAAAGTTACCACATTAAAATCCTTAAAATGACACAAATTCCTTCTCCCGCATTTAAAAGTCCAGAATATGTGAAAATACAAATATTTTCCATGTCACAAGTTTAAATGCTGGACACGAGATGTCTCCTCCTTCACTGTAAACTCCATTCTCAGTGTATTAGTTTCCACACCACACTTGTGTATGCTGAATAATGGGCCTCCAAACTATTTGTGATGTCACAAATCAAGCTCGTAGTCCCGCCTCTTAAAACCAGATTCTCAGTGAGCACAGAGAAAATGAACCCTTTCAACAATGAAAGTGAAAACAGCCTTATAGTGTCAAACTCTGCACAGATATCATTCTGCGTGTTGACGCTCAAACATTCAACTGGTCAAACAAGGAAAAAAACAAACACATTTCTGATGGGAGGGTGACTTTAAATGCTTTATGCTCATGTCAAGGTACCAAGTTCAAAGTTAAATACAATCTTTATTCAAGGTCATAGACATCTCCCAAAGGTATAATCTAATAAACAGCAACACAGGCATTTACAATTCAAGGACAAATAATTCACTTTTACAATAACAAATTGAAGGTGTTTTGCCTCTCGAAGATACATTTCACCAGCTGTTGCCTCTAAATTTCGACAGCAGACGACAAACCAAATACTCAATTCAACAATATTTTTATATTAGTACCTTAAATAAAATATGTCAGCACTGACAGTCATGAAATCGCGATGATATTCACTTAATTCACAGTCTGATATCCTTTGCCATGTTTTCCAAAACTGGATACTGAGGTCTTTAAACTCTGCCTTTTTTTTTTTTTTTTCCGTTACAGCCATCTTTTCTGAAACGCCTTTGTAGAAAATGAATACTATGACAATACTAATGATTTCACTGAACATTTGAAGACTTAAATAGTTTCTTTTAATTTGAACATCACCAGACTAAATCAATTTACTCAACTAATACTGATTAGATTCCTTGTCTAAAGGAAACGTATAATACTGTGACTGAACATAGACGATTGTATTTGATGGGAAAAGACACTGTGCTTTCCTCACATAAAGGATCTGGAATCTTGTTTTTCATTTAAAATGATCCCTGTTAAATTGTATTTAACTTTTTTAAAGGTGTAATGTGTAACATAGTTAATTGATGAGTCTCATTCACAGGTCATCAAATACTGACGCTATGGGTTGGTGGCTGGCCTGACCTACCAACCCATAGCGTCAGTATTTGACAACCCAGGAATAAGACTCAACATCTTACAAATTGCTCCTTTAATCATAATATTAGCTTTATTTGACTATATAATGTTTTTTTAGATTCAAAGTGAGGTTGAATTTTTTGTGTGTGTGTGTTAACATCTGGCCAGAATACCTGATTTTGCAGTAATGCAGAGAAAATATAACTGCAATACTAAAAATTAAGAATATTTCGGTCAAAAGTACCATTAACTATTTATAAATCATACAGAAGTCCATCTGTTTTTGTTCATCACAACCTATAGTGTGTCGTTAACGAAAAAGTGTTATGTAACAAACACAAATTATGTCTGCAGTATTTTAAAACAAAAATAAAACAAAGAGGCAAGTGCTGTTCAGATGGACTGAAATGATTCCTTGCTCCCGTTAAGTAAGGCAGTCTTGTTGAACAACCCTGTAATGTGACACACTCTCCAGGCATAGATATGTTTTTTTGCGTGCTTCATCCTCACAATTCCACAGGGTAACGACAAAGCACTACACAAGCAGCTACGGTTAAGTTACATCACTATCAAAACGCTGTCGGCGTGAACAATTTGGTGCTAAGTTCTCAGTACTTGCTACAGTATTTTTCAGTGTTTCTGTTACTATTTTGTGTTTCTGTTATCTTCTCATTAAGGTATTCCTCTACAATAAAAGTGTCAAATTTAAACTGGCAACATATATTAACAGCTCCTTAAGGCCCGTTTGGATGTACTTCTTAAAAATATTTTTTTAAACATGCAAACGGAAACGCAACATCGTGATACCCGTTTGTGTATATTTCCTGCATTTTATGCCTATAACTGCCAAGTCTTATTATATGTTTACCAATTGTAAACTTTGAGCTACATTTGTGGCAGTAAGGGCCAGTTTCCTAGAAAAGAATTAAGCCTAAATTATATCCTAAAGCACCCCTTTCAACCAGATTAACTCAAAATAGCTTTCTTTTTCAGACATGGCTCAGAAATAGTCCTACATTAAAGGGGACAGTCAGTGGAAACACATGGAACATTTGGACTGTTCCAATGAAGACCCATAGGTCCGTCCATGCTTCCATTGTTTTGTCTCTTTTTATGTTTTCCACTATATTCTGGGGTTTTTGTGGGTACTTTCAGCTTTCATGAGCACATTCAGTCTAGCTCTAATAAGGGGGATACAGGTGACTGATATTAACCTCGTTGTCATCAAGCTCATTACTTTCTGGAACTATTCTATATTTTTAACAGAATCTGGTTTAATTCAAACCCTGTCAAGGAAACTGGGCCTTCAGACTTGCTACGATAATAGCTTGTTAAGTCACCGCTACCAGAGTAAAATCTCGGCTACTCCATTATTAAGCTGTTACAAGAATGTTTACATTTTCAGTTTTTTAATAATGTTTCAATGTTTCAGTTTTATTACAATTTCATTCTTCACAAGGTGGAAGTTGAAATCTAGGTGTTAAAATGTTAAGATCCTATCCTTTCAGTGTAGACAAGACACAGCTTTAAAGGACTGGCAAGAGTTGCCGCAGGGAGTAAGGTCTTGCCTTACCCCTTAAGTATAATTATGCCACTACCCAGATTCATTACTCTTTTCCTTTCTCTCAACTCAAGAGATTAAGCCCCAAACTGAGACACAAAGTCAAATTTTGGTCCTTGTAGAAGGCCTGTGATGAGCCTGCATCAATTTAAAGGCAATTTTAAAGGCAATTTTCTGCATTTCTGCAGAGATGTTAGACTTACTGGTGTCAGAAAGCAAGAGGGAACTGAGTTTAAAGAATTGGTCTTCCCACTGCAAGAGTTTTGGCCTCTTAAACGGCTCTGTGTGCGCCTCAGTGGAGTATTAGTCTGCTTCCCTGTCCCTGCTGGCCGGCCTTAAAACACCAAGTCTGAGATAGTGCAATTCTCCAAAGCTGTCTCTTCATGATTTGCTTCATGGCATATTGTAGGTATTTCTATTAATTACTTTTATTATTATGCCACTGTATGATCAGGAAAATTAATGTGGGTTCACGCTTTCACATCCTACAGGCTTCATGCAATTCATCTCCACAGTGTCCAAGGAGAAAAGTCTCTGTGAAAGTCCCCTGCAACTAAAAAGCATATCTGAGGTATAGATTTAGACTTTGACAGAATAATGTTGACTATGTAAGCTACTTCCACAAAATAGTTCTGAAATGTTAAATCTATCATATCAAAGATCATACAACAAAGTTAACAATTACCTTTTACAAAAAATATAGACTAGTAACATTTAGGATCAACTATCCATTCTATTCTAAAATATAGTTTAACTGAGACAGCATAGGGTTGCACAGTGACAGGATGTTCATCTCCCAGTTAGAAAACAGTGATAAGCTTCACTGTTTCTTTTTTTTTCCATTTTGGTATAATTACTGAACAAACAATAACATTGGAAAAAATTCAAATATTGTAAACATCGTACCAGTACAAAAGCACATGTTGCAAGACGTGGTCAGAAGACACCAACACAGGCAGCACTGACAGCTTTTACTCCTCCTCCATTGACTTCTCAATCTCCTTCAGCCTGCGGACAAACTCCTGAGCCTCCCTGTCTCCGATGCGAGCGTCCAGCATCCTCATGATTGGTTTCTCTGGAGGGGAGAGCAAACAGATGGGAGTAGTTCCTACAACTGACACAAATATCTCTAGATTGAAAGGCTTTTCATGCTGTATTGGAGAAGTAATTGGAAACCCAGACCTACACCCTCTGGTCTCCCAAGAAGCCAATATTATGTGTGTATAATAGGAAAAACTGGATACAGCCTAGATCTATATGTACCACTGGGTTTACTGCGAGACAGGTGGAGAATGACAGGCTGGACACTCTTGCCGGCTGGTGAGGCATTCGGTCTCCCTGGCCAGCAGAAGTCGCTGAGAGGAGCCACGGCCTCACCGGCGAAGTCGTTGGTGGAAAGCCAATCATAATCCATTACAGTGAAGGTCAAACAGGCAAACCTGTGTCTGTACTGTTCAGGACTGACATGGCTGGGAGACACAAGACGAAACAAAGACAAATCAACCTTAGAGTATGCAAAATTAGAAGAGGAATAGAGGGAAATGGTACTCACAAGTAAAAGAGTTCATCAAACACTGGGTGCAATGTCTTCAGTTTTACTTGTGTGCGTTGACTCTTGGCCATAGGGAATAGGTGGTGAGGACAGAGCTCCACTATGACAAAAGGGTCACTCAGACCTAAGGAGGACCAGGAAAAGTGAGTGAAAACTTAAATTTTAAATAACTACCTGTATTTTACTCTGATTGGTACAGTTTTACCATTGGCATCCAGTGCAATGATGTCTGCAGCGTGCAGAATCTCTACCGTCAGTCTCTGCTCTGGAGCGTCATAGTAGCACTTCACACTGATCCGACCATATCGGGTATGCTTGAGTGTTTTCTGAAACATTAAACACAGTTTTTAATCAATAAGGATTAGTATAATTAGCTTTCAAGGGTGTAGTAACATTGTAACATATTTAGCACATATCAGTCTACATGTTGCATCAGCTGACAGCATCTTGTTTTTAAGAGTCCAGGAGAAGGCAGGCTTTCAATCAGAGGTAAAACAACAGAAGACAGAGTGCTGTGCTGTTAAATCAATACAAGTCTGTCCACTTTAGGGCTAAATTAAATTGTCAGCCTGGTAAGTTGGAACACACCTGTTGGGAAATCTTCTCCAGATAGTACTGTTCAATCAGCTCAAAGGAGGAACATTTATTCAGCCTGAGCTCCTCATCCAGAACCTACAGCAGCATGAGTATAGTTTAGAGTGTATGGTCAGAAAGGGAAAAAGATAAATGGCACCTTATGCAGGACAAAAATGCTAAAAAAAAAAACAAAACAAAAATTGCATGTAGTCCTACCTTGTAGTCTCCACTCTTCATGTCTTCCAAACAAAGACCCTCTCCCTTAGCATGGAAGAACTGCAACAGGGTCTAAAGCATTCAAGTAAAAAATCCAATATATATATACTGTATATATATAGTATACAGAGCTTCTTAGCAGGGAAACCATAGCAGACTAGAAATACTTATAAATGAGTATTGTGTGATAACATGCAATAATAACTGACCTCCACTGTGTACTGGAAACGGTTGTAGAACTCCACCTGAACGCCCCTGTTTTCTGCGACTGCATCTAGGATCATCCGAAGGAGCAGCTCCCACATGCTTTGGAGAACTCTACGAGGCAGCAGACATAATGAGACACCCACACTTTTGTGTTTACCAACTCTATGAATCAAACCCACATACCCTCACTTTCATGAATGTTTTTACAGGTTAAAGCTTGATAATAATGAGTTGCAACACAAAACATGTCTGAGGAAAATTATTAGTATTATTGGAAAGCTTTCATTCATACACAAATGCAGCATTTTATGTGTTGAACTATCACAATTTTCACATGGTATTGTATATTAAATAAATGAAATTTTACTAAAACAGTATGGTGGAGTATGGTTATGTAACTTGACTTGTCTGTTATGAATGTCAAGTTCCACAAAGGTCAGTTTTAGGTGTGCTGGCATTCATCCTACTTCAAAAGTCAAATTTATGCTGATGATACAGTGTTTTATGTGTGAGCACAACATCTGACCGGACAGCAGCCCCATGCTAAAGTGGTGTACATTTCAAGCTGGCACATCAAATCATGCTTCAATCTTAATGTAAAAAAGTACATTACTACCACTGGGAGGTAGCAAAACTTGCTGTATATGTACCTGCTTTAAATATTCTTGTACTATTTGCTACGTGTGCCTGTTGTGAGTTTATGTTGTGAATTCTGTCTTGTTTTCTTTAAACTCTTATCATTAGCTGCACAGGCACGCCAGATGGAAATGAGCAAAATACATTTTCATGTCCCTGTCAAACAGAAAATAAATGAAGCAATATTTATATTGAGGAGAGAGGAGAAAGTAATTACCTAGTCAGATTCTCCTTCACAAGGTTCTCAATGAGGATGACCATAGTGTCTTGTAAGTACTTCATAAGCGGGGACACAGCCTGGAAGAATGTGACATTGACAGATAGTATGTAAGTACTTTGGCTGCAAACTCTATTGATACAAGAGTGAATGGTGTAGAAAACCACAACTAGGCCTCACATCGTCATTGTTGATGGAGTCTGGAGACAGGCTGATGTGCTGGATGTACCTCCGCAACTCAGGCAGCATCTGCACAAAGACATTACCTCATTGACGGAGTCAGTGTCGGCCTTTAAGTCTCATCTTAAGACCTACTTTTATCGCAAGGTTTTTCATGGTTTTACCTTAGCTGTCTTTTACTGATTGTTTGTTTTAATCACATGTTTTTTGTCCTACATGTAAATTCTATTCTTTTTACTATCTTGTGTTTTTATTGTGCTTTTATCTATGGTTTTAATCTGTTTTGCTTTATTGTAAAGCACTTTGTAACTATGTTTTGAAAGGTGCTATATAAATAAAGTTATTATTATCATATGTGTACAAGGGTGCCCATGTGCATAGTGCATATACAGATACAAAATGTGACATTTTGCTGCATACAAAACACCCAGTGAAACCATTGTGAAAAGCCCACATCTTAATTTCAAGTGTGGCTGATCTGCAGTTATTCATGCTCTGTGTACGGCACCTTGTCAGTTAGCAGTGTGATGAGGTGTTTCGCTTCTCTCTGCAGGTCCAGGTCCATGTTAAACAGCTGCCCATTGAGAGCCTTGTAAACCTGCTCCTTCCCCTCCACCCCACATGACTCCTCCATGGCCCGTTCCACACCTTGCCAGTCCAGGTCACGGGGCAGGTGACTCAGGAAAATGCGCACATGCTCTGTGCTGTTCAGGGCGATGCAGAGCTAGCAGAAAGCAAGGAGGAGCAGAAGAGGAGAAACAGAGGGTGGAGGTGGAGAAACAAAGGAGGAAAAGAAGCAGGGCTACAGAGAAGTGGAGGGACGGGGTGCAAGTGTAAATGATTGACAACAACAGGCAACTTTTTTTGTTTTTTTTGAGTGTAAACATATCTGCTCTCCTGCTGAACCCTTTGTGTTGCCAGGGAGAACACCTGGTGACATTTACTTCCCACGTCATTGTGTGGCCTCCCCGAGTTCTAGAGTGCTAGAGGCATTACCTGCACTGTGAAGCTTTTGTAGTCTCGGCCCAGCTGGTTCCTCTCAATCTTGCGCGTTATCATCTCTGAGTAGCACACAGCCTCGCTGCAGAAATTCTGTGACAGATAAAATACCAGTCCATACTTTTAAAAAAATAATTTGACTATATGTTGGTGTGTAAGTACGTGGGTCTGCTCATGTTTTTACGTGTGCAGGATGTGCTTACTTGAATGTGCGAACACTAGGCACTTACGTCTGTCAAACGAGTGATAAAGATGAAGGCCCCCGCAGAGTCTGGCCAGGCCAGCTGGAGCCAGATCTCGCGTACCTGGCTGAAGCAGGTTGTCACGTCCACCGCAGAGGAGCTGTGTTTGGCCTGATGCACAGGCTCGAGCTGCTCACAAAACCCAAAAAACCCAACATGCAACTTGTAACATGCATAGTACATAGTGTGTAAAGAAAACTTTTTTTTTTTCATTTCTATGTAATTTATTTAATTTTCAATAATACTTTATTTGACCTCCCTATCTAGAATTTATAAGTTTTATGTAAACAGTTAATAAATGTTTTATATGGCACACTAACACTATAATGCAGTAGCTTAAAGTGAGTGAGTGTTTATTTATGCATTTGTCAAAAACTAGAAATCTTTCTATGAAGCATCCATAACTGATGTACAAGAATTAATGAACAATTGATAACACACTTTAACATAATTTTAATCATATATTCTGCAGTAGTTTCAAACACATTTACAGTAACAGTTTTAACCTGCTTGGAGATGATTTGTAAACGTATAATTAGTTGATAAATACTTGATAACACGATATGGTGTTGTTATAAAGCATTGATTACCTATTTAATCATTAACAGTTAATTTACTACAGTTTACTTTACTACAGTTAATAAATCCTTTTACAACACACTTTACATGAAACTTGAAACCTATATTAGGATTTAATAAATAATTTTACATTCGAACTACCTACAAATGAATGCTTTCTTACACACTATATACTATAGTATGTAAATACTATCTGTAGCAAGCAATTACTCTATAAGGACATCTTTTATTTACATACATTTATAAATGTTTTTTTAATTAACTTAAAAAAGTGCACTCATATCAGTGTACAGCAAATTATATTGTCTTACAGTACAATATGAAGATACGTTAAATGTTTCTATACTGCTTATAGTATATAATAATGCTAATAAAATAGTAACCATAGATAAAGTCCAAACAATAAAGTCCAGACAAACTTGCAGTATTGCCATTGTGTTATTTTCGTAATTTCAAAGGCAGAAACTTCTTACCTTGTCTGTTTCCACAGCTTTACAAATTCTGTCACATGATCTGTCATGAACGATCTGCAGCCACTTATGAATCGAGGACTTGAACCAGTTATGAAAGCCTGTCAAGGCCAACATTTTAGCATCCCTGTTAGGGAAAAACACAAATCTTTTCAATAAATTCAAAGCTGGAGAAAAGGCTGAAATCTTAGCAACTCACTGACATTTCAAACAAATAACAACCGGCCAGAGCCTTTTACGCTGCTGTATGAATTGTCATTACAGACGAACTGATAACCAACTTGAGAGGAAGAAACTCTCGAAAGCCTTTGAGGATTTTCAAGGACACGAAGAGCTCAAAGATGGTCTCTCCCATTGTCTGAGTCAGTCTGGAGCTCTCCTGCTCCAGAGTTCCACAAACCCGCTCCATCGCTACATTTACATCATCAGCTACCTGAAAGATGAAAGAATTTGATTGTGTCAAAGTCAGCAACACTGTATGACTCAAATTACTTCAACAGACTCGTTTAGAATGACCTTTCACATCATTTTAAACAACATACCTGTTTCTCCAACTGCCTGTATGATATGCTGAAGAAATCTACTTTCACTGCACTGTGGCAACAAACACACAAAGGATGAAGTTGCATCAGTCCAACAATCAATGACGCAAATCAGTGTTTCTGCAGGTAGCATAATGTTTCTAGATTGTTGATGTGAAGTACAGCATAGATATTCACCTGTAGAAGAGTTTGTTGTAGATGTTCTGGGCTCTCTGCACGTCGGCACACACACAATCGACGACCTGAACCAGCTTCTTCAGCTGCTCCTCCAGCGTCTGCAGGGAACAACATCCAGGATATCAATTCTCAAACCACAGTCAATAAGTATAAGATGTGATGATTTCTATCATTAGGACTTATATTAATCAGTGTATACTTGCCCCGTCCTCTGGTTTATATCGTGCAATTAAACTCTCGTACCACTCCGCACTTCCTTTCTGATGAAATAATTACACAAATTAAGGAGAATAAATGGGTTAATATTTTTTCTTACTAAAACACAAAATATGCATCCTTAATGCTTATCTCGTTAAATACATTTAACCAGTGGTGGAATGTAACTAAGTACATTTACTCAAGTAATAGACTTGAGTACAAATTAGATGTATTTGTACTTTAATTGAGTATGTATTTTAATACTATTTTGTACTTCTACTCCTCATTGCAGTGGGAAATATTGTACTTTGCTACAATTTTCTGACAGCTCTAGTTGCTTTACAAACTAAGATTTGTAAAACCAATATGATGTTTTGTTATAAATTATAAATTAAACCACCCAAACTACCGAAACAGTCTTCTCAAATGTGAGGATTTGCTGCTTTTCCTTTTGATTATTATAATATTTTAAAATTTGAGGCTTGTATTAGTTGGACGACGAGAATTGTGAAGGTGAAATTTCTCATTAATTATTTTTTATTTTTTACAAACCAAACCAATAAAATGATCAGCAGATTAATCCATAATAAAAGCAATCATTAGTTTCAGTCCTATACAAAATAGTAAAAAGTCCCTCTCCTGACAAAAATGTTTCTTCTTGTTCCTCCAGTTGAATGTTTGAGCTTCACTGTGTAGAATGATGTATGTGCAGAATCTGACACTGTAAGCCTGATTTCACATTCAGATTATACTTAATTACTTAAACTTAAATAACAGTTTCAGTGCATGACTTTTACTACTGCTGGAGTGTTTTTACAGTGTGGTATACTTTCACTTAAGTAAAGGATCTGAATGCTTGTATTTACAATCACATAAAATGCTTTATTACCAGCGTATCTCTTGCTGGACTTCTTTTTCTTTTTTCCTGGTACTTAACAGCTTTAACACCAACAGTAACACCAACATTACTGCATTCTGTAGCTGTCAGGATTGTGCATCATGTCATTCATCGTGTTTTCATAATGTACAGTTTATGCATGTGCTTGTGCGCATGCCGTAATGGGACCTGCTCTTCAAGCCATTCAGCACCACTAGTGGTAAAATAAAAACTCTTTCATTGTTACCTTGACAGCAGTAGTGATGTCCAAATGCAGTTCATTTCGAAGAGGACATACAGTCTTAAATGCCCGCATGTTTTGCATGTAGCCAATCCCCCTGGCATACACAGGCAGAGAAAATTACAATGAATTACAACACAAGACTGCTTTCAGGTCACGTAAATGCCCCTTTCATATCATACACATATGGACTTGGGAAATGGACTTGCATTTATATCGCGCCTCTCAAGTCTACCGACTCCTCAAAGCACTTTACAACACTTGTCACATTCACCCATTCACACACACATTCATACACTGGTGGCAGAGACTACCATCTCACCTGCTCATTAGGAGAGGTAACCATTCACACATACATTCACACACCGATGGCTATGCCTTCGGGGGCAATTTGGGGTTCAGTATCTTCCCCAAGGACACTTCAACACAACTGCAGGGGTCGGGGATCGAACCACCGATCCTCCGTGGACGACCACTTCTGAGCCACGGCTGAGCCACGGCTGCCCCCAACGGCCGACTGTTACTGTTCATTGAATCAAAAGCAACAGTATCACTGAATTCTTTCTATTCTAATTGTATGCAGGATCCTGCATTATTGTTGCAGAACTTCAACTGTTATGTGAGTCACCGTGTGTGTGTGTGTGTGTGTTTGAGAGGTGTAGAAAAGATCTCCCTTAAGGTGATGATCATTGGGCATAGCTGGACTTCTTAGGCCGAGGATATACTTGTTTTTCAACCATGCGTTCGCATAGACAACTGGCTGCATCGTGAACGTAATTGTTCACATACTTGCCTATGTACTTGCCTTGTAATGTAAATGCCTTTTCGCCATTTTATGACGTGCCTACTAACCTTTTCAGGTACTGGCCCTACTCTGCTCCTACCGTTCATGTGCATATTGCATCTTGCAAATGTGTAGGCCTAGTGTTAATTTCTGAGGACGTGCACAACCAGCGCACAAAAGGTACGCAGGGTACGCAAGGCAGCCATCATGCGTACACGAACGCGTAGTTAAAAGGAAGTATATTTCCGCCCTTACAGGGGAAGTTTCTATTGAAAAAAAATTGTCTCCTCCAAATTAGTAGGACACAGCAACTTCAGTAATTAGCTAGTTCGGTGCATTTCTCTAATACTTCTCTGACTCTCCACAACATCCTTCTTTTGTGCGATGGTAGCTTGAAGCTAAGGCCAAAAGATGGTGCTTTCATCAAATTAATCCAATTTAGTGCAGATATCCATGGCCTTCTGTGGATTGTTTCCTCGTTAAAGTTTCCACCCAACACACTGGTCGATGACAGTGTGTAGAAAAATGTATCCTTGGATTTCCACAAAATTCATTGTGGATATTCTTGTCCACAAAAGAGACGATTTGGTGATTTCTTCAAGCTAAATGTTCCACATGTACACAAGCAATATTAAAATCTAAAATAAATGTACAGTCCTCCATTTGCTGAGCACATTAATGTCCATTGTCCATTGTAATTTTTCCATAACTATATGGCCCGCATACCAGTGTGGATACATCCCCATACAGGATTTAATCACTGACTGTACTGGTGCAATGGAAGCATAATACAGGCAACAATACACGTTACATGAGGTCAGAATATGTAGGTTATTGCTCATGACCACAACATGTTGGCCCAAAAAACAATTTTTTTTCAGGTTTTATTCAACAAAAATTGTGGCTAGGAACAAATGGTTAGTACTTGAAATGAGTAATGAGCAATGATAAACATATTTCTGTTTGAGTAAGGACCCCTGACTGGTTGAAGTGTCTATGTGTCTCCTGGGGTGAGAGGTTGAGCGTGTTCCTGGTATGGCAGCAAAGGCGAGTGCGTGATGTGATGTGATGGCAGTGTGACTTTACCTCAGCATGAGCTCGTAGCGTGTAATGGCAGCAGCGCTGGTGCAGGGGAAAACCTGACGCATGTTCTTCATCAGACACAGGCAGTGCTCTGTGTACAGCCTGAAGCTGTCTGACAGCTGCCTCTCCTGGACAGAGGAAGGGCCCTCAGTTATAGCTTCAAGTATGCTGGCTGTGAGACATTTTTGGCTGAACCAAAAACCTTCATGAATGTCAGTGAAGAGCTGAGCTAATGAGATGACTGTTTCCAGATGATGAAAGGTTTTCATTCTACTGGGAGGCCGATGGTGGAGAACCTACCAGGTCGCCCCTCACAGCGGCAGGGTCCCACTCTGCATCGATGGTCCTCAGGAGGCGCAGCAGCAGGGAGTAGCACACCCTCTGGGTCCGATGGTGGCTGCTGTAGCACTGCCAGCGACTGTTAAAAAACAAAAACACGCGCCTTTTACCTGATGCTAAAGCTTTCATGTGTGATTTGATCAATGTTATTCCTCCATTAATACTCACATAATGGCCTGCTGGAGAGGTGAGAGATCAGTTTGCACAGCGTGGTGAGTCAGTGCAGTCCATGCTGCAGGGCAAACCTGCCCGTTCCAGTTGTAGGGCTCTCTCTACAATTATATGTGGCAGATTTCATTTCAATCATACTTTGACAATCGTAGGAAGAATCTAAATGTGCTAATCAAAAACTCTGAGTTAAAATTAGGAGCCCAAATCAGATTTAAAAAAACAAACAAATCTAGACTGGAATCAGATAAACACATTTCTGTCAGGACCACTATAGTCAAAGAAACTTAGATTTCCATTAGTATTAAGTTATATTTAGCAGTATGGCTCTGTTCTGGGAGCACACGTCCCTGCCCTTCCATGTGCCTACATGGAAAGGCTAAGGCAGGGAGCTAAGCAGAAAATACCCCCTGGGTACAGAACAGAGCAGGCATCAATAAAAACAGAAATGACATTGATTAAGTCAGACACAGCATAAAAAGGAGGAGCTGGGTTGCAAAGTGGCTTGCAGAGGAAGCCGGCTTTCAGATCAGCTGATTTAGCTGAGATTGGGAGCTGAGCTTGACTTCCATGGCCTGCCAGAACTAACGCAATGCTCGCTGTTTTTCAAACCAGAGTTCACAAACAAAGTATGCGCTGTGCTGTCCAGACTTCTATCCAGCAATTTACTGTTTTGTTTTAACAGTGGAATAACTCATCAGTCAGAACAACGCCTAATCAATTAAAATCCCATTCAGTGAGTGGCTCCTAGAGGCCATGCTCCAAGTGGTTTGTCACAACCCACAGATCAACTAAGGCCATTATTCAAGATCTACAGCTACATCTACAGATCTAGTACAGCGTTTACTAGGAAAGCTTAAAATCACAAATAGCTTTCCTGCTTTGATTAAACTTCCGGAAGAAACTCACCTTAACATGAGTGTGCTCATATTCCACTATCTGACTCAGCAGTTTCTTGTGAATGGAGATATTTGAGTCTTTCCTAGACAAAGCTGTGTCTCTCTGAAAGAAAATAAAAAGTATTACAAGTTGTAATTCTTTATGCAGGAAGAGGAATATTCTGCATACTATTGTCGCGCACACACCTGGCTGGTGAAGAGCTTCAGTATCAGGTGACATTCTCCCTGAACTTTAGACGTACTAGATCGAGGCTCCAGCTTAAACCATGTGTCATAGCCGACAACTGGGACCTCCTGCAAGAAGGAAACCACGCTGAAATACTTTCAGGGAAATCCTTCACTTTGTCACCCTTTGAGGGAATATGTCTGTGGTTGTCTTGATTTGTCGCAGTGGCTCGAAGCCTCTTACAAGCGAGATTTGTTTTAAACTTTTAGACTTTAAACACACTCACATTCAAGGGGATGTTGATGCATCCAAGGAAGTCATCAGCATTCTCCTCAGAGCCGGATGAGGCGGATCCATTGGAACGCACTGACTTTGCTATCTGCTTAAAATACCTGACAGTAAAAAGAGTGCAGGGAAAAAGGAGTCATGCTTCTCACAGGTTGAATTCATGTCCACCTGGCCTCAAAATGCCCCAGATCCAAATCTGATTGAGCTACATGGGACGTGTATTAATATAATTACGATCCGTGGAGTGCTGTTGGCATGAGGGGGTTTACTTTGTCTGAAACAATGTTTGGGTGGGTTTTATGGGGCAAACAACATCCACATGAATACCAGGACCCAGGGTTTTCCACTAGAACGTTGTACTGTAGCCATGATCAATGTCATTCACTTCATCTGTCAGTGGTTTCAATGTTGGCTGATCGGTGTACATCGTGCACAAAATAGCAAATTGTGATTCAGCTGCACTTTGGCTCACTGCTAAAGGAATATGCAGCATTACTTGCCAAAGATATATCTAAGACAGTTATACAGTATAAATTAATTAGATTAATGGAAATTCAGATTACTGTTTCCTCTACCTTCCCATTCCACGAAGTCCACTGACTTCATTGAGCTTTTTGCAGGCCTCGGCAACAGACACGTCATCATCATGATCCCTGAATAAAAAAGGATAATTCAAAGGTTATTACAACCTCTCATCTCCTGCAAGAATTAGTTTGCACAACTATTGACTGAACTGAGAAGTGAAGGACGTCTACAGTCAAGAGCCACTGTAGTAGCCTTAGCTTGCTCAACTTGTAATGTAGTCAATAGTCAACTCATTGACTAGCGGACAGGAACACAACTGAACAATGACTCCTCAACCGATCAGTGATGTAACATGGCTCACATTTGGCTCAATAGTCACACTAAAGGACACAATGGATACAACTGTCGACTATAACCAATACCAATGTTCTGGAAAAACTGTGACTGTAAAGTGCATATTGAAAATGTGCAGTTTATTAAGATTTTGAAAAAAGATGTTATTAATTTAAAGTTTTTGCCCAGTGACTGTACAATGAGACAGTGCCAAAGCTGTTTTGTGGGTTTTTCAATTTGCATATCCAACAAAAACATGAATGAAAAAGAATGTGAAAATTTGTTAATCCTTTTTGATATATATTACATGTAAAACAGTAGAAAGACAATATAATTAATGTTTTACCTCATAAATATATGCTTAGTCTGAATGTGATGCCAGCAGCACGTTTCAAACAAGTTGGGACAGGGGCAACAAAAGACTGGGAAAGTTGTGGAATGCTCAAAAACACCTGTTTGGAACATTCCACAGGTGAACAGGTTCATTGGTAACAGGTGACAGTATCATGAATAGGTATGAAAGGGACATCCTCGAGAGGCTCCGTCGTTCACCAGCAAGGATGGGCGAGGTTCACCACTCTGTAGTTTGTTTGTAAATTCTCTTTTTATTTAATTTTATTTACTTTTTTGGAATGTGGGTTGTACAGTATATGTATTTCTTTGTTATCTGAGATGCAAGAAAAAAATCAGCATTGGGACATTGAATCCACTAATCTTACCATATGTCAAGATGTAAGAGGTCATTGTAGACATCATCTATTTCACTGTGAAGAAAGCAAACAGTCAAAAAACAGGAAAAATCAGTAGTTGAATCGTTTGCCACAACTGTCAGTAAATGCGGGCAATAAACACCTTGATCCTTTATTCCTTCACACAGATGACAAAGTGCTGCACTGATCAAACTAACAGCTTTGGCTGTCAGTGTGAAATAAATGAAACTGTGAATCCTGCATATCACACATATGACCATGCCCAGTAATCTGACAAAACTGCTGTACTCACAACACAAAGTGCTCTTCCCACACTGGGTTGAGAGTCTCTGGTTTGACCTCAGTCACCTGGATGCACCTGGCGGGTAACACCTCCTTGGTGCTGGAGCGTTTCTCCAGCTTCTCCTTTCTCTTCCTGAAGCTGAACTTTCTCTCCTTCTTCTCCTCCACCTCCCGCGGGCTCTGGCCCACCAGGATTCCCAGCATGCAGTAGGGGTCGCTGTACCCTGGCAGGCCGCAGGGTGACATAGAGAAAAGGTTATCATACGCACAAAACTGTTTATATTACCCTGATGATGCTTTTACAGCAGCAAGGAAAGACAAAACTTTGGGGCTTATTTGTGATGCCTCAACATTTGTCTGTGCAGATTTTGTTATAATATAATTTCAACAACTTGTATGTAAATGTTCATTTAACATAATTAACTATATTACTGTAAAAATGACAACGATTCTCTTATTGTACATGTTGTACATGTGTATGAAATGTTATGCTATAATTTATTCTGCTTCTGAGGGGTGACCATGAACGGACACAACAATTATTGTGAATAAACTTTCATAGTAGAAATTCCAATCTAAATCTATTCAAAAACACAGAAAATGAACACATAGTGAGACATAAACCCAGTCGTTTTCCCATTTTTAGGTGCAACTACAGCTCCTGATCCTGAAATCAACCTACCCTGTATTGCATCATCACTGCTGGTTGAACCTGCGCATGTCTCACTTATCTTGAACAACCCAATTAGCCATGAAGGGCTGATGATGAACTGAACTATATGATGTTGACTTCTATTTCTAATTCCATATAGTTGCTGTATAATTTCACAGAACTGTCTCACCATTTGCATCCTTCGCCATCAGATTCTTCGCTTTCATGACAGAAACTCTCAAGGAAAAACTGGCTCGCTGTAAAAAAAAAAGTTCAGTAAAAAACTGTAAATGTAACAAATCAAGGTCATGCATTGAGCACACCACAATGTATTTATTTCTTTAAGCCTCCTATATCTTTAAGTGCACCCAGAGGCAAAATAAACAAGTTGCCACACACTTTTTTACTCTGGTCAGTATTTCCATAAGTCTGTCATCAGGCCTCACCATTCTTAACAGAGATATCTGGAAGGTCTCTGGCGGTCAAGTGAAAGAAAATCATACAAAATGGGTCTTTCAGTAGGTTACAGGTCTCACAACCCTCCATCAGTACTGCCTTCCAGCTGTGGCTCTCCAGGCCATGTTTTTACCTTATTACCACTTCACACTTCACACTATGAGCATGAGAAAATATCAGTAAATGCACCACCGAATGCAGTAAACTCACCACCTGTGGCTGCACAACTGAGGATTCTGTGATGCCTCTGAATCTGCACCTTATGACCATAAAGATTTCATTCTATTATGTGCTTTGTCAACTTCAGAAGATAATGACTTTAAGGACTGTATCAGGGTTTTTGCATGTTTTAGCATGCCACAAGTCACAGACTGTACATTTTCAAACCACGTTGTTCTATGTTAGACATTAGTAGTAAGAATTTTCTATTGTTACAGGCACCAACTGATTTACTTCTGCATACAACATGGCAATATATTAGGAGACTATGTATAAATTAGCTATATTAATTAGGAGACTATACATTAATTAGCCTGAATTCTGTTCTCAATCACAATCTGCTTTATATATGCGTTATAAGGTAATGCAGTGCATACTGTTCAATCATTGCACATAATGTACAATATAATTACATTTTTAAAGATAGACAAAAACTAATGCAGACTTGATGTTTATGTGCTGGATTACAGGAATCAGACAAGTTTTATAAGTAACTGCCTGGAACAGTTTGAAAAAAAGTCTAAAATTGCACATTTTGTGTTCAGCAACCATGAAGAGTGCACATAAATCTAAGTCAAGTAGCTAAAACTTACACAAATACTGGTGTGCTGCTCCAATATTATAATAAAATTGTGTACATTTTCCCCTTTAAGTATAGAAAACTCATGAATAACAACTGTCAACTTCCACTGCCACAGTATATCTGGAGGATATTGTGACAGTGTCTCACCTTTGATTCTTGAACTTTTTGAAGAATGATGTCATGTTCCTCTTCGCCCATATCAAACACCTTGGAGATATGGCCAGACAGTTAAAAAAATGTGCAGGATGGATATGGATAACAGAAACATGATCATCACTGAAATTCCTTGATAAAAACATAATTCAGTCAGAGCTCCTGCCAGCACCTTAGCAGCTGGGAAAATGCATCGCACCTTGAAAAAAGATGCCCACAACAGACATAAAAGAGGCTTCAATTCTAAGCATGACATCATCTGAATGGATGTAATATCACAGCTGAATATCAGCACACAGTGTGACTGTGCTTTGATGTTTAATCAGGTTTGAGCCAAGAGCATCTGCTCAGATTCTTACAGCCTGCTCACAACAAATAACACTTTCTGTGAGTCGGTGTTAATAATAGAGATTTAATCGTCTGTTTTATGGATGGATGGATGGATACCTTTAGCAGGTAGGCGAACAGTTCTTCATCACTTTTCACATGTTCTGATGGGGGCACTCCCACCCGGTTGACCACCGTGTACACAGCCTCCTCATAAAGCAGGTCCAGCTACGTGAAAACACACTCAACTTAATAACAACACTTCAAAAATAAAATCATCCTTTTTCCTTAATGCTTTCTGCTCCGCTGCACATTCGAAGCAGGGCTAAAAAAAAAAGAAAGAAAAACTTTACTGCCATCCATTATCTGTTATTGTGACTTTTACGATTTAATCCCTGCTGAAATGCAATAAAAACAGAAAAGCTGAGCTGTCGCACCTCTGTCCTGCTAATTCTGTCGGTTATAAAGGACTGGTCCACATGCTCTTGGGGGGGCGGCACCGTACAGGCCCCTCTTTGGCACTGTGAGGGGACAGAAACAGTTCAGTCACAACAAAACCAAAGAGAGGACAAGCTGAGCTCACAGAAATGTATTATTGGCAGTCCTATCAATAATCCTCCTTCCAGTGGTGGGACAAGTATTCAGAGCTTTAACCAAAGTAAAAGTACCTTAAAGATTGAATTACAAGTTAAAGTCCTAGATTGTTAATACTGATGGAACAATATGTAAGTAGCATTTTGCTGTTGTGGCTGGTCGAGGGGGAGCTGGTTGTAACTATTTTTCATACAGTTTGGCAGATTAGTACAGTGGATAGATACATTTGGGGTCGTGAGATGATTATTGCCACAACCAGAATTTATTAGACTCATTCCTACTTTAGACATCACGAGAAGGTAAAACAGACCCAAATTTAAGTTCTCAGAACATAATACAATGTCTTGTCTTGTCTACATGTCATGGACTGTGGATGGTTCTTCTGTTTTGATGCTGATTCTTTGCTTTTTGCTTCTTAGTTAAAAACATTGACTGATCTCAGCCAAGATGTTAATACAGCATCACTGTCTTGTCGTGGCAGCAGGAGGAGCTGAACACTGCCATCAACAGTAGCTTGTCACAGCTGAGCTTCCAGTCTTCTGTCCACCCAACTCAACCCGGGCCTTCTGTCTACAATAGCTACGAGGGTGGGCTGCATGACAGTGCTGAGGCTACACAAACATGCTTCAAATGAGTAACAGATGGAAAGGTGGAAGTTGGGTTGGGGGTTACCTCAGCCTGGGCAGCCCGCGACATGTTCTCCTGCTTCTGAAGGATGGCATTCACACGCTCAAAGAACTCCACGCTCTCCTCGGAAATCCTGCCAAGACGAGCAAACAGATTGACGATTCATCTTTAAAATAGCGATTAAACACTTGGGAGATTTGTTAATTTACGAGTAAAAGTGAGGTGAAATGTTGAATTATCGCGCACAGATATACAGTACGTAATTTCATCTGTTGTAATTAAAAAATGAGAATCAGTGACATTGGTGGCATCACACTAAATCCTGCAATTTAATTTTTTTTTTACAAATAAAGATGATCTGCTTCCTTTTTATGCTGAACTACTACCCGATCTCCTGCTGTCACACGCCATCTTATCTCATGCACTAAAAAGCAAAGCAGGTCTGGACCAAAGCTCTCAGCGATGCAACATGTCTGCACTCTGCATGAACCATGTTAATCTACTATGATGAGCGGTGCTGTGTGCAAAATACAAATTATGTTTTCTGCCTTCTCCAGGTGTGAGTGAATCCCCGGACACCCGCCAGCCCCAGTTGTCATGGTGATACAGGCACATTCAATGAGGGAGTAGCTGGCTGAACACCTTGGGAATCCCCCACCCCTCACCACCTTCACCCCGACTCCTCAACCCTCCCAAATCTCTCACCGGGGCATCTTCTTCCCTCTGGCAGAGCTGTCGAGAGCAGCCATTCTGTCTGCCTCCTCACCCCTGCCCCTCCCAGCTTCTGTCTCCCTCCTCATCTCTCAGCGAACCCCAATCACATTATACAGAGGAGCCGTTCACAGGGGCCCTGTCACGCTCCTTTATTAGCATCATTGCATCACAGCAGGCGTGTGGCAGCCCATCCTAGCACCCACTGATTCTCGCCATGGTGGGGGAGCGGATGGCAAACCTCTGAGGTATTGATGAGGACTAATGGCAGCCATGCTGGGAGAGTTGGTCAGGTTTCCACTGCTGGCAAACTCAGTAAAACATGAAAGGTGGATTCACTTAAAATGGTTGTATTTTGTCCCTGCCAGACTAACTGTAAAATAAAGTGCACTCTTCAAAAAAAAGGTGCTCTTTTGAATAAAAATGATACTACACATGAAAACCACTCCAGTCATGTTTTATAGTTGGCCTGAAAGTAATTATTATTTTCTAAACTAATCTATTAATCGCTTGGTCAATATAATGTCAGAAAATAGTAGAAAATTCCCATCACAACTGACCAGGATCTCAAATATATTTCAAATATTCCTTTTTCGGAAGCTTGAACCGGTGACTCTTAGCCATTTTAATAAAAATGACAATTTTTTGGTAATAACTGTTTAAGTTCTACTTTGGTAGTTTAACCTTTAATTTCTCAGCATTTAAACTATTTTGCAAAAAAAAAAATAGGCCTTTAGTTTTCAGCCTCACTGGCGCGTTTGTTGATTTCACAACATACTGATCAAAAACTGTGTTGTTATTCTAATCTGAAACCCATCAATCAGTGTTTGAAGGCTTGTAACCATAAAACAAAGTCAACAATCTGTGAATGATTCCACAAACAAAGCCTGTTCCGCTGAGAGGAGATGGGATGGCTTTGTTTTTGCTTTTTTGGAGCTTAGATTTTCATTTGCACATATAGTACAAAGAAGCTTCATTTGATTGTAAGACTTGTGAGACACTAAATTCTTTCCACATTCATTTTCAGTCGTCCGGAGTATTCTCGTATCCAGAAATCTGTCCCATCATCTGTCAGTCAAACAGCTTGAGGATTTGTCCAGACAGTCTGGGATCTTTTGTTTCGAGCTTTGGGAAAACGTGTTCATGAGCAGAAATAATGCCCAAATCCAGCCAATTCTCATTTGATACATCTAAAAAAAACCAAAAAAAACATTTCAACCTCTCTCTCTCTCTCTCTCTCTCTCTCTCTCTCTCTCTCTCTCTCTCTCTCTCTCTCTCTCTCTCTCTCTCT
>JBBPCS010000672.1:9038542-9070441 GCA_037974645.1 Hollardia meadi
CCCCCCCCCCCCCCCCCCCCCCCCCCCCCCCCCCCCCCCCCCCCCCCCCCCCCCCCCCCCCCCCCCCCCCCCCGCACGGCTAAAGGGTGCCTTTTTGAATGACAGAATGAAACAAATTTGCCTGTATGAATGCTTTCGTTCAGTGCTCCAGGCCAAGTGCACAGAGAACAGTGTGCAGTCGGCTTCCGAACCGTAAGCCAGAAATTCATGGCACAAGTTGCATCATTGACGGCGCCAAAGGACAGTATGCAATAGAAACCGGGAGGCTGACACCTGTTATCCACTTGGAGTATCCACACTTTACTCTTGCACTCGCACTTAGACTGAAGTGTCGATGCTTCCACTCTGTCAGATATCATCAATGTGGCATTTTGCTCCAGTGGGAAAATGTTGGAATTTCCTCTACGTTTACCTCAGATATTGATTATATATTGATGTTGAAGGTGCAAACTTGCTATTTTCAATCAATGGTGGTGTATATATAAACAGTCAGCTAGTCAACTTGTTGTCAGCACTTCATGTGGTGTTTCATTATGATCTATTGACCACTACTGTGAGTAGTCTTGTATGTTGGATTTATTCATGTATCCTTTTTTAATTTCAATGATAAAGTCTTCAGAAAAACTCTTCTAATCTGACTGAATCTCAGAGTTGTTGATAGGTCTACTTTCTGCAATCAATCTCCATTGTAGCTGCTCTGGAAATATGTCATAAATATGAGGGTATAATGGCTAAGTTTATTTACTTACTTATCAAGGGATAAGAAGCAGCAGTTTGTTTGTTTTTTTTTACCATCACTGCCACTGAAATAAGAGGTTAGGTTTGCAGTCATGACCTGCCTGATTTTAGGTAGCAGCTCTGTTAACCATAATGCTCTTTAACAGCTCAAAAGACAAACTTATTGTTTTATCAGCTTGGTGCTTCATGACTTTAACTACCTTTATGGGAGAGAAATCTGTTAAGATTCCATAGGATTCCACCATTATTTTATGAAGACAAGAAGAATCTGAAGAATAATCTCTAGAATTTGTGCCCTACTGTGCATTTGGAGATGTTTCTGGTGGAGCAACATGTCCGCCAGCTGAGCCCTGTTTATTAGAACAAGTAACGAGTGAATTTAAATCCTTAATTGCAAACCAGTTTGCCATCTCTTTTCCATGGATCTGACACATCACGTCTCCTTTTTGGACATACTGTATGTCTGCCCACCACAACTCTGCTCTGCGCTTCATAAGAGTAGTTAACACACACAACAATTCAGCCTTGACCTCCCACTCCCCACGTGCCCACCCTCTCACTATTAAGAAGAACAACCAGAAAAGGCTACCTTCCCCCTTCTAAGCCTATGCGCACCACCATTACAGCATCAGCAGCAGGGATATGCAGCAGCACCTGTCCCTCTGCATAGTGACAAAGCCCCTACTCCTGCTTACTTCTGGGAACTCACTAATCTTGGTATTTCACCCGGATGGGTGGGGTTTTGCAGGACGTAGCAGTGCACACTTCAATGAGCTCCGTGACATTCTTAGCCCCTGCTCTGAGTTCACGTTGATTTCATATTATTTGTAAATTTGGTCTCACATCTATGTACATGGAATGTGATATCCTGCCTTGTAAGACCAATTGCGGGCGATAATATCAGGAATTTTCTGCCGGAAAACCCTTAGAGAGTCAAGTGGGTATAAAAAGGGACAATCTTGTTCAGCTGCGTTGGCTGATAGGTTCTTCTTTTAGATCTTCTTTTGTCATTTGTGGGACTGGACTGGGGTTTGTGTCCCCTGAGCAACCATGTAATTTGGAATTTTTTGGCAAACTTACTTGACAACCGCCTTCCACTAGTGCAGTTAGTCATGAGGACCTATTTCTCTGCTTCCCGTTGGGCCGAACAACTCCCCTTAGCTGTGATATAATCACAATATATCACAACCTGTCATGAGCTATTGCTTAAATATTAAACCTGTTTGAAATATTTACCCTAGTTTATACAACCCTAGTTTATGCCTCTGTGGAATGCCTGTCAAAGTATTATTCAGTACTGTAAATGATAGTTGTAAATATTTGTCTCACTATACTGGTTATTTTCGTGTGTTCATTTCATATAAACTGCTGAAATATTCAGGGTTTTCACTCTTTAACCTTTGAGCTGAAGAGTAGAAACCCTGAATTCGTTAAATCTATCAAAGACGTTGATGTAATGGAGTTGAAAGAAACATGACTTCAGAATGATCCACTCACTGTCCTCCAGGATATAATGAAGTCGAGGATATCTTTGATGTCAGATAACAGTAATGGTAAACCAGAGTAAATCACACATACGGTTAAGAATAGATCAACTCTTGGACCTACCAGATAAGGATTTACTGTATATCTCTGTGTTTTTCTTATACTTTTGGTAGATTATACTTTAAAGACAACATTGTTCAAACTCTCTATTCAGAAATTGCCTATTTCCAGGCAAAGGGAAATGTGCTCTGAATGGAAAAACAGTAATTGAACCTGATGTCATCGACCCACAGGGCAACAACCATGTGTCTGGTCAGTCTTCCCGTTTACCACACCAACCATCACCCATCGGAACGACCTTGACTGTGAAATAATCAAAGTGGCAGGGAGGTAGTGCATCTCTGTGGGGCATTAAGCCTGCACATAGTTAACAGACGGTCCAGACGGGACTCTTTGGGAAGATTCACAAACTCCTCAGCTCTTGGGTCTAGTGTAGAAGACCATGCTATCGCTGACGTGGACCCCTCCAACATCAGTACGATTCAGACTATACTATCAGACAGCAATTTAGACCACAACTAAATAAATGTGTTTTTTAAGCTCAAGTCAAATGAGTGACACAAAAAGAGAACCCAGTAAGCTGCATAAAATAAATCCTACATATAGATGGGCTCCATACAGTGGAGACAAATTCATGATGACCTTGAGGTCACCTTATAAAACCAAAAAATGGAAGCCTGTTAAAAGGCAAACAGCTGACAAAGGGTTTAAATGCAAGACCATCGGAAGAGACCGGAGAAAAATATCAAATGAAAAACATTGCCAACCAAACACAGCCTAACGCATTAGGTACAAATAAACACATATAAATCTAAAGTAGTAACAAAAACAAAACTATACCTACATGAAACTTGAAGATATTGCGAATGCCATTAATCAAAATCAATTCTGGGATAACAACTTCCACAAAAAGCAACCACATGAATTACCCATCCAAAACAGTGACATCTGGAGAGCACATTTTGAAGATCTGTACATAGACATAGCAATAAATCTAATTAATGCATGTCAATGTCAACTCCAAACATTCAAAACAACAATTAAAGACAACCAAAACACCCTTGGTTTCACAATTATTTGGGAAACATTGCCCACACAGACAAAATCTCTCCGGCCAAGGAAATCTTGTGGTTCCGAGAGCATTAAAAATGAAATGCTCAAATACAGCACCCCAGAGATGCAGGGTGCACTGTTGAAGTTGCTTAATTTTTCCTGTCATGCAAAGGGCGTGGAGACAAATTAGACTCTAGTAACTCCCCTATCTTTGTCACCAGTTGTCTAGGTAAATTATTCTGCAGTACATAGATGAAATGCAAGATTTCCTTGATGAACACTCCATCTTGGGTAAAAATCTAATTGGCTTCCTCCCAAAACACCGCGCCACCGACCATGTACCCTTGACACTTTAATTAACAACCAATTAATAAAGGAGAGTATGGTATATAGAGAGAAAAATGTATGAGCTAATTAAATCAATGGATTTGGAAAATAGGCATGTTGTTAAAATTGGAGAGTAGCAAACTGAATTTTTCACCCATTCATAAATCCAGAATATCTCAATGAGGGAGAAAGAGTAGATGTGCTTCCAGCCCCTTTTCAGGGTTTAAAAAAAAAACTTTTTAATGTGGGGAAAACCATGTTAAATAAAATATTAGTCATAGCAGGGTATTTTTATGTACTTTGTCATCAGCTTTGTATTTTCTCATATTCGTTTGTGGAAAAGGGAAGAGTTAACTTAAATACTTTTCTACTTAATGGATTTTAATAAGTTCAGAGGACAAAAAATATATATTTAAAGGAAAAGATTGGATGATTTCCCAGTTATTATTCTAATTATAAAAGAAGCAGTGGCAAAGTTAAGCGCCAAGTGATCACAAAGATCAGATTTTAGCCATTTGAATCAGTCTTATTTCTTATCCATACTACAGATTTTATACAATATTTCAGGAAGTATACAGTATACAGAAACACTGCATATATGCATATTTTGTCACTTCACCTCAGAGGCTACAGCTTTGTAAGGTGAGAAAGCGTTGACTGTTTTACGCTCTACTTACTCGGAGACAGCAGTGTTACGCTCTTTTCATGATGTCTTTAAAAGGCAGCGCAGCTGAAATACCAGTAGGGTTGTTTTCCTTGCTGTGTTAAACAGGAAGCATGTTTTTTTAAAATTAAAACTATTGTGTCATAGACAAAAAAACCCCCCTCAGGTATCACATCATATCCACTACATGCAGACTGGAAAGCTTGGACTGTTGACAGTTAACAGGCATCGCAGAGCAGCTGTCTCCCAGGTGAGCTCATTTCAATTACAGGAGTGGAACTCTCCCAACTGGATTTCACTCAATCTCAGCCGTCAACCCGTAGTGACAAAACAGGTGGACGTGCCACCGACAGTGGGGTGCTGCCAAGCTGCCAAGGAAACACCATCAGAGCCAAGTAAATGCCTTTCTCGCTACATTGGTGCCGAAGTCGTGCCAGGGAAGCACTTGCTCACCAGTGTCTCTCTCCTGAGAGAGCCAATGAGCCTGGCAGCCAAAGGCCCCTTGCTGATAGGGATGGAGTGTCTCTATGGTAACAGCAGAGGAAAAGGAGCTGGTAAATACAGGTAAATGAAATTCTACAAACACTGGGGAAAAAAAGCCCTTGATGTTAAAACGTGCTTACCTTAATGCAACCAAACAAGGAGAGCATTATATACACAACTCATATTGACAAGTATAGCAGCCGCAACAGGCTATAATCTGGTGACTGTGACAGAAACAAGTGTAATTCAGGTGCAAATAAAACACTTTCTCCAACATAGATATCTCAATTTTCCAATGTCTGTCACTGTTTAACCCAACAATGTCAATCAGTCATGAACAATACTTCCATGACTCCTATTGTTCCTACTTTTCGTTCCTGTCCCGTTTGATGTTTTCAATGTGTACGCCAGACAAACAAAAAAACAGAGAAACGTGTGTATGAGATAATGTGTTCTGCTCCAGTCATTACAGACGCCTCAAGATTTCTCAGTCATTAGTCTTTTGTTGTTGAGTACTTCTCCACATGTGTGTTTGAGCGTGAAAGCATCCTCTTTCAGAGTGCTGCTGAGTGTTTCAATCGGGAAAGACAGAATAAGACAGCGGGAAAGGGATTATGATTTCCGACATTTCCTTGTCTAACAATCAATGTAATGAGGGGCATGCATTTAATTTATTACATTCCTCCTGAATCGCCCCAAAATGAAACGGAAATATTAACCGTCTCCTTTCATGATGACATTGACAGTTTGTGTAATTGAGTCAAGCAAGATGCGCACATTTTGACCTTCACGTTTCTCTGGACTTAATTTAATCACTTCAGCCTTAGGGGAGACACATTCATATCATAACTGTAAGTAGATTATTCTGGAGTGTCGCTGATGTTAAAAAGCATGACTATCACAACCTTTTAGACAGAAACCAAGAGCCTCATCATCGGCCATCAATGTTATTATGTGACTGGCTCTAGGGGACATATGGACTAAATGGATCAAGCTGCGAGTTCTTTAACAAGCTTTTACAGTGGATTGGATGACACCGTGTAGACACCACTGTGATCTATACTGTATGCACCTGTAGATAACACATAATCTACCATCAAGCAGGCTCTGGCCTAAAGAAACACAGCACATCCAGCCGTCTATTCCCAAAAGCTCCCGGTGTCGGTGTTGTCAAGGCACATGACAAGCACTTTGGCTTGGAAATTGATTGCTGGAGAAAATCCCAGGAATTGAGCTTTTGTGAAGGTTGTCTGCACCACAGCCAGACAGCAGAAATCCCTGACAGCCACGGAACAGATCTAAAACTTAAACAATGGTATGAACCCTTGCTTATTATGCCACAGATAATGCACACTCGCTCCAGCAGCAACACTGCTGTCAAAAATAGCAGCCATTGAGTCTTTATGCAGAGGCAATAATGCCACCTCCATAGTTTAAGCAAAAAAACAACAACATCAATCTGCATTACAAGACACTGTGCTACAATACAAGTGATGCTCTGAAGTCATACAACTGCTCACACACGCTATAATTAGTGGCGCACTTCGGAACGGAACAACTGAGTACTATATTTGTATGGCATTACCATAACCTTTTTACCATGTCTCTGTGAATGGTGGCGAACGCAAAACACTGGGGAAGCTGGTTTTTTTAGACAGGTTTTGGAGTAATGGCCACTGATCTACTGTATAATAATAAGAGGTGATGATTAATTAATGACTAATGGACTCATAATGATTAGTCTAAAGTGGAGTTATGGCCTGCAGTGGACAGCTTCTTAAGAGGAGAAAACCACAGAGACGTGTCATCTCTGCATGCACTTTTCTATCTGACTGCAGTTTCGTGCAGTTGGTAAATAATGAAACATACTGTAGCCCCCTTTTTATTACCCTTTTAATCTGCTACACACTTAATCACTGTCAATATTAAAAGCAAAGGTGAATCACAGGCTCACAATTGCTGTTGCTGTGCGAGCGAGCAACAAGCATCCTCAAGCACCTCCAAAGCCCGAGATTGATTTATACACATTATGAGGCTGGCTCAACATGCTGCTAAAGGGGTTAAAATCATATCAAGATGGAGAGACCTAAACCTGCCTTTATTCTCCTGACAGATATAACTTGGAACCTGGAGACCAGGGTGAAGCACCCTGTTACACCAGCCTACAAAATGTTTCAAAACGTGCATTCAAGACCAGTAAAATGACCTCTGTGTCAAATTAATGCTTTATCTTTATCGGATGTGATGCTGCCCTGTTGCACCCACATGTATATGTATGTTAACACTGTGTTTTTTTTAAATTCTTGATGGGTGTGGGGCATCTCTAGCGTTTTAAATTTGCATAACAGGTGAACAATTTACTAAAAAATAAAGGACAATATTAAATAAACCTCATGAAACCATGCAACCTATCCACCTGTCAAGTCCAGCTCGGGTAAAGCAAATATTTAACTGACATGGATTTCCAGAATCTGCTTAATTAAATCTGGTTTCACACACTTGAGCTAGTGATCAGGTCTCTTGCATTGCGGTATCTTTATGATGGACAGAAGGGGAACTTTTGGACATATGGCAGACGTAAAGCATTTATGATGCTTCTCCGCACAAAAAGTGGAACAGATCTGATTGACAAGTTTTAAATCTTCATCATATAATCGTTCACGCACTGATGTCCGAGCATAATCAGAACTTTAACATCTGTCAAAAAAAGTCTAATTTCAAATTCTTTTCAACTACAGGGAAATTCAGATCAACAGGTGCCAATCAAACAACCTCCTTTATAATAATAATAATAGAAGGATGATTCAGTAAAGCTGATGCATGTTTTTGCTTTAATTATTCTAAACCAAAGAGGTAATTTTTCATGCTGTTTAATGATATTTTTAAAAAATATTACCTGTGTCTCCTGACAGTTTTCCAGTGTGAAATGTTTTCTTTTGCTGCTGCGTGTGTCAGACTTCCTGTGAATCAAAGCTCTGGTCTCTGCAACAGGACGCTGATTTCCTCTCTGAACGTGATGCAATCAACTTCGGTGGCAGCGAGACGTTTGGAGATTTTTCTTGTCATAGACGACAGACAGACAAAAGCTCATTTGGGTCCTTCGAAATGCTTTCCTGAGCGCACGCTCCACCGATGCTGACCCAAATATGGCCAAAGGAAGTGGCACTTCGCTGACCTCGACTGCTGTCGGAAATATCGCACGTGTGAGTCGACGGCACGACACATTGAATGGTTGATGCCAAATGCAACTGGATAAAAATGTGGCTGTTTTAAATAAAGAAAAAGCTTCGTTCTGACGTGAAGTGGGCGGAGATGTGAGGACAAGTGTTTTATACAGTGGCGGACTGTGTGAGGAGCAGCTGCATGAGGTGGAACACCAGCATGAAACATCAACAGAAAGCTTGTATGGTGAAGGATAAGATAAAACTGTTTAGGCCTAAATATAAAAATAAGAACATAATTTGATATAATATGATATAAATTAGATAGAGGAAACTACTTGTATAAGGCAATAACAGTAAAGTACCCACAACTGGTGATGCGCTTGAATATTAATGCAATTCTGTCGCAAGCAAAGTGTCATATAATGTGATTAGTAAATTAGTATATAGGTCGATATCTAACAGAAATATTATAACCTACCATAACTTTAAAAAAAAATCTAGACAACATCTTGTATCCTACCTTGCAAAAAGGTTCCAGATGATTTCAAATGAACTACATAGTAGATACACTTGCCAGTAAAGGTATTTCTCTCTCAGTGCCTGCACTGCTCCATACAGATGTTCCGGACTCGAGCACTTGAATAATGAGATGAAAAGTAGGAGTTTACGGTGTGCACCTGAAGGCATCATTTGACTGTTGCTGAGGGATGCGCCGAGAAAAAAAAAATCCTCTCAGCCACGGAGGTGCGGGTTCGGCTGTCAGTCAGACTGGGATTCATCATACTTTTACTTTGTTGTGCCTAATGAGCTCATCCACCGCTTTAATTGGGTTACATCTAAACGACCCTTTCAGGGTCTAAGGATGTTACTTAGGAGACCACCAAAGGCTTCACACATTGTACAGTACAGGTCTCATGTGTCTGTCCCTAACAGAAAAACAAACATTGTCCACAATGTGTCAATATGTAAATTGTACATTTACTACAGGCCAATTAAATATAGATTAATGTGTGCACATGTAGTTATAGCTGTATAGCTGCCATAATTATAATACCCATTGGATTTGGGATTTCTGTTAAAAAAGGAATTAAAAGAGTCACTACAAACTATGTTGTACTAAGCACCATGGCAACCTAATATGGTAAGTGGCTAAAAATTCCATAATTTCCTTGGCCATTGTACATATGCAACATTACCTTTGAATCATGGGGATTAAGCATGGGATTATCTAAATAAAGGGTGTAAAACATAATTTCCTTTATGTTGCTTGAATTGGCTCCTGGCACTGACACTTGTTTTGACAACATGTTCGGCGTCTGACGTTGTATGGCACGCCTACAGTAGTATTTACAACACATGCAAATAAGGTAGAGCAGAGGCGCACGTCTGTTTTGCGCATTAGAACACACGAACGGAAGGGCATGTGCACAAATGCTTTAAATAGGCACAGGGACATTAATTATATGCTTGTAGGGGAAAAGGTGCCGCTCTCTAAGCATGGAAATTATTTCACACATGGCAATTATAACAGAAGCTGCAGTCAGACACCATCTCATAGGACTGACAATTCACAAATAGAACCCTTCATCAGCATCAACACAACAAGTCCAAGCTTATCAACATCCTGCTGTTGAGGAGTTTCCTTATCACTGTTTACTAAGAGTAAAATTTGTTTGGAATGCCAACGTAACATCAAATCAATCAAATCTGTTTTTGGAAATATGATATTGCAGGTCCCTGTCGCAAAACACCAGACTACTCAAAAGGCGTAAAAGCCAATATTCTGGTGCTACTTTACGTTCCTGTGAAAGTAAAAATGATAGTATGATAACACTTCAGCACGGGGAAAACACTTAAAACATTCAAGAAGAAAAAAAGTAATGGCTGCAGCTCAGACTTCACAGTGTTTCCCACTTCCGCTGTTTTTCCAGCTCAAAGTCAACGCTTATGTTTCATCCTCAGTTGGGTCGAGATGATTTTGAGTTGTTTGTTTTTCGACTTGGTGTGGCGTTTTCCCACTATGAAGAGAAGGAATTTTCACTTATGACTGATTATAAGTGCCTCCGGAGCTGTGAACGAGGGGGGAAATAGCACAGAAGTAGGCCGCCAAGGAGAAGCTTGAGTCTGGAGAATTTCATCAGAGATCTACTCTGATTCACTAATGGCGGGGAAACAAAATATAGGCTTCTCTCTGATATTGATGTGTTTTGACATCATTTCAAAATCTCAGCAAAATTGAACAGAAGGCTTTCCCTGTGTTGAGTGATAAGACACATGTGACCCTTTGCCTTGTTTCCATGGACACATCATTAGAGAATTTCCCCAGCTGGCCCCGACCGTTTGAAGTGTCGACGGCAGACAACAAGTGAAGGATTTAGTTATAACCAAGACACAAGCAAGACTGACTTTCAGGTCTGACGCTAAATCTGATCAAAGCTCTATAGCTGTGATGTAATGGAACAGTAGATATAGAAGTTAGAAATTAACTTTAAAAATATTATATTTATATTTATAAATATTATTATGTGTATTTATTTTTAGTTTGTTTTATTCTTCAGTTTTATATTGATTATAAAGACTTTGATGCATTCCAATCTTGCGAATGCAGTACCAATCAGTGTCACACCAGTCACTGCACTTTAATACCATCGGATCACACTCGTGTCTGCAATTTTCTGAATCATTCAAAGGTCACTCAGACACTTGATTCGTAATGCTGCGACTGCTGAAGATGCACGTCTGTCTTTTCCTCTTCTTCTGTTCCTTCTAGTAGTCACACCATTCTTTTCTGTAGAGAAGAGAGGTGTATGTAGAGGAATATGCACTATTTCCCCACTGGCATGCAGATAACACATCAATACATGGAGCGTCACATTCTGCTGATGCTGCCACTCAGGATCAGAGCTTATAGTCCCAAACCTGTAACAGTGGAGGCAGCAACACGTTTGCAGTGTTGTGATTGTGCAAACTGGATTCAGACAACTGTTGACAGCTTTCATAAATACCCCCATCACAGATTTGACTCACTTTGTTCAGCGATGAGCGGCACAAAGCCGTTTCAAAATCTTCCAAAGCAGTTGTACATATGACCAAAAAAAAAAAAAAAATGACAGGGAGATAGAGATGCACGTACAGCCACCCATTGGTGAGTAGTGTGTATGTCGCCTACTGTACCCTCAATGTTTGACACTCAATACCACCATTAACACTATACATAACAAATGCATCTGGACCAATGGGACCAATACATAAAAAGCAATATCACCCTCATGATCATTCTCTGCCTCCCCAGACTGAGCCACAGAACGGGAGCAGCTCATTTGCAGTTTGGTGTTGGGCAGTACATTCTCCTTTGAGGACAAACATTCACTTTTCTTCTACTTGCATTGATCTTTGTGAATATGCCGAGCGCTATTACAATGCAATTGATTTCTTACACAATGAAACTATCAGTGTTACACAGTGTTTACAGTGTAGACCAACAGTTTGCTCCATCAGCGAGAACAAGTAGCTAATCAGCTCTTGACAGCACAAAACAATTGTCCCGAAAAAACAAAAGTCATTATCTCCAGAAGATTTGCTGCGTAGCTATTGACGTGATGAGCGTAAACAACACACTTTCTAACGCACTCAGACTCTCTTTCATTGAGTTATTACAACAAAAGTATGTGATATTGAGAAACATTATGGGCATGTTTGCAATATGTCGTATACCATCTCTTCATCTATTAATTTAGGCATCTGAACTATTTAGATTGTGAGTCAGTGTTGTGGAGCAACAAGCTCATTATGACACAACTCTTCCTTAACCTTAATCCTACCGAGTGGCGTCCCTGCAAACCCCAGAGGTATACTTCTATCTCACAGGTGCTTTATTCTATCATTCCAATTTGTCATGACATTGTCAATCAGTTTTGTTCTTAATGACTTGTGTATTGGGGGCCCTGGAGTACCCCAGTCAAAAGCACCCAATTCCGCCTATGCAGTTTTAATAGATGGAACTATTTACTGAGTTCATGCTTGATATTAAATTAAAGTATCACACACTATTCGTGTTGGTGGGGGCACTCTGTCAGTCACTTTGACGGAGACAGATACGGCAGACACTCTCTGTCAGCGACCCTGACTGCTTTTCCAAAGGCAAGATGATGTTCAATGTCAGAAATACAATACATAATTTCATAATATAATGTTAAATGACTATATATAGTTAAATGTATATTTTGTATTATACAGGATTAGACTGTAAAATAGTGTGTCATGCACCAAGCGGCAATAACCATACAACAATAACAATGACACAAATAATGTTTACTTGGAAAAACTCAAAACTAAATGACACCAGAATCAATGGATAGTAAATAGGTTTTGTAAGTACTAAAGTGAATTTTACTTGGGATAAAAGCTGCAGTTTGAACTAGAGAAAAGTATTTATTTTCACTTTACACGATATTTTGAGAAGAAATAAGTTAACATTTCGCTGTGATGGTTGTTTCAGTTTATTTATCTCCAGGGACCCCATCTGAAAGGCCTTTTATGTTAAGTATGTTGGTAAGATGAGGGCTAATGTTAAGGAATACACACAGAGGAACAAAACTGATAATATTTGAACATTACAGCATAAACCTGAAGCTGTACATTAATTTGATTATAAAAGACAAGTGAATTGTCCATATTGTTTTTCACATTATCTTAATTTGGCATCAATAAACCCAACTGCCTTTGTGATACTTGTGGGCGTATTTTTTCTTCTTTTCTATATTTATCTTCTCCTGAAAAGGAAAGCGGGTGATTCATGTTGATTAAATACTAACATGCACTAACCATTAATTCACAGTGTCTCCACTCTCACATTCTCACGTCCACTTTATTTAATTATACCCTGTCATTAAGTCAGTCTGATTATTTTACTTTACTCTTAATAACATTATAGCATGACCACACACATGCAAACATACGCACACAACAACGCTGCATTGTGGTATTCAATATTTATACACTTATTTGCACATATGTGGACACATCTTGTCCCTCTGTCTCTTTTTCTCTTCCCGTGCTCATTGTGCCTCCCTCAGGCAGAAGAGTGAACTGACAAAGAGCAGTGACACAATTACTTTATTTTTGCATTTCATTTAATAAGTTATTATTTTAATAATCTTTATTTGACACATGAATGATCTTTTATCACGGTCGTCCTTCATTAAACCTCATATATTTTGTACATTTCAAAAAGCAGACACAACAGATATTGAGCAGGTACTGGCATTTAAATAATCAGTTTCTTCAATACAGGTTGAAATGATGTTGATGAGGAGAATCAGTGTGTTTGTCAGTTAACCTTTGGGTGCACTACAGCACACATCCCACAAAGGAAAGCTCATGTGAATACTGAATCCATAATAAACCTGCATCTTGTCATCTATTGAGAGCTAATGCTATAAAGGCGGTAAAAACAGGTATTTATAAAACGACTATTAATCAATTGTACTGCCTTCGGTATATGTGAAGTCAACCCCGCATTTATATCTGCAGCATAATATAACAGGAGATATCTAAGTGTATCTGCGGGGAACATAGTTAAAAGTTATATTGATAAGGTCTTGAGGGTGTATTATTCACATTAATAGATTGTCCTGATTCTGGTGAGCAGGTGCTGCAGGTTTCTTTCCTTAAAATAATGTAACTATTAAAAAGAAAGCATTTATTTATCAGTATGTTCGACTAAACTATTGATTTAACAATTAAAATGGCTGGGTATGTCTACATGTACTGTAAGTGCTTAAAAAAAACATGGCCAGTATAAAGAACTGTTTACTGCCAGGCTGCTGCTCTAACTCCAGTCCAATAGGCGGCGACAATGTAACTGTAAACCAGCGTAGCAAATGCCAACGCAAGCACGAATTAAACGAAGAAGAAGAAGAAGTAAAAACGATCCTCCTATTTGGTAGATTAGCTCGAATGTGCCTCCAAATATGTGACAAATGTGAGGTTAACCAAATTTCGAACACACTCTGTACTATGACTACGATTACCTGCATACAATGGCGGAATATCGGTTTCTTTTGGACATGGACAAAACGCCGACAAGGACTGTTGCTGTTTCTGTTGGTCTTGTTGTTATTGTAGCTAGCGCCAGTGTTAGCTAATTTAGCTAACACTGCTGTCTTCGCTCTCAGCATAACCGATGTTGATTCATTGCTGCGGGGCGGTTTACCGCAACAACAAGGTAACTCCTTAGCAAGTTGCAAGTTGAAACAACTGACCTGAGAAATGTTTATGTTACGCTTCTTTATTCGTTACGCAATTGACCGTCGCCAATGTTTTCGGCAAGGTTGTTGTGCACGATTTGCTAACGTTATTTGACAAGTGAATTTAACAACCGCTGCATGCTTTAGAGGATGACACCCCAATAAGGATGGCATTATTCACTAAGGTTAGCTACCACACTGCCTGCAGCGCAGGCTTGAATGTTAACTAGTTGGCGTTATTGCTGTCTACATGTTTACGATGGAGCAGCAGCTAGCACTCGGTGAGATGGCTCTCGTTCTTCACAACACCTCTGCCTGAGTTGGACGTCTGTGAAAGAAGAAATCATGTCTTGCAAAGCCGCAGCCAAAGACAAGAAGTCGAGCTTCAGCAAGAAGCTGTTCAGGCGAGGCTCTGTGCGCTCTGTGGGCAGTTTCATGAGCAGAGTCCTGAGGACGCTGACAGCCTTGTCTCACTTTGGATCTGAAGTGCAAACAGAGGATGACAAAGATGATGGAGGATTTTCCACTTACAAATCTGGAAGTAAGGATGTTCCCATGGATGATGGGGACCTCGGGGGCTTCTTGTGTGGAGAGAAAGTTCCTGGAGTGTCAGGGCTCAAAAACCACGGGAATACGTGCTTCATGAATGCAATTCTGCAGTGTCTCAGTAATACCGAACTCTTTGCTGAGTACCTGGTTTTGGAGCACTATAAAGACAATGAGCTGGATGAGGACAAACCAAAGACAAATGGCGTGCATCTGCAGAAGAAGGGTCCTCTGGCTAAAGGAGAAATTACAGAGCAACTGTCAGGACTTGTGCGGGCTTTGTGGACGTTTGAGTACACCCCCCAGCATAGCAGGGATTTTAAGGTAAATTCATTATCTGTACAGTTTGTATCCTATTGGGGCTTTGGCTGTGGACACTTAATTTGCTTGCTAAGAAAATGCCAGCGCCGACTCACAACACTGCTACACAAATGTTGTTTAAGATGCGCAGCTAATGAAATGTCATGACTGAGGAATAAACAGTGTTGAGAGTTTGACCTTGAATGCATTGTAATCTCTGGGCCACGCTGTTTGTTGCAGAACGCTGTGTCAAAAAATGCCACCCAATTTAAAGGGAATGCTCAGCACGATGCTCAAGAGTTTCTGCTGTGGCTGCTGGACAGAGTACATGAGGACATCAACACCAACACCAACAGCAGGCCTGCTATGAAGGTGAATTTAGGGTAGAGCCCGACTGATAATGGATTTTTGGAGCTGATGCCAATGCTGTTATTTAGGAGTATTAATATATATGTCCATATTTTTTTGTACATAAACACTATGGATGTACAATATGTATTGGACCAATAAATTAATGGGAAATTTTATATTATCAGTTAGCGCCCTATAATTAAATAATTTGCTTATAAATAGAGCCATAATACGAAGCTAAATTGCTTTCATTGACTTAAAAAACACAGCATCTTCAAAGATGGTTCGTGGTCCGCCAATAAACATAGAAGAAGGGGAAGAAGTGCAGCACACTATGGTCGTGCTCATGATGTCAACCTGGGTATAGCCAGGGAGTGTAGACTTTAGAGCCAAACATGTCTTCACAGGGGGAATGTTTAAAAAAAATTTTTTTTAAAAACATTTTTAGAGGAAGATAGTCCTCTTATTGGTATCAGCCACGAGAAGCGGGTAATTGTCGGTACTGGATATGTAATGGAGTAATGGAGGCAGGATATGTTACAGTTTATAAATTAACTTTATTGTCCAAAATGATATCGGTGCACTAGAACAATAAACGTCATCAGGGATGATAATTATGTTACCCCTCACATCTTTTTCTACATTATGTTCTGTTAAAAAATCTTATATAAATTGTGAAAATGAATTGTGTTTTTTTTTTATGGGTATAGATCTTGTTTCTTCCCTGAAACCAGTCAATAACAACCGTATACAGTATATATAAAGGTTTTTACAATAGCCTATAAACCCTGATAGCCTTGTATTATTTATGACTTAGAAATCTAAATCTGACTACTAAAACTTGTTTGTGTTTATTCAGCCACCTATTGAAGAAGATGATCAAAGCATAGAGGGGCCATCTCCCCCTCTCTCTGCTGGGTCGTTTGTACAAGAACTGTTTCAGGCTCAGTACAGGTAAGCTTTATGTCCAGTAAGAGTTTTTTTTTTTTTCCCGGTATGGCCAAATGATCTCTCTGCTATATTAAGAGATCTGATTTTGTCCCAACAGGTCTTCTCTCACCTGCCCACATTGCCAAAAGCAGAGCAATACGTTTGATCCCTTCCTCTGTATCTCCTTACCAATCCCACTGCCGCACACTCGGTGAGTTACTCTCAAGCTGTGCTACAGTTTGATCACAACGGCGCTCAGTTGACATGTTTTTACATGTTCATGACTATTTATTACTGGTTTACTAGGTTAATACAGTAATCACTTCTGCATAATTAAAGTAAACATGTTGGTACAAAAATCTTTTAGTAAAGCTTTCCAAAAAACATGTTTTTTTTCTACCCTGTGAGAAAGCACAATGTGTATAAGTTAACTTTCATTTAATGTCAAACTGTGTGTGTGTTGACAAGTTTATGAGAACCTGAAGCAAAGATCAGTGTGTGTGTGGTTACAGAAGAAGGAATGTAACCCGGTGTGGTAGGAGTCTGTGGGGGCGGTGTGAGCGGCAAACAGGTGTGGGAGGAGTGTGCACTTTCCCAATTTCAAATCAAAACAACAGTGTGTTCATTTTAGGGGTTTTTGCAGACCAGAAAAATAAACGTCATAAAAAAGCACGAAGTAGGGGGAAATAACATCTTTACAGTATAATAAATCTAAACCATGGCTATAAAACAGGGGAAAACAGGCTTGCAAAGTACTTTCATACTAAAATATGTAACTGTTTTTGCCAGGCCCCTGTATGTGACAGTGGTCTACCAGGGGAAGTATTCTCACTGTATGAGGATTGGAGTCGCTGTTCCCCTCAACAGCACCGTCTATCGCCTCAGAGATGCTGTGTCACGTGAGACCAAGATCCCAATGGACCAGGTGCTATTCCTGTCTCTTATCAGCTCAGGGTCTGACACAGTGAGACTATGTTACAGTCACTCAATGTTACAATCGAACACTGTTCAGTTCTACCTCTGAACAGCAGTTTGTCAGGAACCCAGTTTTTTTTAATGAAGTGGACTCAATGCACAGTCGGAGCATAAAACATGGTTAAACATAGTTGTCCTTAGGGCTGCAGCAACAACTGAGTGCTAGCATTGATTGAAGCTGGCAGGATGGAGATGCCTCAAGAGTAAATATTAATGTGGGCTAAAGCAGGATAAGGAGTGATATTGCAGTGACTGTGTTATTTTTGCACAGAATAAATATTTAAAGGAAACTAGACACGTTTGGTGATACCGATTTTTTAAACATACTTTTTTTTTTCTCCTTTCAGTTTGTTTTGACTGAAATGTACTATGATGGTTTTCATCGTTCATTTTGTGATGATGACGACGATCTTGACATCATTCAAGAGAGTGATTCCATATTTGCCTTTGAGACACCAGAGACCTTCAAACTGGAAAACATACGCACAAAAAGAGGTAAGTAATACTTTTTTAGGCACATTTGAAGCTTTTCACATTAAATTAATAGAAGTTAATTTATAGAGACTTGTTTGGGTGTCTCACAGGGAGTCTTCTGGCAAACCTGAATCATAACAACTTGAAGTATGGGACAGAAATCAGCAGGACTCCGTCTTTCATGCAGGGGGCCATGACTCCTTTAACTGCATCACCCAATAAAAACCTGGGACCTGAAAAAATTATCCTTCTGGTGTGTAACAGAGCTTGTAGTGGCCACCAAGGAAAGAGGTACTACATTCAGAATATTTTTTTTGGTAGTTCCCAGAAATGATGGTATCGGGTCAATGGGCTATTAGTGTTGTTAAAAACTTTGTGGAGAAATTAACAAAGAATGGCACATTATATTTTAGGTTTGGACTGCCTTTTGTACTGTACATGGAGCGCACTGTGACCTGGGATGCTCTACAGAAAGAGATCCTGGAGAAAATGCGTCATCTATTGAGGCCTGGGGTCTACATTCAGGTAGGAAGAGGAACAAGCAACTCGCCTTACTGTGTGTATATTGAAATACACTCAATAAGTTGACGCTTAAGTGGACAAATGAATAGATAAGATCATTTGTATTTCAAATAGCCTGTAAAAAAAATCACTGAAATTGTTGTTAAATAAATTACTATTAGTGAAATTATTAATAGACATCCCTGTTGTTTTTCTGACAACACAATGTTAATAAGCCAGTCGTACTAGTCTCCAAGTAGTATTAATGGTTTTGCCTCTGTGCAGGTTGGACCTTTCAGTCTTCGGGTGGTTGGCGTTGTTGGTATCACCTACCTCCTTCCTCAAGATGAGCGACCACTGTGTCACCCTACTGTGGATAGGTCAGTTCTGCTATTTTCTACGATCTCTGTTTACTGCTTAATTAGGACTCAGTGTTACGACCAAACATTTTTACTGTGGTTATTTTAAGGAGATGTAATTTTGTGATTTTCTTGCAATTACACAATGCACCATGTATTTATGCGTGCAGAATTTGCTTTTATTAATCTTCTGATATATTCCTTTCATGTTGAAAAGGTGGAAAAATAGTCAATAACACTTGAACATTACTTGGCAATTATACAAAGGGCTCTATCTTGTGCCTGGCACAAAGCGCCGCACTGCGCAGCGCAAATGTCATTCCTATTTTCCGACCGACACAGTTGTCATTTTCACGCCCCAGCGCCCATGTTGTGTAGGTAGCTAATATACCTGTGCCCATCTGTGCGCCCATAGGCGTGTTGGTCTTAAAATGAGGTGTGGTCAGGCGCATTGTTGGCACATTGCTATCTTGAGGCAGGAGAAAACGATTGCGGCGTTGACCAACCAAAACCTGATCTAAAGTCAACATGCGCAGTGTTTTTCCTGCTATTTAAAGGCCGCATTATTTAGATAGTAAGATGTGCCGACATAGGCAGCTTCACAACAGGCTTACACTCTGCTTGTTACACAGTGATGCACGTATTGAGAGGCTTAGAGAGGCTGCTTTCAGTAGTTTTAAAAGTTTCCATGGAGACTGCAGTAATATCACTGTAGCAAATATCTTGGGACACTTAAGCAGCAAAACTAAGTTAAAAACTTGGCAGGACAGAGGAAACTCTCCAGAGGAAACAGAATTAAACTTTACTTCAAAACTTGGACCTGAACCTGGACTGTGTTTGTGATCTTTTGGATGTGTAGAAGAACACAGAACAGTAATTAACATTAGATCCCGACCGGTCCTGTCGGCGTGTCGGGAGATTTAAATCATCAGTGAATTTAAGCTGCTGTGCGTAAATGCGCACGAGTCTCACTCGTGAGTGAGTGAGTAAGAGTGACTCTTCATGGAGATCGTCTCTGTTTCGCTGTGGGATCGCTGCTGATAATGTAATTCATATTAATATAATGTAATTCATAATTTTTAACTAGCTTAACTAGCAAAATTGAGATGGACACGCCCTAAATGCACTTGCGGCATAGACTTTTGACCGTGCGCTTTAGATCGTTTGAATAGAGCCCAAAGACTTTTATGTTTGTCTAAAGAAATACTATATTTATTAGCGCTCAGTCAGGGAGATGAAGATTTGAAACCAAGAGTGTTGTTTTCTAAGCATTAATTTCAATGAAAGGTGAAAGTGAGCTAGGCTGAAATCACATCGGGACACAAAGGTAAAGACAGGCCTGATCTTGGATAATGGGGTGAAGTCAAGATTATAACCACCTTGTCCTTTAATCTTCTCTTGACACACAAGCCCCATCAGTTCTGTTCCTCTCACAGGCCTGCTTAGGTGACGTGCCCTAACATGATTTTCACTCTAATGTTAAAATGCCAGTTTAGCCCGTTTGGCTAAGTTCACAACAATAAAACAAGTCACAACATCGGTGCTCCAAAAAGTTGATGTTGTTTTTGCATTACTGAGCCATTACAGAATTAATAGGTTCTGTTTAATAGCTATTGTCTGTTTTGCTATAACAGCAGAAATATATTTTAAGAGTAGCTAAATTATTTAATGTTTTTAGTCATATTGGATTAACCCATCCTCTAAAGAAACTCTCCTTCACACTGACCCCATTTTTAAATTGTATGTAATTGCCTGTCGATTATGTGGCACAAAGCTTTTCTCAGAAAAAGCTTTTCACACTGCCCTACAGTGACACAAATGAAGTGCTTTAAAATACCATTGATAAATGACAACTGCCTAAATGTCTGCATTTTTTCCACTGCAGAGCATACAAGTCCTGTGGACAAGGGGGGCCACCACATGTGAAGATTGTGGTAGAGTGGGACAAAGAGACCAAGGACTAGTGAGTGAAAAAGAGCAATATTTGCTAGCAGTGTGTTTTGATTTATCTGCTCTAATCTATGTTTTTTCTGCAAAGAATAAAAAGGAGCCAGGTTTTAACATTTTTTTGCTCTAATCTTCATTGGGTATAGTATATTATTTATTAATTTCAAAAAACAAGGCTGTACGTTTCAACACTGTTTGGGAGACAAGCGTGCATCAAAACATTTGAGTTGGAAGAAAACATGAGCTCGCTCGCACATCACTGCACCTTCCTGTGTCGGTTTTACAGTTTAAGGTGGGGCAACATGAGTAAAATTGATGGTGACAGTCATTCTATTGTGCAGGATTTCTAAAAAGAAAGACTTAAGCCACATTTTAAGCCAATATAAAAAAAAGGCTGTTTTACAGGACTAAACCTATTTTGAGCCGTTGAATGTTGGTGCCTCCCACTATTTTCCTCTGCTTTTCATCACATTAATGCATTCGGAAAAATAAACTTGCTTAATCTACTTACACGTGCTCAAATAGAAGCAGTTGTGGTTTTAAACCTAGTACTACAGCCTGAACTTCCGACTACAGATTTCAATGAATACTCTCAACAGTGCATGTAATATATATTTGTGCAATTATTGTTTGTGAAGTTGTTCTCAGCCCTTTACATGCTGCTGAAGCCATGGACAGCAACCAATATTCTAAGGGAAAAGAAATACAGTTTAGAATGATCATCATAAGTAATATACACGAGATGCACAAGATAATATATCAAAAGACAGATTGGATTACCATGATGGATTACATCAACTGTCTTGAAATGGTTTATGTTGATGTAAGAAGCGGTTTGACCAATTTTAGGGGCAGATCTTCTAATCCTCACCTGACTTTGCTGTTGAATGAATGGATGACTGTGCTTCATGTTCCCCGCAGTCTGTTTGGACACACTGAGGAGGAGTACATTCCTGATGCTGAGAGTGTGTATCTGCACAGGGAACAACATCATCAGCCGCAGGCCTGCACCCTCGCTCAGTGCTTTCAGCTCTACACGAAGGAGGAGCAGGTAATATTGTAACCACACACATAGCCAGTGCACAATACACAAATACACACACACACACACACACACACACACACACATACACTACCACATGGGCGATTACTGCACTGTCAGTAGTTTGACATTAGAAAATAAATCTTAGATTTTCCTTTGCACATGTCAGTGTTAAGTATATTTTGAAGTATAGCCTCACATTTGTCTTCCTCATCAGTTTATTATTCTTCTGCTGAAGTTCAAAAAGCCTTTCACTCTCTGTGGATTTACTGTGTATTTGACTCCCAATGCTATGTTTGCAATATACCAGAACATCTGAGCACAGACTTGCACATATATTGTGGTTTGAATTGCATGTGATTTCTCTGGAGGAGAATAGAGAGAAGGGAGAGAAAAACCCGGGGCCTCATCCTGTGTGAGGCCCATTTTTTAAGCAGTGTGGTTGGAGTTTGTCCTTGATTGGTGCTGTGTGTGTTTCAGCTGGCCCCAGACGATGCCTGGCGCTGTCCGCACTGCAAGCAGCTACAGCAGGGCCGCATTAAACTCAGCCTGTGGACACTGCCAGATGTCCTCATACTGCATCTCAAGAGGTTCAGACAGGTATTTTAGCTCAACCTAACACCTTTTATGCCCCTGCACCTGCGATAGCTGTGGCCGGAGTCATTATGTTTTCAGGTTGTCCGTTCCTACATGTATGTATGTCCCATTCTTGTGAACATAATATTTTAGGAACGCCTTGAGGGAATTTCTTCTTGTAGAGATTATAAAGCCCACATTGTGATTTTGGGCTATATAAATGAAATGAGTTGACTCGAAGGTTGAACTGATTAGATTTTAGTAGTCAAAGGTGACCACTAAAGCTGTGACCTCACAAAACACATTTATGGCAATAACTCAAGAATTCATACACTTATTGTTTTTTATGTTAAATCCAAAAGGTCAAAGGTCAATTTTCTGTTTCTCTCTCCCTATGTCTGCTCTGTTGACTTTTCATCAGCAGCATGTTTTATTAAATTGCCCAAAAAGCACAACACACATCTAGTTGAGTTTTTCACCTGTGATTCCATTTTCACAACAGCAGGTGAGCTGCGTGTGGAGAAGACTTGTTGTAAATGTCGGAGCTTAATGAAACGATCAAAACCAACGGGGTACATGACATTAGAAGGCCTGCATTAAATAAGAGTGGTCAGACCACAGTCAGTGCATTTACAGGAGGGACGTAATGCCGGAGAACTTCTCTCTCTATGCGTTTCTCTGCATAGCATGTGTGAGTGTCAGTAGAGGGGAAACATTAGAGTGAGGGCTGATTGGCCACGAGTTAATCGATCGCAAACAACCTTCTCTCAGAGAGAGAGAGAAAAAAATACTGTATAAAATGTTAAAATGGGTCTCTAAATATACTTAACTTGGCGGCCCACCCAAGTAACTTCTACAGTATGTGTGGCAAGCAGAGAGAGAGAGAGAACGTGAGGGAGGCGTAAAGCTCCAAAAATAGAAAATTAATATTTGGCGGGCAGTGCTGATGTTGTGGCGGGCTGCTACAAATAAATTAACCTATGGGAAACACTGCTTTTGGTTGGATATTGAATTTGTGACACTAATTCTGGGTGGCCACCTTGAAATTGTGGTAATTGTATAGATGTTCTATGCTGCCGGGTTGAAGATATCTGTGAAACATTATAATGTTTATAATGTATAATTTAAACCTTTAACAGGGTTTAAAGTTCTCAGGCGCTATGCTTCATTTCATTTCATTCAGTTCAAGTTTTTTCTTCCTGTAATCCTTGTTTGTATCATCTTTCTGTCAGAATCAGATTTATTGGCCAAGCATGTGAACACATGCAAGGAATTTGACTTTCTTTTTCGTTTCTCTCCAGGAAGTTCTACAGCAATAGACATACAGCAGGAGTCCACCACAAGACAGCAAGTAGTAATTAGGCTGGAATGGTTCCTTAAATGCTGATCTGTTTATCTTGGCGCCTGTTTCAGGAGGGGGACCGGAGGGTGAAGATGCAGAACATGGTGAGGTTCCCTCTAATGGGAATGGACATGGCGCCTCATGTTGTTAAGAGAAGCCAGAGCAGCTGGAGTTTACCTTCCCACTGGTCACCGTGGAGACGGCCATATGGCCTGGGAAGAAACCCAGATGACTACCTGTATGACCTGTATGCAGTGTGCAACCACCATGGAAACATGCACGGAGGCCACTACACAGGTAATGCTATTGACAGTTATCAGGATATAGAATTAGACTGTATAGTTATGTGTTCATTATCCATTCTGACCCATTCTTCCCTTTTCGTTGCACTCACAGCCTACTGTAAGAACTCCATTGATGGTCAGTGGTACTGCTTTGATGACAGCGAGGTTTCACCAGTAGCTGATGATGACGTGTGTCAGCAGACGGCCTACATACTTTTCTACCAGCGGAGGACGGCTATTCCCTCGTGGTCTGCAAACAGCTCTGTTGCTGGTTAGTATTTATTTCCTTCGGTTTGTCGTATATCTGTTATATTTAGAATTACTGTCTTATTGGTAGGAAGACTGGTGCAAAAGTGTAGCTTTATTGCAATATTTGCATGGACATAGTCACAAAGGTATACCACACAGTGCCATTGTGACATTATGGGTTTGGAAACAAACTGACACTGTAATGTACTGTAATGTGGAGCTTTTTTGCTTTCAAGCATGGAAACAGAACTACTCATGAACTGTGCTAAAAGCAACCAATGTAAAGCATTATGAGTAAAGCATTTATTAATGATTAATGATTTAATTAATTGATTTAGGATTTTAATGTGTATCCGACCCTTTTGGGGACAACACTATATTAGAGTTTATATTGTCTTTTATGCAGGTTCCACCAGTTCATCCCTATGCGACCACTGGATCAACAGGTTACCTGGCAGTAGGCCTGCTAGCTTGGCCTCTGGAGCCTCATCCAGACGCACGTCACTGGCATCACTGGCTGAGTCAGTAGAGTTTCCAGTAGAACGCAGTGAAGACGATGGTGAGGCAATACTTACTTGTATACTTATATTTGTTTTGATTTATTTGACTTTACAAATTGTAGTTCTTTGTGATTACATGCATATGAACCCTAGTTGTCTTCTGACTCATATTTTATTTCTAACAGAAGCACAAATCTCAGAGGTAACTTTTGATTTTGAACTTTTCAGATGTAAAACTATGTTTAAAATAATGCCATATGTCCATCCACCCACTAGATGAGACTAGACTTTTTTAAATTCAGAGGACCAAAACCAATATAAAACCGCACACATGTGGCAAGCCATCATACCCAAATGACAAAAGGAAAAAAAAGAGACAGCTTTGCTTTTATGGTGTATTGCACCTTTAAAATGAGCAACTCAAACCTTAGTCAGGACCTCACACCTGAACTCAAAAATACCGAAATTTCAAGAAGAAAAGTTAATATAAAAGAGGGAAAACATTACGGGGACAAAGCAGAAAGTGACGTGACATGCGTCACGTGGCTGACGAGCAAGACGACATGCATGACAGAGCTCTAGTGCAGCAAACCTGACATACTATACTGAGTGAATCCACGTTGAGACAGATGTTGGCTTGTGTTGCTGTTTGTGTTTAATATAAATACAGGTTCTGTTTAACCCACCAGAATACAGGGTCAGCACAGTCCCCACATATGTTGGCCTTGCAAACTGGTATTTAACTACAACTTTCACAGATCTCGCTGTGGATAATGCTTCCAGATCATGTGATGTATTATACAACCATTTTTTTCTTATGTATACTGTATGTTTGAATACCTAAACATTTGTTTAGGTATTCAAGCATTGTGGCATCAATACTTATCATATTAGTAGTAATTATTTCATTTTTAAGTAATTTGTCATTATTGACACATTTATTAAATTTATACACACAGCAAAGTTAAAGGTATTTAAATATGTTTTGGCACAAATTACAAAATGTATGGGGGAAAAAATGGAAAAGGCGTACAATGGGTTTTCTTGTTAAGGACCAGGACCTTGCAAAGCAATGAATTTTACACAACACAATCCTGCAAATGTTTCACAGTAAAAGCCTTGTGAAGAAATGAAGGGGCTCTGTCCATTGAAACGCTAGAGTTTCATTTTAAACTCATAAAGGAAGTGTTGATTTGTATTTACAGTAGTGTTATGAGCATGTAACATAGCGTTAGGCAGCATAACCTGCACCAACTTGTTACAGATGTGAGCTCTGTCTTTTCACGTCGGTCGGAGTAGTTAAGCAGTGGTTTGTGCACAACTTTTAACTCCAGTAACACTACAGCACAACAGGGAAGCAGTATTCTGTAGCACTGAGTTAATCGGTTCTCCAGTCTCCTACTAATTAGCTGCATGCTGCTAGCTCTCTCCACCTAACAAATGCCTGTTTAGTCAAGTTGCATAAAATTAAACCAGTTTAAGCTTGTACACCGGACCGGACTGGCCGGTAAAAACAGAAACCTACCCCAGCATCCTTCATAGTAAATTTCCATTTAAAATTTTTCCTTGTTTTTAGGAGGATTCTCTGTCCGTCCTTTTGTGAGGAGCATCCAGCGTCAGAGCTTGTCCTCCAGGTCGTCCATTGCTAGCCCTTTAGCCTTCAGCGACAGTGGGATAAAGCCTTCTTGGTCTCTCTCTGCGAAGCTGCACATGAGATCCAACTCACCCTCGCGTTTCTCCCTCGACTCTCGATGTTCTCCTCCTCTGGAGAGGATTGGAGAAGCCTGTGATGACAAAGTTTCCACATCCTGTTTTGGCAGCTACAGTAGACATGAACGCTACTTTGGCAGCAGGTCTCCGCTGTCTATGATGGAGAACAACTTGAGTGACCAGGACAACAATAAACGGTTCCTAGACATGATGTACTGCAGGGCTCCCACTCCAGTGGAAAAGAAGAGCTCCAAAAATGAGCCAACTGAAAACAACAACCAGATTACAGCTATAGACCAAAACATTCTACCCACTCAAGCTACTCCCTCCAAAGAACAAAAACGCAAGAGCAGTATCGGAGGATTTGCTTCAAAGGCAGAAAGCACAGGCTCCACAAAAAGCTCCAGTAAAGTGGAGCAAGAAAAAACCTCCAAAAAACGTTTGTGCTCAACCCATAAGACATCCACCTCTGAGACGTCTTCCAGTACACCTGTGAAAGGTAAAAAGATGAGCAATACTAAAGAAAAGAGTGTAAATGCCAAGAAAAGCACGTCTACACCCAGTGGAACTCCCTCCAAAAAAAAAGAGACAACTCAGCCTGTAGAGGCAACGCCACAACATAAGCCATGCGTCCGCTCCACACCTCAGTCGTCAGCTTCTCCCTCGCCAACAGCAAAGAAGAATTCCACTGTTACTGAGAAAAGCTCCACGAGTAGTCGGAAAAAGCTGGTAGAAAGGAGTTACAGCAGAGATTCTATGCATACTAGCCCTGTGGTCGACAGTCTCCGAGGAAGCTCGGTAGCCCATTCTTCGCTCTCTAAGAGTGGGGAAAGCAATCGGCCTGAGAGGAGATTAATAAGGAGCTCTAGCAGCAGCTCTTCTGTCACTAGCCTGAGGTCACCCAGCGTATCCACCAGAGACCTGCAGCGCAGCAGCAAACCTGAGGAAAAAGGGTTGTCCTTCTTCAAGAGTGCCCTCCGACAAAGGGAAAGCCGTCGGTCGGCTGATTTAGGAAAAAGCACCATGCTTGTCAAAAAGGCCTCAGAGAGGACATGCAAGCAGAACGGACAAGCCAAGGACGTCAGTGGTGATAAGGGAAAGACAGGAGACGGTTTGTCTTCGCAGGCATCTACCGAGACTCATGAAGGTGAGACAAAGTCGGTGACAAAACCGTCTTCCAAGCCCCCCAGCTCTCTCAGTCGCACTCTATTAAACGTTGGCAAATCCAAGTCTTCCACATCTGAAGTAAGTCTCAAGTCTCCCGCAAACGGGAAGAAGCCTCTTGAAAGGATGGCATCTTCCCGAAAGCTGTCATCAAGCATGCAGTCTCCTGCACGTACAGCACAGAGGCCTCAATGATACATTCATAGTACATTGAACTTACATAATGCAGCTATTTTCTTTGTGCCTAAATTTCAGTAAGCACCAGATGTATTTGTAAAGAGGCGTTTTTTGATGTTATTCTTTCACACTGGTATCAAATACATATGCTGGCTTTAAAGATTGAACTTTGGCAGCCATCTTTGAGTATTTTTAGCTGTAATGAATGAAAGGTAAAGAGCTGCACATCATCTGCGTATTTCAGTGCAGAAGACTTGGCTGGCATGTTGCCAGTTTTTAAAGCAGTGTATGTTGTTACCAAATACACCTTTTGAGCATTAGGTAGAAAATCCGGTGCAGGGTTATCGCTCAACACATTAGATGTTTTCTGGCAAGGAGGTGATATGATCATGCCCTCTGCATTCAGCTGTACAGCACAACCTGATTGTGTGTACAAGGGTCATGTAATCCATTTATCTTTCTTTCAGGCTTGTTATATTTTTTGTATCGCTGCAAACAATAAGTGTTTGCTTGCAAAATATCCCGCTGGAAAAAACAGATTTAAAATGCAGCAGCTCATACTTTAAAAGACATTAATGGAATAAGAAACATTTCACCTTGTATGCACAAACAATGCATAATTTGCCTTGTAGAGATTTTGAACTGATACATTTTTCTGATTTTAGATGTAAATAAGCTGGCTCTTGATGTTTAAACCTCTACTGTTCTATAAGGTCCACATCAGTGAGAAGAGAAACACAACATCAAAAATAGTCTCTGGAAAATACTAAAACTGAGTTGATATGCTCACACAAACACGCAGACATACAAGAGTTTCATTCCGAAATAATTGTGGCTAAACGTTTCTAGTAGTTTTTATTGATAGTTTTAAGTAAAGCCTGCAGTCTGTTTTTGGAACACTTTCTCCATACACCTCATGCATTGGTTAACAGAAATAGCATGAGTGGTTTTTGTCTGAAGCTATGGAGGAAAAGACAAACTATATATACTAATACAAAATTTCACTTTTAATGTCTTGATAGTTTCAAGCATTGATGCTTAGTTGAAAAGACATTTTACCCCTTCCATACAACGATTATTAAAAGTATAGTAATCCAGAGGTGACGGCAGGCCCTTGACCAAAACAGTAAATGATTTGAGATGAGAAAAAAAATTAGAGTTGGTACAAACATTGAGACATTTTTTTCCAAACTTTTGAAATTTTATTTTTGTTTAAAACTAGTATTTTTCCAATAGAAATGTATTTTATCAAGTAAAATTTTTGTTTTTTCTCAAAGGGACGGCGTGTTTTGGAATGAAACCCTTAAAAATAAAAGTATGCATATATTTATTATGTATGTGTCTGTACAGATACTGAGAAAGTATATAGTATAGCCATTTTTTTCCTCTTCATGAGCAAGATCAAAATGATCTTAAGCGCCTTTCAATGCTGTACACGGAAACGAATAATAGCCTTTGGCAATATTGTAGTCTACTACTGTATGCATCACTGAGTAGGAATGTTGTCTCGTACGCACTTTGTAGTACTAGTTTTCTTTTACCCAGAACAGTCATAAATATATATATATAAATAGAAATACACACTAACTTAACATTGTAATTATCTCATTTTTAATATGTTGTCTGTTCATGAGTTCAAGACATATCTTAAAGCATCGTCAACAGGCCTTAGACTTGAAATGGCAAAAGGGTACGTTCATCTCAGTTTCAGGGGTCATTTTAAGAAATCACCTCTTCACTATACCTGGTGCTGTAACAGGCCGATGCTCCTCTGGCACTGAGATTTCTTAGTAAGCATATTTTCAAATGCTGATGATCAGAACTGTGACCATATACACTTCAGCGAACCAGAAATCAATTGGCAGCATTTACCATAACCTGTTGTACTGTACTTTGCCATTTTTTTCTTCATCAGGCTGAAACGGAATTGTGAAAATGAGTAATTTAATTGATCATAAAACAACCTTTATTTAGTCTCTGAGCAGTTGTTGTGCAAATATGGATATGTGGGGTGATTTATCTCAACTATCAGACACTGCATGGTATATTTTCTTTTGCAGTGAAATGATAGAAGCATAAGAAGGACATAGTCACTGCAGCTGTTATGATGCTGCTTGGTCTCGTTTTGAACAGGCAGCTTTTTTTCAATTGTAGAATTAACCCAACTGCAATTGCAATGTTCATACATTAGATACCAGTATATAGTATGTTTTGAATGATTGAATGTGGTTATGCCATTGAAATCCAAGCATTAGTAAGTAATTTTTTACTTTAAACATGAACATAATCTTTGAATTTTAGATCGACTAAATATTTCTCTCAACTGTTTCTCTGTAGCATTTACCAGGTTTACAGTAAATACCACTGAATTTAAAGATTTATGTATGTTATTGAAATGGTCTGTGCAGGGTTTGGGCTAATCAGCAGCTTTAATGTGCCGGACTTTAAACATTTCACATTGTTTTTGGTCAGAGAGGTTTGCTTTTGGAGTAAGCAGCCCAAGTCAAATACTGAGAGCAGTTTTTTACATCTCCTGATGTGAAAACGATTTGTAACTCAAAGATTCACAACAAGCTATTTATAAATGCACTGTCGGCAAGTAAGATTGCTGTATGGTGACACTTTTAACTCAAATTGTTTTATATTAGCCATCTGCTGAAGCTACTAATTAGGACATAAAAACAATAAAACCTGTGGCAAACATAAACAATGTATTTGTTTAGTCTTCCCTTTAGTTTGGTAAGTTTAATGGAAGTGTCAAACTTGACAATAGGATTTTTTTTAAAGATTGTTTCAGTCAGATTGGCTGTGAAGTAAACATTATCACTAAAATATATCCTCTGGATCTTCATCACTTTCACAAGCTGACCAGCAGCCAAATCTCCTAAACGCTATGGGTTTTAATGTCCCACCATTAGAAAAAATGAAGTTGCTACCATGTTCAAACTGTCATAGACCATAGAAATCACATACTGCTGTTTAAGTGAGGTGGTGTTTCTTTAGCTGCTCTTTTCTACTTATTGTGATCTATCAGGAACCTTTTCATGGCACTTTGGATCAAAGCACGACAATTTTATGTAATTTTGGCTTTCACCATCTTGTTTGCCTGTTTTCAAATCTAGCTGGCTAGTGTGCACCTTAGAGCTGGATCATGCCATTACACTTAGTTGCTTGTCCATTCATTTATTTGCTAAATAAGACATTTGTTGGGATTACTAATCCATTGATGTAGCCAAAACCTGGTGTGTTAGGATGTGAGTTTTGGCATTTTTAATTAGTTATTTTTGGGGCATTGTAAACAAGGATCAGTAGACAGTGTGAGTCCCACTGTATGTTACTCACTGTATATTTAACTAGGGCTCATAATTTGAGATAATTTGTATTCAAACAAACCTTTAATGAGGCAAATGACAAAATAATTTTTCTGTACAGAACTTACATCTTGAAAGCTGCAGCCTGTTCCATTGTTTTCCAACAATTTTTCATCCACAACAGTTGTGTTAATAGCCACGACATTGCTTACATTACTGTTTTGTTTTTATCACATGTAAGATTAGATGTGATGTGATGTGATGGTTTATTCACTAAGCTCATTCAGTAGCAGTAGTATTATGCCTTGGCTAAAATACTAGTGAAAGAGCAATAATCTGATCATCTCATTCATCAGTTATATTGAGGAAGCTGAGGTTTGAATTACCAAAATGTGTAACATGGCCGACTTTTGAGAGCTCAAAATGCCAATTAAGACCTGACTGTACATGTGATAAGTATATAATTAACCCAAATACATACCTGTTGACGCAAGATTTCAAAAATGTAAAATGTAAAAAAAAAGAATTACCATCTTTATACAATTGATTTTCCTCCATAGCTTTTTTTTAAACATTTTTTTTTACTGCAGTTATTGTCTGTGTTGTTTTTTGTTTTTTTTATTTGTTGTCAGTGTACAGAATTGAGAATGATTAAGGAATGCAGTATTGCATGTAAACACTAATGCATGTATTTCATTAACTATGCAAGAGTCTTCAGCTGTGTAAAGAAAGCAAAGCATGGCTGGTATATTCCATGGCTTAATTTGCACATCATTCCAATATTTAGAAATTGTGAATTGCAGAATATTGTGTCTGTACAGTTAAACTTAAAAATCAAGCCTATATGAAAATATATTTAATGCCATAATTGCTTCCATCATTCTACCATTTAATATATATATATATATATATATATATATATATATATATAGATATATA
>JBBPCS010000672.1:9073857-9108042 GCA_037974645.1 Hollardia meadi
TTTCTCAATGAGTGAGAAAGAGTAGATGTGCTTCCAGCCCCTTCTCAGGGTTTTTAAAACTTTTTAACGTGGGGAAAATAAAATATTAGTCATAGCAGAGTATTTTTTATGTACTTCAGGGCGTTTCTGAAGCGGAACTTTAAGTTTAGACAGTACCTGCATATATTTCCATTTGGTTCAAAAATCTTGAATATGTGTCATGTATAATATGTATATTTTCTGTCTGTACTGGACGCTCTCGTTAGATGACAGACTTTCTGATTCGCTGGAAATGCACTGGCTGAATTTAAAAGAGCTCCCTTGCTGTATTGTTGTCCTTTAGTCACGCTGCAACACTGTTCAATGCTAAGTGACTTTGTGTCACCCCTGGTTTTCATGCCGAGGCGGCTACAGCCAGTTAGAGACGACAAATTTGGTCAAGCAACACAAACATGTAAATATTTTCTACATTTTAAACGCAGAGCTTTAAACATAACTGTGTCTTTTGTGTTCTAGCAGCTAGGCACTGCAAATTATTTGTGACCCAGTACTAAGTGTGATGCACTCCTGGTGTGTTGGAGGTGTGTGATGAATGAGATTCTCTAATACAGGGAGACATTTCAGTGGGATGCAATTTTAAATCCTCATATTGCCAACACAAAGTGTACAAGTTAAGGTCTAGTGAATATTCTCATCAGTAATTATCGTCTGCACCCGTGTGTAGTAAATGCAGTGTATCATACGCCTATGCAGCATCCCCATCCTCAGCATAATACATAACAAAGGATTGTTTTCGGCATGTGCTCTCTTGCATTCAGAAATATGTAAAGGAGAACTACACCCCCAGTGACTCATCACTTTAATCCAAAACACAATGTTGCTCATTATCCACTTCGATTCATATTACCTGCTTTCAGATGTATAAGGATGAGTGTCTTTTGCTTCCCTAACTTTTTTTTTTGTAAATGAACTTATGCAATGCTCCACAGAAAACCAGCAGGGTGCAGACATGAGCTTTCTGTAAAATGTAATCTACATCAAAATTATCTGTCAGAGATGGACTTTTATAGTGAACTTAATACAGTATGAAACAAATGTAAAAAAGGAATAAGATCTCATATGTCCCAGCACTGTGATTCATTTCCCTACATTTGGGCACATGATGGAGGAGAAGCAGCTTTGCACGCCACTGTTTCAGATGAGGAAATCTGACGTTTAGAGCCCTACTTGTGCACGGATAAAGAAAAAAAAAAAAGAAAAAAAAAAGTGGGTGTACACACTAGCTGTGCTGCGTGGCTCCACGGTGCCTCACTTCAGATGAGCTCACCCAGCCAATGCGCACATCGTAGGATCCTACCAATTGAGAAGGCGCAAGGACGGCGAGTAGCAGCCTGGTGGATGCTTTTGTGCAGAGGCTGCCGACTTTCTACTACAAAAGTAAATAAGAGCGAGCAGCGCAACGGATTGCGCGCCCATTCGTCTGTTGTTAGAGAGATCCAATGGATTTGTAGGTTGCCTGAATCCACTCTTGTATCGCACACAGGAGTTCGGACTGAGCGGCTGATTAAAAAAAAAAAAAGAATCCTATACTTTAAACACTCTGCTGTTCATTTTCTTTTTTCCCCCCTCTCCCCCCACCGTCTTCATAAAATGCCGGGATTTCGTTCATCATACTCCGTCCAGTTTAAGCCAGGCTGCTCATTTGGAAGGACGCCAGACCTCCAGCCTCTCAAATCTGCAAGTTCAGTCCAATAAATTGTGACATTGTCTGTCAGCCTCGCAATAAGAAATCGATACTCAAGAAAAGGGGGACGCGATATCCTTCCGGAATTTTTAACGATCTATTTCCCCATTATCCTTATAAATATGCGATTTGGTTGGATTAGGTTGGTTTGGACCAGCTTCACGCTTTTTTAGCTGGAGCAGCGCTGATAGTGACTGATTATTGCTGTTGATTTTGTCCATGCAATACTCGGGGTGGAAACATGTCTGGCCACTTCTTTGAGAGGATCACTGCTATCAGAGATGGCATTTTGGTCCAGCACTTCGGCTTTCACCTCTAAAGTGCCCCGGAAAATCTTATTCATGTTCACCCTCTCCCTCTCTGTCACCTACTTGTTCTATAGCTTGATGAGCTGCTACAACTCGCTGCAGTTCCCTCTGCAAGAGAACTACGCGTATCAGGGGAGGCTGGTGACGGAGGAGACAACTTTTGTGACATTGAGGGAGAAACTTTATTCCGCTTCCCAGGGCTTTACCGAGTTCACCGAGGCCGGGAGGACCACCGCGGTCTCCGCCGTAAAGGATCATGCTGAGGCCGAACAAAGGACGATGGAGTGGATTAGGACCCAGGCGTCTCCAACTAAATCGGCGGCGTACCACACCACCGCGCTGGAGAGGGAGCACCAGGAATTCAGCACCACGGACAGCGAACTCAGGGCGAACTGCACCATGGATTATGGAGAGAAGAAACTTCCCCAAGCCATCATCATCGGGGTGAAGAAGGGGGGCACCAGAGCCCTGCTGGAGGCTCTCAGGGTGCACCCGGACGTCAGAGCCGTTGGGAATGAGCCACATTTCTTTGACAGGAACTACGAGAAGGGGCTGGACTGGTACCGGTGAGTTACCCTTCAGTCTAATCTCGCGACAGTTGTCTTTTTTTTTGTTGTTGTTTAAACCCAGTTTATTACTAATCATCGCACATACTTTAGGCTGCTGTTTACTAGTTTCCAAAGAAATCCTTTTGAGGGAGGGGAGAAAATATATTTGCAAGAGATTTAAAGATCACAGAGAAAATAATTTCTGCCAACATGTTTGCATCAAAACACTTTTCACTCTCTGCACTCTCAGTTATTTATTTATTATTACAAGCTAGTTTTGGTTCTGATTTAAAAAACAAAAAAAACTTGACCCTTTTTTTGTCACATTGGATCTGATTGTGCGTGATTGATTATTTCACTCCAGCAAGTTTCTGCAAAGGGTGCCTGGAAGGTCATTAAAAAAAAAGAAGAAGTGAATACCAGCTTTGGAAAGTGGTTAGTAATGCATAATGGCCCTTTAACAGACTGTAACAGTAGCTGAATGAAGTGAGTTTGTATGGACCTAGCAGTTAAACGGCTTTCACTTTGTTTCTGAATCACACTGTGTGTATTATTATATACTGAACTCCATTTGTAGATCCACAGTGGTCTTAAGATGCTGTTTTTAGTAAAGACAATTAGGCCTACACTGTACCACAGGTCTGACTGTCATATATCAAGTGATGCTCTGTCACAAAGTTAGCTGAAGTTAAGACCTCTAACAGGGTTCCACAGTGTCTGCACATGCAAACACACAGTTTTAGGATTTTGTTCAGCCTCTACACCCAAATCACATTTTCAGTATATTCTGACAGAGCCATTGTGTGTGTGTCAGGCAGGTTTCTGTATCCGCTGGAAAAATGAAACACAACCATGCTGAGAGTATGATCATTTGATGCTCATATTTTTAAAAAAAATCATGTAATAATGATTACATTTCAAAGCCCTTTTTGACAAGTGGCTTATCATGCAGTTCATTAATCTTCAGGTTTCCCTTATACACATACACACATGCATCGTCATGCTCACAGATTTAAGGGAAGAAGTTATTTTATAGAAGAACATTTTTATTGGCCTACATATCACTTTTTTCCCCTGGTGTTTACTCTGTTTTGGTTTTAAGGCCAGACAGTATTCTCCCCTCCTTCTGAAGAGACATTTAACTAATCAGTTACACCTCTTTTACTGAAATTGCATGTAATCTAACAAGTGTGCTGCATCTTTTTGAAACAGCTTTTGTCTATGCTCTGCAGCCGGTGCTGAAAAAAGGCGACGTGTGTGATGGTTGACATTCACTTTGAGTCTGTTCAATGCCATGTTTGTGGGAAGAAAAAGAAAAAAAAAATCAATCTGGAAGCTCATTCGTGGTCAAGTTGGTCATGACTCGGTTAGGCGTTGTTCTCACATAATGATGTTTGACCAGGGGCAATCAAGATTTTCTAATGGAGTCAATGAGCTGATGAGAATGACACTGACTCGAGGTCCCTTCTGTTTCTCCGTAGAAAACGCCGGGCCTGTTACGCCGGTGTTTGGGTTGCGGAGCATCTGCTTTCATCTTGCTGCATAGACATGGGAGCTCTCGGCTGTTCATTTAGTCCGTGTTAATGCAAGCTGTTTCATTACGCGTCCGGTGTAAGGCTCATTAGACAGGAGGATGACATGCTTGCATAAATAATAATAAACATGCTCGTGTGTTTTAGGGCCCCTGAGCCAAAATAAATGAATAAATCCATAGAGGATCCTAAGTTTTGTATCTGTCATCGTCCTGTGTGGAACGATCACCTCATAATGGTGTGTTCAGGAGGCCAGTAACCAAGCAGGCCACATTAGGCACCAATGGGTGCAAAGGTAATGGTCAAATGGGTAACAATAATAATGAGATGAGCCAGTGATACAAAAACTCATTCCAACCACGTTTGTTTGTTTGTTTCTAAATGATGCATTATACTGCATCCTTCCTCTCTGTTTGTGACACTCCGGCTAATGTGCACTTAATGGAGGTGAAATTATGATCACCTACAGATGTTTGCCACCATTTGACATTGGTGTAGTTGAGCGAGAGCAAAATGTCATTCATAAATTGGGGCCCGTCTCAGAGTACCACCTGCTCCACATTTTGATGGATGTGACAGACAAAACTGATGTAACCCAAAGGCAGCTCGTGAGCACTTACATGTTGTCGGATTCTCGTTTAGTCTGTTCTCAGCAGAATCCAATCACGTCCGTCTGTCTGTCTGTTCATATTTTCCCCTTTACAGTTTATCCGACACATATTCAGGTATAGTGATCTGCGGTTGTGTGTTTGGGTTGTTGCTGCTTGTGTGTGTTCAGGTCAATACTATTCTCTTACTTTGTGTCGTGCTCTAGAGAAAAGACAACAGGATGGAGGGAAGTTCCATTAAGTTTTGTGCTGTGGATTAAAGAACCTGCCATGAAGTGAAAATAGACTGTTTCGGTTCATTCCGGCTTGCCTGGAGCCTTTATCACTGCAGTGCAGCCTGGATCACTGAAGGTTATACAGGGGTTAGTCCACTTCAATAAGACTGTAAAACAGTTAAAACAGCCACTTGAACATTTACTTCCCCCCTTTCTGCACTTCATTTAAATTTTTTTAAATCTATATCCAGGTGTTTTACATCGAATGCTTGTTTACACTTCCCTATGACTAAAGGCAAAGTATCATAGAGATTCTGGCACATGTTTGATTTGGTCAAACATCAATGGTGGAAAAAAAGGAAATATGTGCTCTTTTATGAAAGCAGCAACAAACGCCGCCTCCTTTTCAACAGCCAGTGTATTCTCTCGCTGAAGTATAAGTACAGGCAGCAACTTATCAGTTTATAATGTGTAAAGGTGCTACTTATATTTCTTATACAGAGGACTAATCCTAATAACCGCACTACATCAAGTTTTAAGTTAATAAATAAAAAGGTAATTGATTATGAAAAACATTTGGGGTTTGAATCGCTGTGTTGTTGTTGTGTAAGAGGATACACAGTACAGTATTGTAGACTTCATTACAATTTTTTTTGCAATTTCTGCAATCAATAAATAACATTAACTTAATACATAGGGGAAAGAACTGAAATTAAGTTTTTTATTTAACACGTGTGCTACATTAGTGTCTAGATCTTGAGCGTGCTTGTGTGATTCTGCAGTAGTATCTGTTAATATGGTCAGAAACCTTTCAAAAAAATGATGTAATGTGTTGAATTTGCAATGTTATCGGAAGTTACAGTGGGTTTTCTGCTGTTAAAACCCCCCCAAAATTAACATATACCATCGTCCGAATTCTACATGACTGAATTGGCATGGAATTGCACATCAAAAATAGCACAATGTATTTTTCTAGTGTTGTGTTGTTCTGTTATACTCAGTAATGGAAAAGTGACCTAGTACTCATATATTAGCAGCTTGTGGAGTTTTGCATTATGAGCAACAGTAACTTAAACCATTAAGACTAAAATACTTAGCAGTTTTATCGTTCCTGAAGAAGAAAACAATGGACCTTTGGTATATTTGTAGCATTTTTACTACTTGGTTGTTGGAGTTTTAATTTATTCTGTAAAATATTTCTTACTGTGATTATTTCTGGATGTTGCACACCGATGGCTTTATCCTTTGTTATAAACACAGTTGCCATAAAACACAAATCCAATATTCACATCAGGATTCAAAATTTATTGTTGGTCCGGTATGAACCTCCACAGGCGGGCCCAGATTGGTGATTGGTGCTGTTTTCCTGTTTTTAGCACTCTTGGACAGTTTCTCCAGTGTGTTTTGGGCTTATTTGAACAAGCAATTAGCAATGTAGTGCCATCATTACTGTACACAGAGGACTTTGAACAGCCAATTGGTTCTTCTAATGTTGCCTCAATTTCTGAGTAAAGAGGATGAGCCACCACCGCAAGGATTTAACTTATCTGTTCTCTTGAGCATGCCTCAACCTGGAATAGGAAATGTTTGATGCATGATGACCAACACAGCAAATGTTACTCCAGCTCTGTGCCAGTGTTTGCATGGTTTATTGGAAAAGATAATGTGCCTCATAAATTGTGCTAAAGAATAATCAATCATACATGAAGATTTATGTCTGCTATGGGTGAGCATTCTCAGCAGGAATTCATGCTAGTTAAAGGCCGGCCTAATAAAGGCTCATTATTGAGGTTGACTGCTTGGTATGTTTTGCAAAATGCCCAGCAAATAGCGTTTACATTAGTGTTGACGAATGGGGTTTGAAAGGAGCTGCAAGAGCAAGATTGTTATGAGGTAGACAAACATGACATTATCAGTTAAACTATTACATTACTAAATAGGAAAATATAAAATTTTGAAGCCCTTGACATTCGAGTTAACCTGCAGATTAACAGTCTCAGCCTCAGGTTGTTAAAAATAACTCCATTTCGAAAAGTGGCCCTTTTAGATTAATTCCAGTTGAAAAGTGTGTGTGACCAGATCAAATAATACAGCAGAAGGCATGAGGTTTCCCATCTACTGAGGCTCAATGGAATTCTGCTCTGCATTGATGTGTGAACTGGACAGTCAGCAAAGTGGGAGTGGGAGTTATATCAGTCTTTTCATAAGGAGTAAGAATGGCTCTCTTCACGCTGAAAGCGCCTGGTATTGAGCAATTGTGTTGAGAAATGTGCAATGTAATAATGCAATTATGTCATAAATATGTAATTAAGCAATTCTAATTGTTGAAGCATACATGTGTCCTCAATAATCTCTGTAATTTATGATCAAAAGCGAAGATTCAAGGTAATGAAAAGTGCTTTTCGTACTTTATGTGTTACTCACTTTTTGCTTGAGTACGATCAGTATCTGAATGTGCCAGAAAGTTGAACTGATACTTGTTAGAACATCGATACAAGTCAGAGATGCAGCTACATCGACCACAGATCACAACCAAATCATGTGTGAAATTAATCACAAATCAATATGGCTGTAACACAGATCTTAAAGTTTTAAGTTACTCTGTCTGTGTCCTGTTGCATCTGGTCTGTCTGTCTAAGTGTGTTTGCAACCCATCCCTTTTGTGCTCGGATGGTTTGTATTGTACGTTACCTCCATAAGGACATCCACTGCCTGAAAACCATGTAGTACAACACTGGCAGCAATCCCAACTGAAGAACTGTGCTATTCCAAATGTGCAACAATAATGTCAAATATACTGGTGGCGCTGTTGACTTTGTCACTAACTTAAGAAGGTGGCAAAATTACCTGATAGAATCCTGTTGAATCAGCTTTGAATCACAATTAAATTTATCCGTCTTGTATCAGATTGTGGACCATGCAGCTGAATACATATTAAATCATCTGACAGGGCTAAATACACCCCCTTAATATCTACTCCACATTAAATGTGGGATGAAATGCACGTTTTGTGTTTCAACCAACCTCACAGCTTTTCAAATCCACAAAAAAAAAAAGAGTTGTCCAACCATTTAATCTGTGTGTATTAACAGGGCTGTTTATAGTTTTACACCCATGTCCATTCCCACAATTGGCCAACAGCCATAAATTATCCCTCTCCCATAAAGCTTCCCAGTATAAGATTAGTAGGGTATAAAAATCGATTTATATGCTGTACTTTATCAAATAACTCTCAATAAGAGTAAATAATCTAAGGTTAAAGCCAGAAGAAAAAGACAATACAGCCACATTTGAAGCAACATGTCTCCCTCTATGTAACATAAGTTTACATCCTGCATTTTAAAGCACAAGTAGCTTTCCTGAATAACTTAGTGCTCTGTCAGCCTACTGCCAACACACTACAGCTGCCACTTCCTGTAACACCACAGTTTCAGCACAGAATCTATGGGTTTGATCCAGTGTTAAAGGATTTACTGCCAAGCTCACCTGGTTATGAGGTGAATACATCATCTATCAAAACCACAGCCCCACAGTCGGGACTTGGCAGCACCAAATTAAAGGAGGAAAAGATGAAGCAACAGCAGGTTGCAATCTGAACAGCTTTAGTTCAAAGGAGTTTCACGACTTTCATGACACTGCACAAAATCCTGAACCTCATTCACCAACGTACATAAACAAAAGCGGATTTTAAAACTGCAGAAAAAGATTATCTTAGTCACCTGAAATTCAAAAATCTCTGTTCAACTTGAGAAAAATCACTGGTTCAACAAAGGTCTGCATGTGCACATTCTTTGTCTCCTCTGTAAAGTATTTATACGTAAGACAAATCAGCTAACTGTGAATCAGAACCAAAGTTTTATTGAGGTTTGCAAGCTCTAATATCTCTGTGTTATTAAAATGACACTTTAACCCCCTGTGCAATAAAAGTTGAGGGGAAGTGCCTATAAATCTTTAGAGCAGTGTTCTTATTCTTTCATCCACAGGGAGGCCTGTGCTGAGAAACAAGTCAGTGATAGCTTCCAGCTCCGTGGTGATTAGTCCCAGTAGACATGTTTTTATTCCAGCTTAGACTGAAACTATTTTACTTTCATTGCCGACTTTTATTCAATTATTTTCTTTCTTTATGCTTCATAAGATGCGGCCTTTTAAAAGGACGTCACAGAATGAGCCTTGCCATTTCCAACACTTTTCTCTTTGTGCGAGTTGTAATCTGCTCTAATAAATAGATTCTATGCAGCTACAAAACTTTTTGCTCAGTCAAGGTCATACAGTACAGGACGTGTTCACTCCTGACCTTGTCAAAGAAAGGGATCTTTTGTATTGTGAAGAAATCACAGCTTTTCTTTTTCTTTTTTTTTAAATACTAAAGTCTATTCATGGAGGCAGTGTCAGACCATCACATCTGATTCAGCCTCTGTGAGACTTTGAAGGAACAGTGTGTACTGCAACACAGGCTTTAATGTACCTGGATCCTCCGGTCGTTAGACAGGACCCGGGGACAGGAGGTGTGTAATGGAGACATGGATCCACTGCCTAGCCCAGCAGCTAAAAGTCTAAATCCAACATTTATCCTTTGTTTAGCCCTGCTTTCCCTTTCTCAGCTGCTTCATGGGCAGCTTAGCCCCTGACTCTTGCCACCTGACTGGGAGCCCGTGACTCTACTCAGTGGGGAGATGAGAAAGAGCAAGGTGGGCCAGATCTCCAAGTAGGCAGGATGCCATCCCTTCCAGCTGGGCCTGTGTGCTGCTGCAGCGCCTCCCTGTCCTGCGCCTTCCCCAACATGACAGAATCTGCCTACGCCTGATAAGACAGCGCCAAGACTCACAAGGACGCACCTCTGAGTGCTCTGATGCCAGTGCTGCAGTTGTGGAATTAAACTTTTTAATTAGCAGCCTACCCCTGCGCTGTCAAGAGAGTGGACTGCTTCGGTACAGTCTTTCTCATTGCCCATCCCCTTTCCACTTGATTAAACCCCCAAGCATCATGGAGCTCCGAAGGTTCCAGTTACCACCGGAGTAATCATGTTTATTTCTTGTTTGAGCATCTCTTTAGATGCAGCAGCGCACAAGAAAATTATTCATTTTATCCTAAAGCTAGAGAGGGCAGACTCTTTTGTCTGCTTTACCTTCCACGCGGTACTTTATAAATCAATATATTGAACAGAAAGCCTCCAGTGGAATCAATATTATGATGAAGTCTCCATGACTAAGAAGTGACTTCTTGTAAAAAGGCACTCCTCGGTGATGATCAAGCGTGCAGCTGATTGTCAAGTGTAATGGTGGAGTACCAGTGAGTGCCTGTGCAATCTTAAAACTCAAAACTGCTTTTACATCTCTTGGTGTCAAAATCAGTGTAAATACTACCAATCGCCATTATGCAGGAGTTATGTCACTGACTATTTCCTGGCTGCAGTGTTCCTATGAAGTAAAAAAGCAAGATGTAACATGCAAATTGATGAGTTTTTACCTGTCTTTGTAATGTTTTGACAGGCTGTTAGCAGCCTTTGTGCTTAGTTAACTGGCTTCTGACTCCAGCTACATATTGAGCATAGAGTGGTATTTTGTCATCTCATCTAACTCACACATAAGCATACTGATCTGAAAATGTCAAATTGTTCTCTTTCTGATTAGGAAAAGGCTCATGCCAGGCTAGAGGAATGGCTGAAGAAGGTTTTGGCTAAATATTACAAAAGCAAACATGTCATGACTTATTTCAGGGATGCCTTTTAAAATATCTAACATCCACAGACATAAGCCATGTTGTACAGCTGCAACAAGTGGATATTGGACGTGCATGTTAGTCAAGTGCAGTATGAACATTTTGCCACCTATGCATTATACATATACATTATATACATTCAGGTGCCGTATAAACGTATTTGCTGTTGCAAATGAGTGTATAAATGTAATTCATAGGAGACGGGGTTGCACTGTTAAATAGGTTACCATTGTCTGCAGATGGACCATCACAGATTTTATCACCAGGTTTTGAATTATTGAAATCTCAGTTGAATTTTCCTTTTTGTTATACACTGTAGATTTGAATTTCAACAAGTACAGCCACAAAGCTGCAACTGTTTCAGCACAGCTAATGAGTACAAGCATTACGACACCATTCTCCAGGTTTAATATTTTCTGCAGCATATCCTAATGCGGTGGATCAACACTGTACAGGACACGGTGCCGAATTATCTTTCAGGAGGTTTTTTTCTTTCTTTCATTGATGTTTTGTTTTGGCTGAATAGCGGCTCCTTCTTTCATTTCATTCCAGGATTACAGATTGGTTTGATCTTATTCTAGCGATTTCTATTGTAACATAGGAATTATGAAAGAAGTAATACTGCTCCATCCTTTTTGCATATGAGGGGAAAAAAACCCCTCCTGAGCGGTTAATGGGTATAGCCAATTTCATCCTGCCTTTGGTCCTGTTCAGAATTCATGTGCATTCCTCCTCTCTCACACACACATTCATCTCTTTCTCTTGCCCTGCTCTGGCTACACTCCGATGCTTTCAAGTGGAAGTCTATTTTACTTATAGTTAGAATTTAATTCGGCGTTTTTTCCCCCTTCCATTGCTATGAAGTGGCCGTGGGTTATGGTTTACCATCAAGGCTCATGTCTACTTTATTTTTGTGTCCATCAAAATGGGCAGATAAAATTCAGAGCAGCATTCTCCTGAGTAGACTTAGGCTTGTGTTTTTGTTCCACGACATGGACCGATTGTCTGAAAATGAAAGACATAGCTTCATCTGTTAAATTATTTATTTTGGACCCAAAATAAAGTATAAGCTGAAGTCATTTTATGCTCAAAGGGATTCATCTTTCCCAAAAGATTATTTGCATGCAACAGAATTGCCGTGATGTGCTCCTAGTCTGGAGGAACAATGATGCTGTTCTGAAGAATGCTGCTTTACAGGCCTCTTTAAATCTCTGCAAATAAGACTACCTTGGGACAAATACGCATGTCAATCATACTTGTCAAGATTCCAATTTTCCTTCCACATCTCCTGGAGCACTTGCGCCGTTCATGCTCCTTATTGGCTGCGAGGGATGTGGTCTCATGACACAAGCTGATGCATTTGTTCAGTCAAAGGGAAAACCCTGACAGGAATGGTCATGAAGCCAAGATACGGGGACTGCTGGGAGTATGTTTCAAATGTGTGTCCATGAGCTGATCGGTGCCTCTGTTGTATGTTGCAGCGGGATGGAGGGGTGGAATGAAAATGTTGGCTTCTCCCAGTAGTATAGGCAGCATTATCATATGGCGATTACACAGTAGACATATGCAGCAATTTGCAGTGTATGGCTTTTTTTTTCCATCAAGAAAACCTTTGCCATTTGGTGAAAGAACAGAAATTAGCATCTAGCGCTGGCTGCTAAACATAGCAATTTCAGCTATTTTTGAGGAATCTGATTATTTCTTTGCCAATGATTTGATAAAAACATGAAAAGCAATGACCATTTATTTTATCTTTGGAGCCCCATGCACCTTGTGCTCTTCACAGCATCTCCAGTTCATGCAACAACCTGACAGACTTAATTCAATTATGGCTGTGTGATGTGTTGAGACTCCAGAGGTGCGAGCTAATTCTTCTGTTTACACCCCTGAGTCACCGTCACAAACAAAGACAAACACATTCATTGGCTTCCAGGATCTTGTTTGCTGTGATTGTCCCATCACCTTTGAAGTTTCTCATCGCTTTATGTTGTTTACTTATGCTCTTTCTTTCCCTCAAATCACCATGGGGTATTCCGTTCCGAATAATTTTAGCTCAGTGTGAAACAATGTATGAGCTGAGTATTAGATGTGTAAACTGCACTCAGTCTTACAGTAAAGATGCGGCCATGCTGGATCGACTGACACTTTATGAATGGGAAAAATGGCCTTCCTTCTCTTTCTGTTTGTCCTCTCTACTATGCGTTTCTGTGTTAGCTATGCAGAAGTCACTAACAATGTAAATTCGAATATGACTGCTACAAGGTCCAGCACAATAATTGGATTCACTCTCTGTATTTCATGATGTTGATTGTCTTGCCAATGTTAAGTGTATTTATTGTGCCGCTGTAATGTTGGGAAAGACTCATTTCAGTTAGCCTGTGTGGAAATTAGCCTGAATAAGTATTAAACTAACTGGCTAGTCTAGCTAGCTTGCTGTGTATTAGCAAAGATGCTAGATTGAACAAAGATAACTCATTCTACACACTTTTGGTCTCCTAAGTGGGTGTGGTCGCATCTCCCGCCCATCCCCATGAAGCATGTTTAACACTAACACATTACTGAGGGCTATTTGTCCATGTCAAAACAAATAAACACTTGATACAGTCATAAAATACATGTTTGCGCTTTATTTGGCCGCTCATTTTATCTGCTAGCTTAATATGCTCGCTACAGATCTCAAGATCTCACAGGAGTGCATTGCTCACAATAAAGCAGATCTCAAGATGTCCCGAGATTGTACTGTATTGGTCAGAATGTTTGGGAGATATGTGGCTTGTGAAAAATGAGCCCAATATTTACTTTGGTGACTATGGGGCCAAATAATCGGTCATAATCTGCGCTCATGTTCACTTCTCCCATTAGAATGAATAGACTCAGGACCTGGCACTAGTCTCCTAAAGGGGCGTGGCAGTGGCGGAACGCGTGTGACACAGATACAGGAAATAACTTGTCAGTGAACTGTCTCGATTTCTGAACTGTCTGGTATTAGGCTACAGGTATATGGAGCAGAGCAGAGGAAAGACATGTAAGGTGAAGATAACGCTAATCGACTTAATGACAACCGCTACGTTACTTCCCAACAATCTTTGTAAACAACATAGGGGAAACAGTAAATTCTGATTTCTTAACTTTGTGATGAAACATACAGTGTTGCTGGCTTCTCTGCCACTGGCACTCTCAGTGTGTTTGGTATGTTGTAAGTCATTAACGCAATCTCTGGCATATGCCAAACTCCACTGAGAGTTGGATTAAGCAAATGAAATTCAAAAGGACGCTTTTAGGGATTATGCTAATTGCTAATGGCTATATCAGGAGGTGATTGTTTTCCCTGGATAATTTGGATTATTGGCATTAGAGATTTAGGAGAGAGTTGACGTGTTCTGCCTTTCTAATAAGGTTGTTACCTGCTCTCAACCATGTAGCCAACTCTTCCCTTGTGGGGCCTTTGATATGGGTGATATATAGTCTTCTATTTATAATGCACCGCACAACCACTCCCAATAAAATTAGCAGTGAATTGTGATTCAGACAAAGAGACAAATTGGTAACACTTTAAATTGAAATGGTGCTCATAAATATATTGTTCGTGCTGCCCCGGGGCTAATGGGGAGAATTTGGAGGGGCTTCAAAGATTCTTTCCATTACACAGTTGTAAAGCCAACATTCAAAAGCCATATTTTCATTAACTAAAAGATATAACCTATACCACTGTTGTTTTTAAATGTTTGCCCACAAAGGGCCTTCTCAAACCAGCACTCTGTGGAAGCTTTTCGAGTCAGAAATCAAACCCCTTTGTCTACTTGTTAACACACTGCTGAAATCAGGTCTTACATCTCTTTTCATCAGTACGTGTTTCTTCAATGTTCATAGAAGATAGAAGTATAATTTGATAATAATCAATTAAGAGACAACAGTCTGAGAAATAGCCTACGTGAGTCAGAGAAAAGTATTTTCAAATAGCGTGTTCTAAAGGCCGAGAAAGTAGGCAGCAAAAACAGAGCTTTTCATCAAGAATGGACACTCTTTGATTTTCATTCTTCCCATTGGCAGTTCAAAATCAGTATGCCTCACCATGACAATTACTCAAAGCAATGTGAAGCGCCACTACTAGACAAAGCACAGAAAATCTTTTGAGCACACATCCCCTTTCAAAATGCTAGCTGATAGCTGACATTAGCTAAGGTTAGCGCTTGTTCCAGCAAACTTCTGCCAGAATTGCATAAATTAAAGTTTATATGAGGGAAAACAACAGCAGAAAGGAACAATCTTAATTGTGGTTTGGGAGCTGGTCATGTCAGAGGCTTCAGAGCAGAACTCATGTTACTCATTAGTATGAAAATACGTAAATCCCACTCTCCTTGCCCCTCCCCGTCAAACCCCTCCTCTCCACACCAAAACAATGACTGATAATAGAAACTGAGTGACACAGTAAAAGTACTGTAAAAATACTTGCCAATACTTGTTTCGGTGCCAGTACAACTCTTTGAAACACAATCGCTTCAATGCCAGTGTTTGCTTTTTCAGTCAGGTTTTGTTTTCAATGCCAAATTTTAATATGTTCCAACCCCATGCAAAATTTAAAAGGATTTTATTTGAGGAATCTGACAGGAACAAAACTTTAAAAAAAAACGTTCCAGTTTGCTTTCAGGCTGTTGCAGATAGGATCCTTGAATTCTTTATTGGTCTTTTTTCATAAGTAGATGTGAATTGCAGTCGGTTAGTCATTCCATGCATTTTAAGAATGCCCATGGTGAATCTCCCAATAGTCGCTCTCTACTCTAATCGACCTCCAGTTTGATTCATGTCTACAAGACAGGAGACGGCAGAATCTTAAGTATGAATTGATTTTTAAATGAGCATACATTTACTTTTAAACACCTGCAGAACACACACTGGGGCTATGCTGTGCAGCAAACAGGGGCATGCTCTCTGTCTTTTGACTCAAGGTCACTTTGCCATCACAGTCTTAAACTGTGTCCTCTGGTCTTTATAAAGGACCACCTTTACCATGAAAGTGTATCTGGGCCGAGGTGAGAAGGTAGCTGCTGTAACTAATGGGTTTATTTAATTCAATTTATTGCTTCAGCCGCTGCATCATATGAGATATGCTGGTCACTGGAAGATTGAGGTTTCTTCATGAAAGAAAGAGAGATTAACCCCCTTTTTTTTTCTCGAAAAGGGTAGAATACACTCTCATGTCATGCTGGATTTTCGTGCCTATATAGCTGGATGTATAAATCTGCAGAACTAAATGAATATAGGTTTGTGGTGAAATGCGGATCTCAAGCTTATTTCATACAAGCCTTCTAATCAGTGTCACGCTGGTGCTATGCTTGCCGGTCCAGGAATCTGTAATAAATGAGGGCTTTGTCAGCATGTCCACTGTTGGATGCAGGAAACCAGTGTCTTTTGATTTCAATGTGTCAGCTGAAAGGCACTCCAGTATGTTTGTTCCAAGCAAATGTTTAGCATTCACTGCTATCTTTCTCATCTATTATGTATTTCTATGGATTGGGAATGGCATTCTGTTTTTACCCTCAGCACATTGTAATAATTAATTCGTCCTTAATACTATTATGTTGGCTACATGTCAGACCATATCTGCCTCTTAACACATTGTCTCCAATTAACATTTTCCAAATTTCTGATACAATCTGTAGAATACAAATGAAGCTCTGCCAGGAGCTGCCGGCTCTGTGTTGTCTCATCTTGGGGGCAAATTGCATTCTCTTAAATTTGTTTTGTAATACACCTTATTTTTACAGGAATAAACACGTACGCTCTGCACGCTGGGTAAACTCAATAAAGGCTTCGGGGTTTCGAAAATTAATGTGCCATGATAATTAGTTAAGCAACGCCAGAGGAAGGAATTTCACACCTTGAGTTTAATAATATATAGTGAAATTTTGCCTTGGTTGTAGTGTGCATATGTTTCTTCATGTTATTTCATGGTCCTGGTGTTATATTGTCACATCTGAACAGATGCATCATCAGGCACTGGGACAGTGGCAGCTGCCTATTTCCAAACAAACGTATTTATGAGGATATTTTCGTCTACGTCTAACATGAATTTCTCATGTATATTATAGCCTTGATTGTAGACTCTGACCATTTTTTATAGAATGTTTGCATTTGTAACAGACTGTACTTTTCTTGTATGTGGTTTGTAGAGTGAAGACTGTACTTATACATCCTTTTTGTAAACTAATTGAATAGATGCCTTGGTTAATACATTTTCAGACAGGCATCAACAGCAAGACATAATGCCTTCTAAAAAAATCCTCAAAAACAACTTGAAATAAGACCCAGAGCACTGACCCCCCACTATGCTGCCAGGTAGTTGATTTCAGGTAATTGCCTTCGCCTCGTTTCCCAGGTTAAACCACTTCCTGGATACATGTTCAGAGTGAAAATATGTTCAGAGGGCTGCCTACTGCCTTAAATACTCATCTGCTTCCAAACTTATCTACTCTAATTGCGCTTCAGCAATTCAACAAATGTTTACTTTAACAAAAACATCATTTTTTTTGTGCTACATTTCTTCTTAAATGCAGCCAGAACAATGGAACCAAAAAAAAAAGACTTAGACTTTCTGTAACTTGCCATTCTTTATTTCACAGAGGAATGTCAGCAGAGGTGCAGTGGGAAATTATTCTGACTTATAATGAGACGGTGGGTTGCACAGACACTTCAGAGAGGCTATGCCCCCTGCCCTGGATAAGTGCTAGCCCACAGAGTCAGACATGGTTCTTTTTCTCCATGATTTTATTCCTTTTTGTTTCCTGAATCACTTTTTTCAGATGTCTGAAAGCTCAAAATCTGAAAAGCACAACAATGTCGACTGCATGTTCTGTCAATTTCTGGAAGTCGCCAAAGAAATCCTGTGGTGAAAATCAATGTAATCATCCAACCTCCCATTGTTTTGACGCAATTACAAAAAAGAATGTCAGGTCAGGAAAATGGTAGAATATCTTGAGGATCTAGCATGCCAGCTTTTAGTAGGAGACCTCACTGCCCTGTACAGTACACAGTTAAATTATCTATTCTCTTGTGGGCATGAAAGGTTCATGTGATTATCAGAATGCATGCTGCATTTGGCATATGAACGCTATGTTTTTTTATTTTTGTTGATAGCCTATATGTACAGTAAATGTAGTTTGGCCAACACAAATATGTACATATGTACAAGTCCAAGTCAAGACAAATCAACACCTTGAACTCGTTGCTGTGTCCTCAAACCATTCCTGAATCATTTTTGCAGTGTTTCAGAGCGAATTATCCTGCTGAAAGAGACCACTGCCGTTAGGATATCTTGTTTCCAAGAAGGGGTTTACTTGGTCTGCAATAATGTTTAGGTAGGTGGTACGTGTGAAAGTAACATCCACATGAATGACAGGACCCAAGGTTTCACAGCAGAACATTGCCCAAAGCGTCGCACTTCTTCCCATAGTGCATCCTGGTGCCATCTTGTTCCCAGGTAAGCAATCCACACGCACCTGGCCATCCACACGATGTAAAAGAAAACATGATTCATCAGACCAGGCAACCTTCTTCAATTGCTCTGTGTTCCAGTTCCGATGCTCACCTGCCCATTGTAGGTACTTTTGGCAGTGGAAAGGGGTCAGCATGGGCACTCTGACTGGAGCCCCATATGCAGCAAGCTGCAATGCACTGTGTGTTCTGACTCCTTTCTATCAGAACCAGCGTTAACTTTGTCAGCAATTTGTGCTACAGTAGCTCTTCTGTGGGATCAGACAACACGGGCTAGCCTTCGCTCCCCATGTGCATCAATGAGCCTTGTGCGCCCATGACCCTGTCGCTGGTTCACCGGTTGTCCTTCCTTAGACCACTTTTGGTAGGTACTAACCACTGCAGACCGGGAAAACCCAACAAGACCTGCAGTTTTGGAGATGCTCTGACCCAGTCGTCTAGCCACCACAATTTGGCCCTTGTCAAAGTTGCTCAGATCCTTACACTTGCCCATTTTTCCTGCTTCCAACACATCAACTTCGAGGACAAAATGTTCACTTGCTGCCTAATATATCCCACCCACTGACAGGTGCCATTGTACAACTCAATGTTGATCTGTAGATGCGTCAAGAGACCGTTTGGAAATGTGGGGGCTGCATTTTAGGATTGTTGTTTGCATATAGCACCAGCTCTTGGAAGTACAGGACGTGAGGTGACGCACGGTCTTGGTCATAATGACTGTAAGAGAAAAAGTTGTGATTGCTGGGTGTGTGCACACTACTTTTGGCATATGACCAAAGGAACACTAAAGTCTTGACAACTAAAAAACTAATCTGGAGGCGGTTTTATCATCTTTGGTGAAATTTGTGTCGAAGCTTGTTAGGAGTTTCAATTATGCTATCTAAATAGGGTTGCCAGGTTTTGTCAGCTATATTGGATCTCTGTTATTGTGACATTAAAACACTTTTAGGATGCTCTGAAGAGTTTTCTTCCTAAGTAGAATTAACAGTAATTACTTTTCAACATGCTTAACAAGCAGATTTCAGACAGATTAGATGCTCTACACATAAGCACTAAAGAACTATTTTCTTTCAGTATCACAGTTTTGGCTCGTTTTGAAGGCTATAAGTAACCAATTCCTTCAGTAGCTAGTAACTGACAGTAGTAACTGACCACATGATCAAATGTTTGACTAACTTTATGAATAGTTTTATCATGTTGAGGATATTAGACCTCAGTCAGCTAAAAATCCAGCCATTACTATTAGGTGATACCATGGATGTAGTAGGTTGTAATTAGCGTGGCATTCAATAAGCAATAAAGGTGAATGAACACAAGTAGTTTGTGTTTTAAATATGCAAATGAAGCTGCATTCTAAACATGAATTATGAGGAAAATATACTGCAGAGGCAGAGGTCAAGTTCATCTAATAGTCGAGGCTATGAAAATGTAAGCTGGCTTTAATTTCAAGCTGGCTCTGTAAAGTTTCTTTGCAAATGCATCACAGATAAAGAAACCATCAGGATGTTTTGCTGCCACTAAAAAGCTACTAGTAGCCACTGGCAACTTCTGAGGTAGAACATTTTCTTGCATGTTAGTCAATGCATGGGTTGATGTCATGGATCAATCAACACACCTTATATGCCAATATGGCAACTTTGACCATTCTGTTTGTTTTTATTGCCTGTGTTGCAGGACATGTGCTTTACAGATGGATGGATAATTAAAGACTAAAATAACGTATGAACTTCAACCGGAATTTACAAACTGTGAATATTATTCTATTATATTATATATATTTCCTCACTTTGAGAAAAAAAATTAGTGGAGTATCGTTCTCGTACGCTTCGGCTGCACTACATTAATGCGTACGATTTTTACGGCTGTCTTCAACTGCTGCCTTTACATTACTGTGACACAAATATACGAAGGTATAGAGATAAATTTGGTCTGTCAAAGAACTAAAATAATTATTGCTTAAGTTGAACCGAGATCATTTATGTGAGTTTGCACTTGTGTTCAGTTTGATGAAAGATTGCAAAATGCAGTTCCACTGCTACAATAACCAGTTGTCTTATTGAAGCAGCTTTATTATATCTTAACCACCAGAGGGGGGGAAAAAGGTGATGAGGCTGCTGATGCCATTGTGCATCATGAGACATGATGGTGGATTTTCATGCTGGCTTCCTCTGTATGAGAGAAGCCTCTGTGTGCTCAGCCTCCCCTATGCCAGTGTTGTGGTTGTTTATTTTGGAACAGGTTCATTGCCTTAGCTGGCCTCTTTATTACTGGATTCCCTAATGCCTTGATTTAATGCACTCTCAGAGGTCAGATATTGCGCTGGCAGCCGCAGACCACTTCCTTCAACACCGCCCCATTAATAACAGCAAATAAATCAGTGCACACTGAATTTCCTCACTTGCATATTTCAAGCTATTTGGGAGTGCAATTGGAACATGTTTATTACATAGAGGAGGTATATTTCCAAACATCTGTTTACACCTCAATCAAAAGTCCAAAACGTGTGGTCCATGTCCACATTAATTAAAGTACTATTTCCTTTGGGCTTTTCACATTTGCATTGCAAACCCTCAGAGGGCCTCAAATTGATTTATGGAAGATAAGACCATGTTATGTTCATTCACTCTGCAAACTTTTTGACAAATGCTTCTTTCCTGGGGAAAAATAACAGATTTTCTTTGTTTTAGGTGATTTCATTAAACAATGCAGACAAACGCACGAACCATATCTTTTGATGGCCATGATGTAAAGCCTGCTAACATAAAAGTTTACATGTAGGCCTGTGTGCGCAATTCAGGCGTGTAACTAACTTGTTTGAATTGAAACAAACAGCAAAATGAGTCATTTTTAGTAGGAAGTACGGTGCCAGACATTCGCCTTTGCAGCAGCCCGGTTTCCACACATACATATCAGATTTCATTTCATCATCAGATTATATGGATGTGGTTAGACAGAAGTATCATTATTGTTGTCAGCATGCGTTTATCTTATCTTGAAAGATCAACCTTACCGAGCAAGCACCTTTGGTTTTATCCAAGTGCAAATTTATCCCTCAAACCCCTCGTGTGCCTTTTGAGATTAAACTTTGAATTATGCCAACCATCATCCTCTCGACTAAATAAATAAATGCATAAAGATTAAGAAAAAGCAACGTACACGGGACAGTGGTTCTGTGCATACACAGCCATTTATATTGTTTACGTGCCATTAATCTTCCCCAGCATTCTCCCATTCTATTTTCACATGAAAGCATAAATTGCTCCAGGCAATACTCTCATGCAACAACAGCTCGTACTGTCCATACTGGAACAGAGGAAAGCAGGCATCATATTCACATAACTGCTCCCCAAGAGTGAAAGAATAAGACTAGAAGGGGTTGAAAATAAATACATAGGACACCCCTGCTCATGGTGGGAGGGATTTTATTATACATAATTATGATTTTGTGCAAATAAAATTAGCCTGGAGTGGAATATTAATTTTGACCTCTTCTCTTTTAAGGTAATCAAAGACTCTTCATTAATTACAGACACACACGGAGGAATCATATTAATGGTAATAAACCCCGTCAAAGTTACTGAAGCAACATGATGGTTGCTTGTGTATGTGTTTGTTTGCGTATGTGTGTGTATGTTTGATTGTTGGCATGAGGACCGTATCCTCTATATAGGAAGTCTGTGATTCTGTGATGATTCATTTCTCAAGGAAAACCAAACATGTTGGTCTGCCCAGCTGAATAATCAACATCATCAGTAATTCTATTTTTTCTTCCCCTGCTATTAAAAATGAACAAACCCACTATAGCTGCAATACTTGGCAGCAAGGACTTCGTCTTGATTTGCACGGCAGCCAATGAAATGTCTTGGTGGGCTGGCAATCTCTCAGATGTTAAGACGTATGAATTATGCAGAAAGCAGCTATTCCAATATTTATCACTATATGTGATGTTCTTTATTGCATACGAGGAAGAAGGTGTGATTACATGTCATATGTTTAGCTTTTTTTCCAATTACTGGTAGCTGATGTTGCTGTGAGTGACAAAGGAAGTGTCCTATTATCAGTTTTTAGATGTTCACTCACAATAATTACGTTACGACCCTGCAGTCGGCTTAAGTGGATGCTAAGAATACAACTGAGAGAGTGAGAGTGAATGGATCTCATGTTTTCACTCACATTCTCAACTAAATTATGCACCGGAACATTGTTTATCCATCAAACCAGGGCCTGCTCCAGCAATCCACTCACAAAGAAATTCAGAATTAATTGACAACACCAAAGTGGAAACACAGCAAACAGACAACTTTCTTCCCTCTGTCCACGATGCAAATAATATCCAGTATGGGAGGAAAGAGGAGCTCTCTGTCTTTTATGTATCATCCCCTCGGTTCCTATGCCAAAAATCAGTTGCTCTGTGGAGTCTTTAACCTCTCCACCCCTGGTTCCCCAAGGCTCCGTCAGGAATACGCTGACTTAAATTAATGCAGTATAGTGAGCAGTGATTGAGGAGGTAAATGAAGAATAGTGAATGATAATTGGGGTCTGCTGCAGCTCTCCATCCTCCCTCTGATCTGGCGACAGAAAGGGAATGAGAGTGCAGCAAGGCTTACTCAGCAGAAGAACCCATTTGAAGTGGGGGACACACATCACCCTTCTGCCTTCTGCTCTTATAATAGCCCTTTAGTACACTCTTAAGTGACTTGCTTAGATATATTGCAAGTAACTTACCTGTTTTGAAAGTTACTCTTCAGCTGTGCTATCAGTGGCCCTCATGGAGAGTGCTGTTCATGCTTGATGGGAAGCGGGGGAGATGGAGGGGGGTGGGTGGGGTGGGGGCTGCTAAGTGGTGCACCTTGGCGAGAGCCGTGTTTACCCATGGGCACTCGACACAGTGACACATGCTTTCACTTTGACTAATAAATCATTGAAGGCCTGATGTGCATCGATGGGAATGCAATGTCAGTTTTGATACTTGATTAGCATTTCTGTCACTTCGTCTTACATTTAACATAACTCCAGCTGTTCAACTTAATTCACACTGCCCATGGGCATGACTATGACGAGCCATTCCTCAAAGTGACAGCCTACCGTAGCAGCGCATCGACAAATGTGCAATTTCACCGGATATGTGAAACAAATAAGATGCATTGCAAGGGGGTGTTTGCAGCCAACAATTAGAACGGGGGTCTATAATTCCATTCTTCATTCTAGATATCGGCCTTTTCCTTTAGGTCTAGCAACGATGCCGACGTAAGCCGTGCTGTTCAGATTGCAAACTGTGTTAAGAAAACATTCCATGCTCCATTTCATTCATTAATCTGCCCTGACTGCATGTTTGTTTTCGTTTATCACGCCATTCTCGGTTAAGTATAAGCACTCCAGCGCGCCAAAATCCCTGAAGATCAGCTGTTTCCAAGAGTCTGGTACCAACAGCCATGACACGGTAAAAGTTTCAGTCACACGTTCTTTCTGTTCTTGCGTTTCGATGAACAGTATCTGAACCTTTTAACCCTGCCTGTATGCTTCACATTCATGCTTTATTTATATACTGTATGACTCACTGATTTAAGCGGGCTGTTTGCATGCCCAGTAATGTGGAAATAGTGGGGTGTATGATATTAAATGGCATGCAGTGTTGCGGTTCACAACTCCTCTTAGAATGTTATGTAAACAGCATGCATCTGTACAGATATAGGAATTAGCATCCTGCCTTAGCGTGTGTTAGCCTATGCTCCGCTCAGTCCTCCCCATCAGTCAAACTCTGCTGTTTAAAACAAATGTGTGACTCTGACTGACACTTCAACTGTCTTACTTTAATTGTTACATCCCTTATGAAATGATATCTCTGCAAACAACACATAGCATGTAGTCACACCTTTACGTTGAAGATACTCTGGTATTTCTTTTTTTAATGAATATTTAAGAAGACTTTCAGCTTACGATATCCGCCATCTGAGCAGGGTGATGTCTGCTCTACGCTTAAAGCATTTGGAAAACATTATAAAATACAACAAACGCACTCACACTCACACAAAAACAGTTGACGAAATAAAACTCTCACATTGCTGACGCTTGTTTTTTCCAGACTGAATATATATCACATATTGTGCTTTGAAGAACTGATTTATTTATGCTTTTTGAAGTTAACATAGCAGTGACCTTGGACTTCAACCGCGGTTTAATTTAGGTAAGTGCTTGAGCCGCATTTTCATGCACACAGTTAATATGGTAATGAGAGGACATGTTAATAGCCACCTTCATTCTTGTCCTCATAGTGATACCTGTCTGTGGTAATGCCCGCCGCATCCTTGCTGATAGACGCCGGCCTGTCTGGTCACTGTTCACAGTAATGCTGTCAAGGCAGAGCCAGAGGTGCGATGCACTTAACCCTTTCACGAACTGCTTCCACTTTCTTGTTAAAGTTAGAGCAATATGCATTCATTCATTCATTCATTCATTCATTCATTAGGGGTGTGAAGAACACTTCGCTTCATGAGCTGATTCTGAGATACAATGTGTTGTTTGACTGTTGAAATTTAGTAACAACATTTATAACAAAGGCGACATGTTTTCTTGTTTTTTTGTTTTTTTTTTGCAGAGGGCATCTGGTTTTATAAATGTTTTGATCATTGTGATTACTTTGATTCAGTATCATTACAACGTTAATTCTCTTTTGAAATGGTGGGAAGATCGAGGTGTGAAAGTTTCCCATGGCAACAGTAAACCGACTCTCTCACTCTGCTTCGCCAGCTAATCAAAATCAGCTCTTGACTCCGTTCAACAGATTAGTTAAAGAACTACCCTTGAATCAAGGCAAGAAATGAGTCTCGCTGCTTGCGACATTATTCTGATGAAGAATGTGATGCTCTGTGATGATGGAGGGTAAATGCGTGTGAATGCAGAATGTGCTGAAAGTCCCAGGAATCTCTTACATTGCACTCGACTAGATACTGACAAGTTAAAATTGCTGTGTTGTTGAATAAATGTTTTACATATTAGAGTGAGAGATGAGACATTTATGAGAATCGTTATGGAGACGACTATATTTGCTTAATACTAATGCCTAAATAGTCCAATTATTTATAATTTTAAAACAAATGTCACAGTGAACTAGAAACTGAACTCATTTTTTAAAGATTTTGAAGTGGGCTCAGATGCAAACCAACAACTTATGAAATACATAAATGTCAAACTTTATGTTTACGTTTTATTTTAATGTTGTGTTTATGTTCATTCACTTACGTAATGAGGATTTCACGATAATTCAGATGCAGTTTTAGACGATATTGTCGGTATTATGTCAGTGTAAACTGATGAAACAGTCATTAGACATTCATTCCTGTTGGATTAACATGATCATATTAAGACAAAGCTACATGTCAGCATGTTTGAAGATGTGGTTTTCAGTTTGTTTATTACGTTCAGATTTGAAGCAATACCACAAATTTCTAGCCTTGTGTAATTGTATGACTTTTTTTTATATGTTTAAAACCTGTATGTAGACTCCACATCCGTTACAGCCCAGGGCTATTGGACAACGCACTTAAAATATTTTATTTTATTTAAGAAAAGAAAATAGACTACTAATTCCAGATTATAGGAATGAGAGAAACAAAACAAGGGAAGTAATCTCACATAACATAAATTATTTGTGTTCATGATTTTGTTTGTTTTACTACTGCTTATAATCAGCTAAGAGGGCGTGAAAAGCTCACATTTGAGCCTGGGTTTGGTGGTTTTCTCCGATTTGCTTCCAGAGTTGGTAAGAGAATACTCTGTGGGGCTTGACCCTTGCTTTAAGGCTCATGGCCTACATTGTATTGAACAAAGTAAATCTTCTTTGTCTTCCCCGCTGAGAGCTTCTGAATCAGAAACATAATAGATAGAAAAAGAAATGGTTCGGGAGGAAAGAAAGAAATGCTCTCGGGGACGGTGTCCGCTTGCTGTCTGTGCTATAATGTTATCTTAGTGTGTCCTTGTTTTGAACATGGGGATGGATCTATACACTAAAAAAAAAAACTTGCTCATGGAGACCAGCCTGTGTAGTCAGTCAGTCTGAGATGAAAGTGTGATAGCTGATAGCTTTCAAATCTTCTCATCTTTAGAACAAAGACACATCACACTGCAACGCCGTAATCTGCAGTCCGTGTCACAGTAGCTGGAGCTTTCCAGACTTTACACACATGATTATCACATCATTAATCCGAAGTAGGTGTGTTGCAATATCCCTATATCGATGAAAATCATGATATTAAAAAATGAAATATGAATAATACACATATGATAATACTGTGTTAATAGTGCAGATGTTTGGCCTTGTGGATCTTTTATGTATCTATTCACATTGTTGCCCTTTCACTGTTCATTAAGTGAAATTATTATTTTTGTACATTACACCTCCTTACACTTTGAGTGTATTTAATTTGCCAAAGAAAAGAGACAAAACAAAACAAATATTGTTGATAGCTTTTTTTCCCAAACATTAATATATATATATATATATATATAGAGAGAGAGAGAGAGAGAGAGAGAGAGAGAGAGAGAGAGATATTGCGATAATATCGTTGTCGCGAATTCTTTTGGCGATGTGATCGTGTAGTAAAAAATCTAAAATCAAGACAGCCCTGAAGTTAACATTGACAGATTTCAATATTTTCTGTTAACCGGCCACAATAAAAAAGACTTCTGTCGACTGGTAAAATTGTCCACAATGAAAAATGGTTTAATTTTAATTGGATTCTTTTTTAACACATCAGGTTTATGATATTCATTGCTATATTGCTATTGACTGTAGCGCCAGTAATAGCATTTTAGAGCTTGCAGCTGTACATCTGCCCTGCTGCTGGGCTCTGACAGGTTTAGTAGCACAACTGCATTAACCCAATATCGAAGGAAAGAGCTGAGTCTGCCAGTCCCGGTCCCGCTTTCACAGACTGATCTCGAATCCGGACAAAGGCCTCACACTTGGATCTGTTGAGTGAGTTCTGCCAGAATGTCTTCACTGCTTCTGACTGCTCTGTAGCTAAAATGTTGGAGTTAAAAACATGTTGGGCTCTTGCTGTAAGAAAACTGTCATCCTCAGCTAATGTTCAACACTATTATAATTGGTGTTAATTAAATCATTTAATTCCCAGATTAACATCTGCTATCACATTCATTAGGGATAACAAATATTGACTAGCGCAGTCAAATCAGGATGTATGTCTTTGTAAGAGCAATCAATGTGTGTGGTGGACACACACTCACTAGCCATGTTGTCACTTTCAAGTGTACTCAAAGTTTAGATGTTAAAGGGACCCAAAATACAAACTTCATATTCTTCCTCTGACTGGTAGTGCCATTTATCTAGCATCTAGATTGTTTCGGTGTGATTGCAGAGTTTTGGAGTTATCGGCTGTAAAGTGTCTGCCTTCTCTCGAAAATGGAACTAAATGGCACTTCACTTGCAGTGCTCAAAGCACTATTTGAAAAAATTCAACAGCAATGTCTCTTTCCAGAAATCATGACCTGATTACTCAAGATAATCCGATCTTGTTGTGAGCAGTTTCATGTAGAAACTATTTTCTTTCCATGTCTCAGAATCTACCAATGGGTGTAGCTAACATTACAGCTCAACCGGAGAGGACACCATTAATGTTTACATCCCGCTCTGTCATGTGCACGGGCCACTCGTCGCTCCTTCTGCACAGTGATACGGTGTAGTTTGGTAAAAGAGAATAGTTCCTACATGAAACTGTGCACAACAATGTCGGTGGATTTTGAGTAACCGGGTTATGATTTCTGGAAAGTGACGTTGCTCAAATGTATTTTTTTGAGCACCACAAGCGAAGTGACATCAAATTGGAGAGAAGGCAGGCATCTCTAAAACTGATATCTCCAAAACTCGACAACTAAACCAATCTAGAGGGATAAATAGCACTACAGGAAAGAGAAAAAAATTAAAAAAGTACTTTTGATGTTGAGGTGAACGGTCCCTTTAACACTTGAACACGTTTTGTACACAATTTTGTGCCTCAATTTACAGCTGTTCTTCACAATGATATTAATGGATTTTCAGTCAGATACTGTGCCAACTGTTGTATTGTACAATACAGAAAACTCAATACCTTCTGTGAGGAAACCAGTCCACCAAGGTTAGGTCATTGGTGTGTTGGGAAGCAAAGAGAAAGAGGTTTAAAAAAATCCCTTTCCATCATCTTCACACTTTGTCCTTTATCATTTAAAATGGAGTTTAATTTCATTATTGAATAAATGATTTCTAAGGACACCACAGATTTAGAGTTGCAATGCCGATTTGGTTACTTTTAAAGCATTGAAGGTCATATTTGAAGCAATTGTCACTCAAAGTCTGTGCAATTATATCATTGAATAGGCAATTAAAATCCTTGTTAGAGGTTGAAATATTCCTTTATTTACCTTCTCTCTGTGGACTTTCTTTGCTCTTGATATTCTTTAAAGCTTTGCAAGAGTACACCCCTCTGCACCAACACGCACACACACACACCAGTGCTTTTGCCACGTCTGCTCTTGTCATGCTGGTTTAATAAGAGACAGCATGGAGTTAGAGAAAAGACAATACTGGGTGTTTGCACTCCCCCATACTGGGATAATGGCCTGGGGAAGCTGATTAAATACCATGGGAGCCTCTGTCCAACCAGCTTAATCTGGACAATACAGCATGTGGGTGAACACTATTCCATAGTGATCACACCCGCCTATACAAAAGACTGAAATTAGCCACGCATCCCACATACTCAAGTCATTTCTTTCTGTGTAATTTCTTTACATATTTTATGCCATAATTATATCAATCGTGGAAAGCTTCTTGTCCTCTGCCAAAAACACCTAAAGCTACAGGAAGAATCCTCTAGATGCTTCACCTATAGTATCAGCACTGAAAATCCAGTCCCCAGGTGGAACTGTGACAAAGTGGGAGGGAACATGTGAATCTGAAAATAAATCCCCTGTTGAGTAAAAAGGCAGACCGAACAAATGTGAAGGGCTCACTCAACGTATGTGACTTTTAGAATGAGAGTGTGTGACAGATGGCTCCTATTCATCTAGCTGTTTTACTGAAGATTATTTAAAGCAAATGAAAAGGCTGCTTAGTATTCTAATAGGAGGGGCTGGGAGTTCATAATAATAATAATAATAATAAACTTTATTTGTATAGCACTTTTCATACAAGAAATGCATCTCAAATGCTTTACAACAAATAAAATGCATGCACCAAATGCTTCACATAAAAAAGAATGAACAGAAAAACAGGGATAGAAAATAAATGGAAAATAAGATGCAAATAACAATAGTAAAAAATAAGATTTAAAAAGATAAGAAGTCATAATTAATTTAAAATTATGGAGAATAAAAGCAAGATTAAAAAAAAGAAGATGAATTGAACATTAAACCCGAGAAGCACAGAATGGAGTCTTGAGCTGCAGCATCATTTGGTTCTGCAGAGATGTACAGTTGCGTGTTGTCCACATAACTGTGGTTATTATACTGATGAACAGGCAGCATGTATTAACAGTAATACTTTACAGTATCATGCAATTCCAAACAACACCACAAACTGTTTTCTAAGAAAAATATTCAATATGAATTCTCACTAATGTGTCACATTATAGACTTTGCTAATGGACTGCTGCATTGGATTTCATTATATTTAAAGCTACTGCTGTTACCGTGTCCACCCCTGTATACTTTAAGAGTTTACACTGTCCTGCCTATCTTTAGGCAAGAACAACCACACCACATATGCACTGCCACGGTGGCCCCAGGGGTTCTCCAAAGATGCCACACTGTGCATGGCCCGTGATGCTATAGAAAGAGCTAGAAAGCTAGCAGCTGATCCTTTCTCATTTCAGTGCACTCAGCATGTTGGGCCCATAATGCCTTGAGTGCTTGCCTGAGCTTCATGACATCACTCAGCCCAGCCACTCTATAATTCGGCTTTCTCCTCCAATATCCAGGGTAACAGGAACAGAATAACGGCAAGAAAAGAAGGATGGAATAAGGTTTTTGGTGTGTGTATGTGAAGGGGGGGGGCAGGCAAAAGCTTGCCCAGGGCAGAGCACACCAAAGTGCTCTCTCTCTGGTACACATTAATCTGGCCACCCACTAGCTGTGACCCATGTATTTTTCTGTGTGAACAGCGCACTCCAGGACAAGCCCACCCTTCCATCACTGTCATACGATGCACTAATGAGTGCCAGAGGGCAGAAGGTCAATGACTAAGCTGATTTGCCTGCTGATAAGCGACCGCCGGGAGGTACTGCATTGGAAAAACTAAAAAGAAGTCCTTTCTGAGTTTATATTTTTTTTAAAAAGTTTAAAAAAAAGCTCTTTGTTCTCATGTCTACCGAAATAAACAAGTAACCAAATGACTATCTACTGCTACTAATGACTATCTATTACCTTTTCATTATTTAGAGAACATGCTGTACCATTGGTGTAATCACACCCCAGACCTTATTAAGTGATTGTAACATTAAAAACCCAACTCTTTATCATTCTCTGTACATGCGTCTTTGTTATTCCTAATGGTAGAATAAGTAATTTGAAGGTAAAATTGCCCCTCAGTGACTTTAGTATGCCATTCATAGGTAAGTGATAACAGCCCCCAAAACTAATTTAAATGTGATTATGCAGCTGTTACTGTAAGAAAAAGAGAGCACAGCGATAATTGTCTAACTTTTAGCATGTAATTACATAGCAATTTGCTTTCTGTAATCTGAGATGCTACAGTGAGAGTGACAGAAATAATTAAAGGAAGAGGTGTATTGTCTTGATGCACACCCCTGTTCTTTGTACACATCTCACCACTGCTCACATTTTTCTTTTTAATGAAGTGCGTGTTTCACCTTTAAATAACACTGATAAGCTGTTAAGGGCCACAGGTATGACTGCTAGCTTTCCTTTTATGATATATTGGACTCACTTCTGACACCATAGTGGATAAAAGGAGGCAAATCAGTAATTATCCTATACCTTCTAGAGCTGAAAAGATTTTTTCTTGTTGCATTCTATGGATAGCTCCTCCTCCTCGTCATGTTTTCAGCTTATCTTGCTCTCTTTTAACTTGACCGAAGGCAGCATCACTCTTTAGTCTTCCTAAAATGAGGCCTGGAGCATATGAAAATTTCAAATATCAGGTGGGGATGAGTTTGTCGTCTACTTGCGGAGAGTTTTAGGTTTCAATCGTAGATACACACTTGATGCCTTTATTTCGGCAAGACAATAGATATTGGCAGTTCTCAGGAAGACTGGCAGTAGTTGTAATCAATCAGGTCATCTGGTGTCAGCGAAAGACAGCCGAGCCCAGAGGCTGTCTGTCCATCAGGGAGCATGGCAGCCATCCCAGTGCACAGGACTGCTATATCTACACTATGTACCCCATGCATGTGCATAACTGAAAAGGTTGTTTTAATTATTCGGTGCCTCCTTGAAGTTTATTCAATTTTTGGACCGCTTAGTGTCATTAGAAGGTGGTTAAATAATGCATCAGGTGCTTTTGTGCTCCCAATCAGAGGATTTGCATATTAAAAAAAAGGAAGAAAAGATTTAACAGTTTGTTCCGAAAGCTTTTACATCAGGATGGTTTCATCCTATTTCATAGCAAACTCATGCAGACACCAGTTTTATGAAGGGGTTTCTGTTTGGTGGGCTGCTATTTAAGAGCGTTCAGAAAAAACAGAACATGTCCAGTGGCTAGTTAGCTGAAGTCCCACAAAACTCATCCAGCAGGTTTCATTGTCCTTTATTCATAGACGCTTTCACATTTTGAGATCATCGCACATGATTTATTCTAGCAGGAGGACGGAGACAACATATGCCATTGCAGGTGTTGTTTGTTATAAACCCTTCCAGCAGCAACGCTATGAAACTATATCCATTAGAATTTCCTCTTGGTTTTGTAAGCGCTGAATATGCACATATACAAACATCTTGTAGTTGCAGCTGAGATAATAAAAAAAATATTTGTTTTATGCTTTTCAGACTCTGTCTCTGTCATATTGGAATACATTTAAGATTTTTTTTTTTTCAAACCTGAAAGAACACACTAGATCTTGGATATATTCTCATTTGTTTGTGCTAAGACTAATTTTTGGACCTTTTAAAATCAATTCATACAAATTGTTGAAAGCCCAAAATGCATGTTAAATGTATATTTAGTAGAAAATCAACCATTAACATAAAAACGTGTCTAATTACTAAATAACTAGACCCATAATTCACCTGTGCTTGTCATCGTGCAGTTAGGGATTAGGTTTTTATTGGAGAAAGTCAGAAAATTCCTTTAAAAGTTGGTCAGTATGAATATCTACCACCCGTGTAGACAAAAAGAGGTTTGACTCGTGCGGATGTCCGTGCATACAGTATATCCCCTGAAACCTGAACACTCGGTTTCCAAAACTTTAGAAAGCCAAAGTTTTCATGGGAACTGTGCTTACATTGAAGGTCCAGGACTGTAACGCAAGACTGCCGGATCAAAATAACTTGAATCTCTCCAGAAAACTAACTTTTAAATGTATAATCATCCTTTCACAATCTGCTATAACGCCCCTTTATTCCTGGCATCATTTTCAGAGTATGTATGTTGTTTCCAGCCCATGAATGATGCATGCGTGTATAGCTGCGGGGGCTTAATAGTGACCCTGCCTTGCCTCGCTCCCAGGACTGGAAAGAGAGGGAAAAAGTGGCAGCCTGTAACCGTGCTGACATTTTGGAGTGAGTGATCCACAACAAATGTCCATTAATGGTGTGTTGTGTTTCAAGCACGTCTGTTGTATTCTTCCAGCTCAGCACAGGTCATCCCATCCATGCTAGTAGAGATGATGCTTCACCAAGCTGCACAAATCAGCTATTCAGGAATACCATTTCACTCTGCAAGAAAGACACTGTTTGAAAAATGGTTTCTGGTTGATAAGTGGCTACATCTAATACACTTCCATTAACGTCAACCACATGCTAATAGTCTCACATTGCCATAATGGTGAATTAATGCTCTGCTGGTGCAAAGTCTAGACTGTGCACCCCACCTGCAGAGTGTTTCGTAATCAACGCTTAGGACTGGAGGATTGGGAAGCATTAAATGAAGTTTAATAGACATGAAACAGTCTCAGTTAATGTGGGTACGACCTTAAGAATTAGTGTTTTAGGAATGACTGGCCAAGTCCCCCTGCTTACAGAAAGTTGTCCTGCCGAAACAGCTTAATTGCTTCGAGGTGAAACGCTCTAAGTAGATGAAATGAGAGAATCGTGGTGAAAGGTTAGGTCGTCAATCCAAAGCAGCGGTCCATTTTTCCAAATCTGCCACATGCAAGTGAACTAGAAAGATCACTTCAATAGCACAACATTAAAGTGGCTTTTAAACGTGACCTGCTTTTTAGTCGTTGTTCTCACAGTGGTGGTCCCCTTCATCTTTACCTCATTGCTTGCCTAATTATTTGTTAACAGGTTGGGCAATTTGCATTGTGGAAAGTCATGCTGTATTAGCTTTTAGCAGTATTTGTTCGAACAGTTAACTTAGAGGTAGAGACAGCTGGCGCTGAAACAATTTTCGGTTAATCAAGTAAATTAATCAGCAATGAATGATCGATTAATTGTTTCTGTCATGTTTCAATGTCACGTTGTTTCTTGTGTTTCAAGCATCACTAAAGATTTGCGGCTTGTCAGATAGGATAGCAAAAAGAATATTTTAAAGACAAAATGATTAATCCATGATAATAAAAATAATCAGCAACGCAGCAGACTGAAGAAAATGGCTCATCATGATGATTATGAGGCAATATCTGATTTATATATTTTCTCTAATTTCTAAGCGGATCAATGGATGTTTATACACAATTGACACTGGAGACACCACTATGTCTGTGAGGTGTTGGCTGATTCCAGCAATATATGTATCATGTCTGTGTGTGGTTACAGAGTTATGACTCTGAGAAGAACAATCTTTTCACCTTCATCAGAAACACACACACACACACACACACACACACACACACACACACACACACACACACACACACACACACACACACAC
>JBBPCS010000672.1:9115235-9129582 GCA_037974645.1 Hollardia meadi
ACAGAGAGACACATACATACACACACACACACACACATACACACACACACATACACACACACACATACACACACACATACACACACTTTGTTGGCTTTGACAAACTTTGTTGCCTTGTTAAATCATCGTAAAACACACTTTATTCACTTGGTCAAAGTAGTGCCTCTATTCGCTGAGTAAGATCTGAAAGCATTCCATCTCTGCATGCCGTTTTCGGTTGCTGCTAAAGGCCCAACACTATCTCGCTGTAAATCACCTCTGTACTGTATCTCCTGTCATCAAACTGGGCTTCACCGGTCTCCAGCTGTTTGGTCACCAGCCGTGTTCAGGCTGCGGAGCCCGGTTGAGCCGTAGCTCTGTCCGTGATCCGAGGTCGCGATCTAGGCAGATTTGAGTCAACAAAAGGCCCACTAGCGTCACTGCTAACAAATCTAATAGTCGTTATAGCTACAACCAAAGATTACACAGCTCAAGATAACTAACTTACAGCAGACAGCATAGCGAGTAGCAGTTGGCAGTTACTCTGGTGATATGCTGCCCCCTATATTTGTGGAAGTACCTTCAAATTCTGGCTCTATTTTACAAATTACACCTTTAAGATCCAAGGCTAAAGAAATAGAGTAAATCTCTCAAACAAAAAGTAATTTTTAGTAATTTTTTTTTCCCTGTCTCTTTGTCTATTAGAAACAAAAATCTTTCCAAATGCAAAGACCCAAGTATGACACATCCCAGAGCCCTTACAGAGACAACTTGAGCCTAGATAATATTTAAATAGATTAACACATACCTGCCATGCTCGGTGAGGATGCCATTACCAGGAATAACATTCTGACAATTTACTGACAGCATCAACATGCTGTACAGTGACTTATCACACCTGATTCACACCATGGTTAAAATGAAATACACTGTTTACAAAGGGCTATCTAAGCACAGGATCATAAATATCACAGTGTATCATCTGAAATTACACACACCAGCAGGTTTCCACACTCACTAAATAGACTCCCCCCCTCAAGAGAGAAAATCATTGGCGTTTGTCACATGTAGTTGCTGACCAGTTGCAGCTGTAAATTGCTGACCAAATGCTCATTTTAAAGCCCTTTCAGTTGTGCCTCTATTTAAATAGCCAGATCAATACACATCCCTGCTGATATCCCAGGTTGGTGTGCTGCTGCACATGTGGCCATTACAACACGGGGTCAAACAGGAGTCAAAAGGCATTTCTAGCACTTCTGGAGATAAAAGCGCTACTGCAGTAGATATGCAGAGGAATTGCAATACAATTATAGTTTTATTCAGTAATTACTCCACTACTGTTCTTAATTAAATCTCCTTGATGATTTAATTTAGAACAAAAGAAATTATAAAAAAAAAAAATGTGGAACACTTTGGAGCTGGAAAAAAGCAGGAAGAGACGCTGTGGATTTGGGCCTATAGTGATAATGAGCTTAATGATGCATAACAGCGAGGTAACACACATGTCATTATAGAATCTTCTGAGGCTTTTTTTTACCCTGTCTTTTTCTCTGCCAGACCAACATTTAACACAATCTGGTGCATCTATATATATACAGACATACAGACACTGGATCATATGTATTATTTGGAATTCAAATTTATGAACTGGCAACTTCGTCAGGTTTTCAGGTGATCATATAAATATTTTTAGGGCCGCGGATAAAAGTTGTCTTTCTCATCTTCATTTCCATGTTTTAATTTATGACAGTACAAGACACACACACCATTTATCCCTATGAAATTCCTGCTGAGCTTGAAAACCGTCAAACTTAACTCGTTCCTTTGGTAAACATTTTAAATCTGTCTAGAAAATCTTCATTTTGAATAAAAGTCTGGCCTTTTCTTGCATTAAAGTAAAAACACAGCTTATTGATAATCAGGTCTGCACTGATTTAGAAATTTTTAATTTTTTTTTTTTTTTTGCACACAGATACTCTTTTCTTAAATGCTATTGGTCCACAACAAATCACTCAAAGTGTAGCTTGGAGAACGTGAGTGACAGGGAATCATCACACAAACACACAAACGTGCACTGAACATCACTATATCCAAAATACCCAAGGTTGAAAAGGATTTGTGACTCAGCGGTAGTATTACTATTCTCTCTGCAGACTCTCTGACACTGATATTTCCAAACAGTCTTATGGCACACATTACCAATTTTTTGCGAGATGACAAATGGCAAAAGTAACACGTTTGCCTGCCATAATTTTGCCCTGATATTCATCCTGATATTTTGTGAGTTAACTTAAATTTCTACAAAAGGAGAACGATTGTCTGAATACATCTCGTCTGTATTACTGCACTAATGTCTGTCACAGAGAATGGAAAGAGTTTGTGCAGCCTCCTCCTTTGTGGTGTCACACTGACCTACCGCTCTATAATGACTTGGGGGGGGGGGGGGGGGGGGGACTGTTGTAGGTAATTTCTAGGTTCATGTTCTGGTGTTTAACTGATAGCCCTGCCAAAAAAACAAACAAACCTATAGGTTATTAAAAAAAACAGACAATCGCTCTTCCCTATAAACTTTCTCTGCAACAAATTCAACATCCCTCAGGGCAACATACAAGAAGAGTCATGTATTGTATCGACAGATCTCATTCAAAATTAAACAATTTTTGCTCTTTGTTGCAGAGGATGAAATCAAACACAGATGCTGTTTAATTCTCTGTCTTTAATGACCGGTTTTATTCCATTTGTTTCTGGCTTCAGCCATATGGCTTTGCTCTGATGGGAAGCAGTTTATATCTTCTGTAGCCACTTGTTTATCCACACAGTAATTGATGCCCTTCAATCTTTCAATCTTTCCAGGTGCTCTATCATTTTCGGCTTGGTGCACAGTGTGTAATTGAAAAAAAATGCCAAATGTTGGGAATAATCTCATTCGGAAAATTACATTTGACAATTTTACATGTGCTGTTGGACTTCAGTTACCTCAGATGAGCCCATGCTTTATCAGTTCTCATGAACCTGTCATGTAACGAATGAGCATGAAGGAGCGATAAAGAAATGTTAAATGTTGCCTCGTCAGACGGTGCAGAGTTTTACCGGTGGTCAACTTCAGCGAAGTGATGGAATCTTAAAGTGTCAGCCATTTTTCTCAGGCATGAATATCTATCATGTTCAAACTGTCATATTAATTGGTTCCGCTTAACTGAACCGGATCTGCAACATTTCCAGAATGTAAATTTTAGCCTTTGACTCTGATGTATTCAGGTGTGACGTCCAATTACAGTCAGTTTTTTTATTGAACTAGTGCTCATTTTGAGAGTGTTTGAAGACACAGAGATAACCGAAAGATAATTTGTTGTTGAATATGTATAAAAGTGAAACCTTGAACTTTCATAGTTTTAACTGAATTACCATTAACAGGATACCAATGTAAGCTGTTCTGTTCCAACTTGATCAATAAATGACACTGACAGTGTTGGGGGTTCATGTTATGGGTGTGTTTGCTGCTGCTGCTGCTGCAGAGGTTGCACCATCACATCATGACTGCTTGTTTTTGTAGTGGCAACATCAATAACAGAATATAAAGGGGAACTGTGATCAAATTAAATGAGTGTAGTCTGAAGTGCTCAGGCAAATAAACAAGCAAAAAACAATAAGGAGAAAAATCATCATTCAGGGAAGTGGCAGACTGCTGCTGGTTTATCAGAGCATATGAAGAATTATGTAAGAACTTTGTTGTATATTTATTTCTAGGGTTTGTGAGGAGAAATCATTGCCTTTTTATAGCCAGTAATGTTAAAACTAGGCACTGAAGTTGAAAAAAGCAATATCCTCCCTTGAGTCTCTCATTTGAGATAAGATTGCTTCCATTTTCTCCCCGGACTTTGATACAGTTTTTAAAATAGACTAATTTTCCAGCTCATATGCACTGCTATATTAATGATGCAGGATTCCAAACATCCTTATACTTTCCCTCTTGCCCCGCTGTATTTCATGATGTTTTATGTCCAAAGGACATCTGAACACCGCTTCAGATCTCAGCGCTGCAGTCTGGTGATGTGGGGAGAGAAGTACCTGGCTTGCCCACTGTTGGAAGTGGAATGGTCTTTAGGGGATCTCAGGAAGAGAGTGGGGAATAAGGTTTGATCAGTACCAGCTGTCACTTCTGTCCTCAACTATTCTGTTGAAGCCCACAGTGCTGCAGAAGTACAAGTATAATGGGCTTATTTAGAGTGGGGAGGCTGTATTGTGTTTTAATCAGTTGCACAGTATTATTCTTGCCATTCAACAGACATGGTTTACTTGTCACTAAAACTAAATGTACTCAGGAGAGACCAACTATAGTAAATGTAGATTGACATTATTCACTTATGAAAGGATCATTTTTTACCACCAGCAGGCTGAGAAATGTTGTATTTATTTGTGAGAAATCTGAAGGTTAGTTTGTGTAGGTGAGATGATGAGCTCAAAGAAATGTAGTCAGTGATTCACCGAGGATTGGGACACTAGAGGTGGTAGAAATGGCATCCAATATGGCAGCCTGGTCAGCGGCCCTAGTGAGACACTGTAGCGCCATTTTTGGAAGCGGCCCTCTAGTGAAGTCGTGTAAAGAGCAAGTCAGGAGGTGGTGGGGGAGTTTTGATGGGTCACATACAAGACTTTCCCCAGAGACCAATGTTCAAATCCCATCTGTAAACTCCAATTGTTCTTAACTTACTTGTACATTACGTAAGTAACATAATTTAAGTGACGTGAGCGTTGTTAGTGTAACTAAGATAGATTGGTTAAATGGCAGTGAGACTTTAATATTAGATACATCTCTCTGTATGATGAATACGATTCAACAGCTGCAAACACCTACACTGAGCATGACAGTTACCTCCCTGCAAGAGTTTCAACCTAAACTGAGGATTGTAGGATGTTGTATTAGACTGCAGTAGTATTAGCTATATGTGTACAACAGGGTGTATTCTGTTCTTTAGTATAGGACTTCAAACATGATAGTGTTTCGGCGGGACCCATAAAAAGCAAAGAAATTTAATCACTGGTTTAGAAAAAAATAATTTGGAGGAGTGAGAAGTTGGCCATTATAGTTACATTTCCACCAGAGCTTCATTACAGGTGCAATAAGTAAATTAAAGAATGTGGAAAAAGTTGCAGAAACATGCTGCTACCCCATCATCTTCACGAGTCAGTTATTACCATTAACATAAATAAAGATCGACGACGCTTTTCCACTTCCTCCCACTGTAAAAATATGATGCCAAAATATCCCAAATAACTAATTGAAAAAGAACTTATAAGAAAAATACATACAAATACACTTGAACATACATAATAAGAATAACCTACAATGACAGAAATCATTGGAATAATGTATTTGACGTGTAGTTTAAGTTGTTTTTTTTTCCCTATCTGATAATATTGAGGGGTGGTATTAATAACCTATACTGCAGCCTGCCACCAGGGGGCGATTAGGGTGTTTTTGCTTCCATTTTGGTGAGCTCTCATATCGTCCATATTTATACACAGTCAATAGTTAATATTTTTATATACTATTATGTGTACCTAATAAATAGGCAAGTCCTGTTTTTTGTTTTTGTTTTTAAAAATGCCAGTTTTTCACATTTCTCTGACTCACACTAATAGCAGAAAATATTCATGTTCAAAAAACCACAATTTAACCTGCAATCTGTTAAATACATATATTTCGTAATTAGATCCGGTGTAGCTTCAAGGCAAGCCCACCTGAAGGATCCTTTCTCTAAACTCAGGTGGAGAGGTCAGATTCAGGTTGAGAAAAAACAAACAAAGAAAGCAAACTCTCCACCATTACGTGAGCCTGATCAGATCACCGAGAATGGCAGCACACTCTCCGTGTTTGTTTTCCTTCCTGAAATTTGCACCTTCACCGTGACAAAACAAAACCTCCCACTCCATAACAGACCCACTAAGACCCTTCGCTGTGGCCTTAGGCTTGTTTTGTATGTGTGCCAAACATGTAGGCTACACATCCACTTGTAGAGGCCCAAGTAAAGAATGACTCATTTGGCCAACATTTTTTTTTTTTCCTTTTTCCTTTTCTCTCTCCACTTCTCAGTAAACAAATGTTTTTTGTTCTTTGTACTGCTGTTATCACAAACATGTCACTCAGGGTGAAATAATGGGATCATCACATCACAAACCGACCACAGGTTCTCTCACTCTAAATGTCCTGACTGACTGTTGTTGATGAATAGCCGCTTACACCTTCGATTGGTATTTGCAATCATCCTCAGAGTAACACCTCAGAACAATTACCTTGTTTTTATACTTTCTATTGTCTGCCTGCACTGACAATTAGGGCTGGTTTACTGAGAAAATGCCTGATACTGAAAATAAATCAAATTCTGTATATCTCTTCCTACACCTTTAGGATTAGCCTCTGTCGCTGAGTTAATATTGACAGAAAAAAATAAATAAATAGACATTTCTATATTTTTACCTCAATACCATCATATTATTGTTTTAGGAATTATCTTGAGGTTTAGAGTAGTCTGCCCATATTACCGGCACCGTCTCGAAAATGTGCTCGCCGAGGACTCAGGAGCTTATTATGAGTGGAGTCCTTTAGAATAATTGATTGTATTTGACACAACATGGAGGAAGCTCGGCAGATTGATACTCTGCAGCAGAGCTGATCAATCCAAATGAGAGACTGGGGGAGCTTTTATTTCTCTGCCAGAGTTTATTAGGAATAACTTAGCTTCTCTGAAGAAACACCACTTCTCCAGAAACAGCTCTTGGGCCTATTACTATCTGGGAATGTAAATTAACGCGAACCCTCACCTTATCATGCCTCAAAATATTCCCTGTACACGAATTTGACAGAATGTAATGAAACGTCGAGTTTACTGTTTGGGCATGTTTCAGAGCACCTTTGCGGAGGGCATTTCAGCATTAAGAGTTGTGATTATGTGCGGAGATTAGCTTCCGTTTTAACAAGCACAAAGATTTGCTGTGATTTGGTATACTGCACGTTCTGAATGATGAATCGACAGGACGACAGGACATGCTCCAGATTTGGATTTCATGTGGATAGGTTATGAAATAGATCTCCTTCCTAAGTTACAGTAAAATGCTTTCATCCGACTGCAGACATGTAGTTTTAAAAGGTTGATTTTCTCCTATATTACTTATTTGTCTGACTTTGATCATGTTGTACCTCCATTTAATGGATCTGCAAGTGATTTTGTCGGCATTTTTAAGAGCGGTAATGAGATTGAATTTGGGTGTTTTCCAGGGAAATTTAATGGCTCTGAAATATTATCTGTTCACAGTTAGCATGAGCTGCTATTTGCCTGGCTGTCTGTATTTTTACTTGCATCTATTACTGCAACAAAGGTATTCCAATTGAAGGCATACTGGAGCATGCCAACAGATCATTAAAAGTTAGTCCATAATCTAAGCATGAGGAACATTTCTGTTTCATATGTAAATTAAGCTTTGGACACATGTTGAAATGAGAGAAAGTAAATGTTATTTGCTGTGTCCTCGGCTTGGCGAAGTAAACAGCAGATGGTTTGCAGGGCTTTTTTAACGTTATGGATTTCATTTACCTACCCACCTGAATGACCTGTGTTATGCAGCTGATGCGGAGAGAAAAAAAAGAAAGCAATAGTTAACAGTTTGCTCTTGTTCACTCCGGTTCCACTAGACTGCAAGGCCAGAGGGGTCATTTACCATGCATAGAGAAATTAGCTTGTTTATCAGCATTTTGATTTCCGTCCCGCCTCGCCGTCCCACTGACATTTTAGACGCACATGATCCATGACGGATTCCCAATCAAAATGGAGCCTCAGCAACACAACACAAGTATTTGGCTTGCGCAGTTTTCATTGTTTTATAATTAAATGTATGATGATTAGCGTCAAGCCCAATGAGGACAATTGCTTGTTATGTGCACGCTTTCAACAAGGTAACCTTGAACGTTGTACATCTGTCCTGTCAATTGGATATGCTCCAAAGATGCACAGCACATTACCAGGGAGACGCTGCAGCTCTTGTCCATACAGTAGGATATCGGTTGTTTCAAGGTGATTTCCTGTGGTATTTTAGAGCTCTTTTTTTTTATGACCATAAATGGTGATGCTGCACCCTTAGACCACCTACTGTACTTTGGAGTTAAGTGGCAAACAGAGCAGAAGTCCTTGAAAGGTTACAAAAATCTTTAGCCATTCATTACTGGAAGGGAGGAAGTATAGAAAGTGATGGAATATAATGAAAAATAATACTCTTTCTCGTCACTATGCTATCTGCAGATATGTTTAATATCCCATTACAGGTCCAGAAGTAACCACAGTTCTATACTGTCAAGAGACAAACATAATCCGGAGGGAAATTACCCATCAGGAAGGCAATACTGTTACTGAGATGCAATTACCAAGCCACTTGTGAGACTTTCAGCCCAGTATCCATGGGTGCATGTGTGTGTGAGGGTGGTCGATATGTGCATAACAGCTCTTATGTTTTGCAGAGTAAATTGGATTCTTTGCTGGAGAACAGTTAATTTAGAATATGTCCAAGATGCAAATGATTGATGTGTCTATATCGTTACAACTGTAGGTTTTGGGCAGGCTAATGGGGGGAAAAAATGTATTGCAGGGAGCTTTTATTCCAGAATTTGTCAAGAATAATTCTGCACTAACTCAGTGAATCTGCAGATGGGATCATTTGTATTTTTGGTTGGCTGTTTATACATGAATTTCCAAGCAAATATTCCTTAATTTGGCAAGGATAAAAAAAAAAACCCAGTGTGCATTCTTGGATTCTGCTTCACTTTACATATTGTGGAGCTCCTTTCCTCGTATTCGTCAGTAGTTAAATAAACAGCGTGTCTCACAGAGGATTTAATGTACCAATTTAGCACTGAATCACATAGCCTACAAACAAAGAAAACAGCATGGATTGGAATGAACATCAGTGTAAACATTTGATAAGGATTTGCTTGAGGCGAGTGCTATGCTTTATTATTGATACAAAAATAGAAACTGTGCTCCTGCGTGTTTAATATACTTGCCTCTGCACTGTTGTGTCCTACAACTCATTCTCACAGACCAGGTTGAACATAACATTCGTGGCAATGGCAAATGGCTTCCTGTTATTCCCGGAATACATTTCTCAAGTCATGGACATTTCTATTGTACTACAAATTATCACCTTGAACTTGATAATTAATCACTGCTGCCTTCAATGAACGGCCCCTAACCTTAAACATACAGAGAGGAGAAGAAAGGAGCTGCAAGCACCCATTGCATTGCAAGTGCATGTGCATAAGAAATAAAGCTGCCTGCACAGAGTGTGCGCCTTGCATGCATAATAAATGTATGACAAAACAATACCCCAGGCACCCCAGTATTAATGATATGCAGCGAACTCATTATTAAAGTTCCAAAACAGCTCCTGGAGTAACACAGATGGAGTCAATTAAGCAATGAGCATACTTGCTTGCCTGCCGTTTCATCTTCTTTCTTTTATCTCTTGCATATTACTCCATGGATGTAATTAGCTGTATGTTTCTCCTCACAACATAATGTCCAGTGATAATAACAGTTATTTTCACTTGTAATTTCAAATAATGTACTGCTTAATAAATGTATCAAATTTGCTTGCGCTGCATCCTCGGGTATTTCATTTGCACTCCAGGTGTTGAGGATAATACCGTGCTAAGCTGCTTTTTTTCTCTCCTGTTTTTTTGTTCCCAGAGACCTGATGCCTTCAACGTTGGAGGGCCAGATCACCATGGAGAAGACGCCCAGCTACTTTGTGACTAACCATGCCCCAAAGCGCATCCACTCCATGGCCAGGGACATCAAGCTTATTATTGTGGTGCGTAATCCTGTCACTAGAGCCATTTCAGACTACACACAGACTTTGTCCAAGAAACCTGAGATCCCCACCTTTGAGGTTCTGGCTTTTAAAAACCGGACGCTGGGCCTTATAGACGCCTCATGGAGTGCGTTGCGTATAGGAATATATGCACTCCACTTGGAGAGCTGGATGCAGTATTTTCCCCTTTCCCAAATGCACTTTGTCAGCGGGGAGAGGCTCATTGTGGATCCCGCAGGCGAAATGGCCAAAGTGCAGGACTTCTTGGGACTCAAACGGATCGTCACAGACAAACACTTTTATTTCAATAAAACTAAAGGATTTCCATGTCTGAAAAAGCCAGAGGACAGCAGCACTCCCAGATGCCTCGGCAAGTCTAAAGGGAGAACTCACCCTAAAATTGACCCGGATGTGATTCGGCGGCTGCACAAGTTCTACAAACCCTTTAATATGATGTTCTACCAAATGACAGGCCAGAACTTTGAATGGGAGCTGGAGGAGGACAGTGAATCTCGTAGCTCTCAGGACTAGTAGACTGCGGCATGGCACGGATTAGCCACACCACCAGCCTTCTCAATAAAACTACTATTGTCTCGTTTCGTCTTCGGAGAGAGTGCTTGAGCACGGCAATCAGTCATGGCTCTGTTTGCAGTGTCTGTATCCATTCGCAAGAGTTTACTGACATGCTTTTTCTCTCCCTTCAATACTAATGTTGTTAATGATGGCAAATCATTATTGTATATACTAAACATAAAATATATTTATATTTGTGAAAAGGAGATGATTTATTCATTTTGTTTTTAAGCATAGAGCAGATATAAAAATCATGTTGACTATGGCAATGCATGCGATGAGTTAAGTGTCCTTACCTCATGAGCCCAAAGGGTAAACTCTGCCTGTTTCCTCTCCCTTTACTTTCTTGCAGTTTGTTGCCCTCACACCCACTCACCAGCATTCAGTACAAAAAGATATTCTATGTCAATGGCTAAGGCCATGAAGTGCTCTGTATTTTGTCTTTTCACACTGTCCTGCTGCTTTAGAAGGAAGATAAAAAAGAAAAAAGGAAAATGATAGACATACAGCACAATATTTCTTTGACATGTGCTCAGCCTTTCAGTTGTCCATACTTTGAGTGGAGACAATCCTTTTCTTTATCAGTCTAAGTTTACCAAAGTGTTCACTCTGTCAGTGTTCTGGTTGCTCTGCACTCATTAATTTATTCAATATGAGAGCTGATGTACAGTGGCCATCATTCAATAATTGGATTGTTTCAATGCAAAGTTGAAAATTAGCATACTGATGACTATGCACTCAGATGCGGTGCAGTATCAGTGGTTAATTTGACAAATGAATCCATGTAGTACAAATATCAAGGGTTAGCTGTGGATCAAACAATTCTGCATCTTGACAAAAACAATAAACTGTTGCCAAAACGTACCTAAAAAATATCAGTTAACTGTTGTCCTCCACTGTTTGCCTCGTGACCCTCCTCTTGTCACAGAAATACATGTCAGTGAGGGTGAAGAACAACACCGGAAGGACCGAGCAGAAGTTTGTTAACAAACATCTGCTGCAGCGTGGTCTTCTGTCGTTAGAGATTAATGGCGTGTTAAATAAACCGCTGCCGCTGGAACAATGTCAAAGTCAGAGAGAATTTGCTGTCAAGGTAAAGCTACACATAGCCCAGGTAAATTGCCAAGCCATTACTGTGTGTACTTAACTTGAACGAGATGATATCTGCCAGGAAAATGTGCTGTAACCAGAGGTTTACTACCGAACACTTGTGATCAGCAGGACAAACTTGGCGGATGCTTGTATTGAACGTAACAGGATTTTTGCTGTGAAATGCTCCTTTACTCATGCAATGAAATAACATGAGCCAACATTTTTCCTTTATTGTTTTTTTTTTATTATTTTGCATATCTCGCTGTGCGTGTGTCTGTTGTCTCTGGACTTTTCATCAATTGAGACAATCAATAGAGTCAATGAGTCAATAAATACAGTCTGCTTCACATCACTGCTTGCTACAGCTATGATGCATTGCTCTGTTAATCCTCCATGTTCTCTGGCCATGGAAGGCTGGAATGGTTCACTCTTTGCAGACCTCTCTGTCACCCTGGGGAGGCTGGCACCAGTAGCTACTTACACAGAGCAATTGATTCAATCAAAGTAAGCACTATACAGCCCTTTGTAGAGCCAAGCCTGAACACTTACCTCTGAGTCTCACTATCCCAGAGTCACAACTTCCACTTTGAGGCTTTTCTGTGCAGCCCTCCCTCGGCATTTTCTGGACAATCTCTCTGTCCGCACTTTTACTTCCCCCCTTCTTCTCTTTCTCCCCCCACACTCCTTTGAGCCGATGTGGGGGTGGAAAGCTGTTTTACAAAGGTGCAGTGCTCTGTATAAAGATAACTCCAAGCGAGATGTGCTAATCATACATTTAAGAGAAGCAAGGCTTTATCATTATTTATTAATTCACATATTCAGATAATCTACCTTCCAAACTAGACAGTCCCTCCTACTCAGTGTAGAGACACTCAAAGGAATCCACAGAAGGCACCCTAGTGTTATTAGGACAGATGAGGACTCCATTTTCCATCTATGAATATGCACTTGTGCTGTCATTTGCATTTCCAGGATCACACGCATGAGGGAATTCCTCCTCTCCAAAGTTGAAACTTGGATCCAACCTCTCATTAGCCAAAACACACACGCACACAACCACACATACCTTTTTTCTTTTGTACCTCTTGCTTGTTTTAGGTACAGGCAGAGTACTGTGATACATCCAGTGAGAGTTACGGCGCATGAAAGACATGCTAAGCTATCCTTCATATGTTCCTCCCGGTGGGGGTCATGCTGGGTTGCACGGTCCATCAGTGATTCTGGCATCAAGCAAAGAAGACTGTGATGAGGAATGAGCATTGACCGCTAGTCAAACTGTTACTGCTTTAGTGCCGTCTCTTTAAAATAAAGTACAAATTTATATTTGCTAGTTATAACTGACAATTTGGCAAAGACCTGAAACAGTAATTCATGGCGTGAAAATGAATTGAATTGAAAATGATTGGCAGTTTTCTGCTTATGTGTTTATTTTTATTTAAAGGGCTATAACCTGTGTATGAGTGGTGCTTTAAAGTGTTGTATTCAGTTTTCTGTTGTATGATCTATAATTATGTACTGCTGGGGGACATAATGAAAGGCCACAGCAAGCTGAGTTTGAAACAAACCAGTGTCAATAGTTTAGGCTGTAGAGAAATAATTCTTCACAAAAACCCATCAGTAAAGTCTCCATTACGACCAACTAATTGTTTTTTCACTTCATTTGAGTGAATGAATAGCTGCATAAGAGGCACAACAGTATCAACTTTAACAACTAGCACTAATCTATTCTGAATTAGTCAGTAGATGTCCTTCTTTTAATGTCTGCTAGCATCCAAATTATTCAAAAACAAATGCTTTTTATATATGCATTGTTGTACCTTTCCTATGTCTTTAAGATTCTTAAGGAAGCGGTCGCAAATCAGTTACATAACAATAGTTTATTTGAGGTTTTCCAGTCAGGATTTAGAACACATCATAGCTCAGAGACTGCAATGGTCAAAGTTACAAATTACCTTCTAATTGCATCAGTCTCTGTACTTGTCCTGTTAGATCTTAGTGCTGCATTTGATACCATCGACCATCACATCCTATTACAAAGACTGCAACATTTAACTGGCATTAAAGGAACTGCATTAAGCGGGTTTAAGTGTGTACATGTTAATGATGAATCGTCCATGTGCACCAAAGTTAGTCACGGACTTCCACAAGGCTCTGTGCTTGGACCAATACTATTCATCCTATATATGCTTCCTTTAGGTAATATTAGAAAACACTCTACTAATTTTCATTGCTATGCGGATGACACCCAATTATATTTATCACTGAAATCAGATGAAACTAATAAGTCAATTAAACTTCGGGCATGTCGTAAGGACATAATGACCTGGATGACCTGCAACTTTCTCCAGCTTAACTCAAACAAAACTGGAGTTATGGTGTTGGGCCCTAAACATCTTATACATTTTGCAAATACATTATCTAATGATATAGCTACTCTGTAAGGAATCTGGGAGTTATGTTTGATCAGAATTTGTCCTTTAACTCCCACATAAAAGACATTTCAAGGACTGCCTTCTTCTTATGTAATATTGCAAAAATCAGGCACATCCTGTCTCGAAAAGATGCAGAAAAATTAGTCTGCACATTTGTTACCTCCAGGCTGAACTACTGTAACTCCCTATTATCAGGCTGCCCTAATAAGTCTCTTAAGATTCTCCAGCTGATTCAGAACACTGCTGCACGTGTACTGACAAGAACTAGTTTAAGAGATCAGATTTCTCCCATATTGTCTTCTTTGCACTGGCTGCCTCTCAAATCCAGACTAAAATTTAAAATTCTTCTCCTGACCTACAAAGCCTTTTATGGCCAGGCACCATCATATCTTAAAGAGCTCATAGTACCC
>JBBPCS010000672.1:9129682-9152432 GCA_037974645.1 Hollardia meadi
AAACAGAACAGGAAACAACAAACTCAAACCATAACACAGGAAGTAACAAACACAGGAGTATAAACTCAAAAACCATATCACAAGAAATAACACACTAAAACTGAAACCATGACAATTTCATCTGATGTGTGATGTGTTACTATCCAACAGTTTGCAAGCAACAATTGATAAGAAAAGGCCGACAGAGAGCGATAACAGGATCAAATCTTAATCTGTTGAAATACTTTTGTCAGACGTACAAAACAGTTTATTTGATATGTTTGAAAATTCCCTCTGGCGCTCAAATCTGACCATGTGAACTCTTAACATCACAGTCGTTGTCTCATTTCACAGTCGAAGTACGAAGAGAATGAGGCCAAAAACGTCCTGGTGTGCCAAAGTCTGAATACTCAGAGCTCAGTGTGGGTGCCTTTGGAGATGGTTGCCTGAATCCTTACACATTTTCAAGCTGAAGTATAAAAGGGAATGCTGAAAGAGAATCTGACCTTCGTCATGTAAAACAGTCAGTTTCTGTCAGTGTAGCATCTGCAACTGTTCCTATGAATCCAATGAATGCAGACCCATTAACTCTCAAGGGCAAAATCCAATTCTACATAACATGTATTTATTAGCAGATTTCATTGTACCGGGACTTTTGTTTTGCCGTGTAGAAGGTTTGCGAGGATTTTTCTGTTTTATTATAGAGACACACGGGCTGTAGAGTTCAAGGTGCCAGCAGCTTTGACAGCTTGACTGTGGTGGTTCAGGAGAAGTTGTGTCACCTTGTCCACCCATGCATTATATAAGGGCTGTAAGCAAAAATCATATAATGTACATACATACGTACAAGGGGGGAAAAAAATAGTATCTTAAATAGTAAATCTTAAGTATTTGTACTCAACACTCTACCACTGAAAATCTGCATATCATCACTAAAAAACACCTTCCAATAAGATTTTAAATGCTGAATTGTTATTTATTTTATATACTATACTTTATGGGTTTTTTTTAAATGGTTTTCAACGTACAGCATTTGCTCACCCAGTTAAGTACATAATCAGTGTCTTGTTGGCTCTTTTTAAATCAACAACTCTCTGTAGGATTGATCAGATCTTTAAAGGTGTCCAGAAAACATGTATAATGTATGGATAACTCTTCTTAATCCACGACCATCATAAGACCCTGCCTGCAGCCTGTGCTGCAGTATGTGCACATCTGTGATGCCCCGGGAGACTCTCGCAAATGATCCTGCAACAGATCCCTGGGCCACTGCCCTGTGCACCCACCTCCCTCCTGGTGGTCCACTTCCCACGGGAGAGGTGAACTGCCTGCCTGCTCAGTTAATCCAGGCCTGTCAGGAGACTGCCAGGTCTGTGGAAAGACAACTGTGTGACCTTTGTTGATGAGCACATACTGTGTACATCACTCCTAGCTGTGCCATCAAGCCCTGATACTCTGTCATCTTCTCATCATCAGGTCTCCTCTGGCAGGTTCTCCCAAGGCACAGTCAGCTCCCTTTAACTACCTGTGGTGATATTTTAGACAGCAGCAGCACATTGTATGGACTAAGCACGGTCACAGTGAGCTGAAAATACTGCTACTCTGAAATGTCTGTCTTAAACTGCTCGGTTGACCCTCTTGGCTGTGGCTTCTCTCCTGCTTTGATGAAAGTGGAGCCATGCCAAGCTGGTTGGAGTATCTTGCCTTCAGCACCTGGCTGTCACACCAGTGATGACTCTCTCCTCCCAGCGCTTAGAGCTGAGGATGTCTTACAATCTTTCTCTTCTGAGGCACAGAGGGCATAATAGTCGCTCAGAAGAAGAAGTTGGACAGGCAGGGGAAGGCAATGTAAACTGACTGAATCATGAACTTGACACAATGAGGCCTAGCCTATCAGGGCTTAGAACAAGAGATAATACGGTCCACCACCTGCTCCCTCCCTGTTCATGCACCTCGCTGCTTTATTCCTACCATCTTGTTGGTGTGTAACTCTTGCACCACTGCTTGCACACTCCTGGACCAGTTTTCAGCAGCAGAGTTGTCGCTCAACACATTTAGCTGGACACCGTACTGATTCCTCTCTGGCAGGATTGCTGGGCTGTCTGCCCTCCACAACTAATCACGCAATTAACACAAAACACAACTTTATCTTGTCCTTGCCATCGTGTTCGATCTTCCTCTAAGAGCCCTCAACAGTAGACAGCAGGATATTGCAGACAAATCCAGGTCGCTTGGCAGCCTTGATTTCCTCACTGCCACCAAATACGGGTCTAACGCCAAAGTAATCATCAGGATGGATGCTACGTCCTTCAGGCTGCAAAAAAAAAGCATGGATTGGATGATGGATGAAATCAGTGAAAACACGACCCATCCTTAACAGCAGAAAGCTTGTTTGCTGAAGCTCATCTCCGCCCAGATGATGTAAATCATGAGGCCCCAGATCACCAGTTTTTTGAGGCAACAGCCTAAAGCAAAGGAAGTAAAAGAATCCTGAAATGCCTCCTTTTTTGGGCAAAAAGGGCAAATGTGTAATTTAGCCTCATATGGATATTTTTGTTGCATTTTGAACATTATTTCTAAACCTACAGCTGTACTTTCTATTACATCTCTGCATCTTTACGAATTGCATGTGTGAAGAAGAAGCGTTAAAAGACATGGCACTACCATGAAGCGTTTGTTCATAAAGCCATCTTTCTTCATCGAGAGATGGGGAGAAAAATCACATACACATAAATAATGCATTGTTTTGAGTTGTTGCAGAGCAGTCAGCAAGAGGAGAGAAAAGCAAACACGACATATTAGAAACAGTTCCAGTTTGTTCTTGCTCTTGCTCGGCTCTCACAACATGGAGACTATTTTCACACATCTGCTGCTGCACAAGAGGCTTCTGTCATCGTTATGATACCAAACAAGTTCAAGACAACAAAAAAGAAAACGTTCAGATACAGTTGGATAAATTATGTCCAAATACACTGCTCAGTATTCAACAAACAGACACTCTTCCTGTTTCTCGCCTCATCTAGATGTGCAGCTCCTTGATCTGAATCAGTGCCCCATCTGATCTCATGTCAGTGTCCAATAACTGAAAAACTGAAAAGAAAAATGGCATCACTTAGCCTTGATAGTTATAGCCTAGCCAGGGGCAGATTTAGAAACTTTTAAGTTGGGGGTCCAGTCAGCAACACAAAAAGATTTAAAGAAAGGGGGCACATTTGGATAATTAGTAAAAATGTGTGACTTACATTTAAAGCCCCGGTTGTTGGCAATAATAAAAGTGAAATGATAATAATAAAAGTAACATTGTTTATTCAGCGTAATAAATGAATGCCAAATTAAAAGCTTTAAAGGGGCAAACATAGCCAGAATTTGAAGGTACCTCCAAAAATATATGGGGCAGCATACCACCAGAGTAACAGACAACTCGTGTCAGTTAGTTATCTTGGGCTGTGTAATTATCTTTGTTTGTAGTTATAGTGACTGTTTACAGCTCATTTAGCGGTGGAGCTAGCAGCCCCACAGAGAGTTGAAGCAGCAGAACAGTGAGATAAAGCCGCACATACGCAGCAAGCAAAAAATAGCCAGCCCCTTCTCATGCCAAGCTCGACAGATATCGACATTTTGTCATGGCCCTTCGCGTCCCATCCAGACGCACAAGGTACCCTTTGGCGTTGGACAGATGCGCACAAGAGTTGAATGTACAGCCGTCCATGTCAGTATCGGACAACTTGAACAGATGACGTAGCGCGACGTACTTTCCGAAGCGAGAAAGTGCCAAAAGTGGCTTAGCGCATCGGCCGGCAATGCCAAACGGTACCTTGCACGTCTCGATAAGACGCAAGGGGCACATGACAAAACGTCGGTATGTGACAACCCGGGATGAAAACGGGTTGATATATATGATCATTGATATATATCTCATTAGGATTTTGTGTCTTTCTGCACTTGTTTTGCTTCACTTTCAGTCTCTTCGTGGTCATGTGACTGACTTTGGAGAAATAAACGTTAGCAGCCAAGAGTTTCTGACTCACAAGCCAACCATCTTTCACTTTGGTTACTTTGATAAAGCGGACATCAGTAGTGGCCAACAAGGTTCCTGTGCCACCCCTGGCCATAAAATCTGTTTCTTTTACTTAGATAGATTTGCTGCTTGTTTTTGTTTTTGCAGATTTTATCAGCAAATACTTTTTATAATTAAAGAGAGGATAGAAGTAGCTATGTGTATTCCATGCCTATAAACGCTTCGTGGATCATGAAATTTTGTGTCCCAACATATACATCTCACAACATATATCACTTTCTGAGCTTTCTGAACAATTATTAAAACAAAGGATGATTCTCTACATACTATATCAGGTTTTGTTTGGTCCAAACAGAAATAGTATTCCTGCTTGTTGCAGTTTTCTTTCTAGATTTCTCGTCGCAGCAGTTTAAGATCAGGGCAGGGATCTGCAGCCACAGTGTTCACAATGGATGTGGTTTCATCCACATGCTATAAAGCTGATACTCACTCACTGGTTTATTGCAACATTTGCTGCTTTCTCGAAGGGTGTGTTGAATGAAAAAACACTCTGTTTGAGTTAGATTTGCTCAGTGACCCTCTTTATAACACTAATGTTCATTACTGGCTAATGTGAAACTTTGAAGTTCCCCAGATGGTGTTGGTTGTTATTATTCATGCTCAGTGTTCAGGCTTCATGACCTGTAAATAATAATCTAAACTGTGTTGTTTTCAAAGCTGAAGCTACATATGGGAGCCTCACTCCGAGAGTCAGTTTCACTGGCTCTTTTAAATACACTGCTGTGGGATTATGTGTGTGTTGTTTGGTTTTGTTTTTGCAAATTGTGTTTGTGTTTGCCTTCATATTATTTTAGGTTTTTAGTGATTCCATTGTGGATCATGGCAGGAGTCTGCAGTCACAAAACGCCAGCAACAGAACATGTATACATTAATAAACAGTGGTACACTAGCAAGCCCACATAGCATAGTAAAGGAAACCCATTGCACTAAAGAGAGCTGGAATAGGCCCGGAGCGATACAAGTGAAACAATAACAGTTTAAAAAATGACCAGGGAGATTGAAAGAGAGAGATATATGAAAATTAGAATTTGATATCAGTAAAAGTGTGCAGCCCCATAGTTCAAAATTCTTTGGTCACATACATTTTGATTCTTAATGTTAGGCAAGACCAAGACAAGACAGAGCCTGCTGATTCACAGAGGTCCATTAAGCCTTGAACAAACGCCTCTTTAAACAAACATTTCAAGCTCTGCAGTGCACAAAAGAGCTTTTTACAAGACATGAGAAAATATCCGAATAACAAAATGTGTGACTTTCAAGCTAATTGAAGACCCATAATGGCAGCAGCTGCAACTAAAATGTGACTTTATCATAATTCCATGGTCGTATTTCACTGCTGCTGCAACAGATCCACAACCATTATACTGGCAATATTATACGCTCAGTCTTTTAAAGCTTAATAATGATAGGTCATATAAAAGAAAACTCATTTATGAACATGCAAAAGATATAGGAAGGCATCACTAACAGTAAGAAGGAGCACCAGACAAACGGGGTGAAATGAATGTAAAATACAATAATATATAAAATTAAAGCACTCACATTATATATTTACATGGATGTCTTAAAACAGACTCACCTGCTAAAATGAGTGAAACTCTCCAAAATCCCAAAGGGATTTTTTTTTAACCTTATAATAACGTAAATCCTGGGCTTTGCTTTATTTGCCTAATAGAAAGGATGAAGAAGGAACTTGAATGAGGTTGAATGTGGGAAGCTCCTCAAAATTTAAATAGACCAAGTCTGCCTATTTGGATTTTTCTGAAGAGGATATGCTCTAGGTTGACAGTGAGCACTCATTTCTTATCAGGGCTCATTGGTCATGCTATCCACTCTCACCTTATCTTGTCTGGCCTCTTAAATGGATTACTGATATATCAATTATAGTTTGGGTGGCATACTTAGCTTATCACTCACAGCAAATTTGAGCTGTGTGAGTGATATTTCAGGATTCCTCTGCACAGTAATTTGGATGAATAAAAAATAAAAGTCTCTTTGGTATGCAGGTGGTGGCGAGAGTAGCTTTACACCTCAGGAATCAGAGAGAGAGCTCCTGATCCTGACTGATCGTGGACTCAGGGCAGGCCTCTGCTACCAGCGCAACAATTCATCCTTTCATGAGATACACTTATGTAAAGGATAATATTTGAAGATGTAAATACACTTTCAATGTCCTTAAGCCTTCTCTGTATTGTGCAGACACCTATATTCTAGCTTTAACTAACTACATTTTAATCTGCTTTTCACTGGCTGTTCATATTATTTTACACACATTCAGACTATTTTGACTATATATAACAGGTAAGTCTGATCCATGGAATGCTTCTTCCAGTGAAAACAATCAACTTCTTTTTTTGACAAAGATGTTGCAAACATCTCTGTACTCTTTGTTTTCTTTATACACTCAGTCTCATCTCTGTAAATACATGCACACACACGCACAAGTGGAAATCATCATTGGACATGGAGGTTACAAGGGCTGACAAACCAAGGGGCTGAATTAATGATCTTACCTGAAATAAAATGTGGTCAAATATGATGTGAAATAGATCAAAGTGAATTATATGACAAAAAGAAACATAATTTAAATGAATAAAAACTGAATCAAACAGTAAAACTGCATATAGTTCCAATTAAGCTATAAGAAATTAGTCTATTAGTCTATATATACAGTATATAGTCTATGTATTTTTTTTAAATTTTAGGGTGAACTGTCTCTTTAAGATAAATCTGGTTGTTTCCTTTCACAATAGTGGACACAATGCTAACTACAATGAAGTTTAGCATTGACATCAGTTCCCACCCCAGTCATAATTAAACCAGGTATCCTAATGCGTACCCTTTGTAAAAATGCTGGCACAAAACGGCTCCAACAGTAACATACACAGCCGTGGAATCTGTGAGTCAAATGAAGAATTGATCAATTCAAACTGGGAAAATGCAAATGGGAAACAACTTTGTCAGTGGGTCTGATCAGCTGTTGATTCAACTTGAACCTTAAGTTTACTTGCGTTTCTAAGTTGAAAGGTTGTTTTGGTAGTGTAACGTTTGAAATGATTGAGGGATTCAAGGACTAAGAGACAGATTTGTTGGTCAGAATTATCTCATTCTGTATTTGTAGTAATGCAAAATCATTGTCAAGTCAGGCAAAGAGGCTCATGTATACCAAACCCGCCTCGTAGAAATTACATTTCTATATTAAACTTTTTTTCCAATTATGTTGTGGTGGCAAACATAATCACTGCCTGGATTATCGTCACAGGCAATGTTATTGTACATTACACGGTGGAATCCCAGGGACATTGTTTTGGTGGATGGTACATGCAGGACTTTGACACCAAAGATCAGGGTGGACATCCAGGCACCCATCTGTGGTTCGATTTAGGCAATAAAAGCACTCATTATTATAAAAGCACAAGACTGTGGTTTCAGTTAAATGATAATAAACACGTTTTGTCTCAAGTTTGCTGACTCATCTGATATTGTATCAGTTGTTCAGTGTCAAGTTAACACTGTCAACACTTTTGTAACTTAATTAACTGTTAATAACATTAATTAATTATATGAATAGAAAACATAACCTGGTCTATTTGTTTCCTTTAAGACATATTTTATGTCGCAAATTAGTTACAGTATATAGGAGACAGGGTTGTGTATGGACAAGTCATTGAGAATAATCTGAAAATATGCAGGATAAAAAAGTTTGATGTTTACAGCAAAACAAAAGTGGTGACTGCTGCAAGTAGCCTCATGTGTAAATTATGTGACAAAACAACACTGAGGTACGTTAGTCACAATTATAATGCCCGTGAAGGCCTGTCTGATGAACCAAACCAGTGAGCCTGTGAACTAGATTTCTTTCGTCATTTCATTGTACACCAAATTAATCTGTTTGCTTTCCAGCTCACAGATTCTTCATTCATTATATCCGACCATCTGTTTTACGAAACATGGCTGATTTCAATCTCTCCGATGCTCTGAACAGTTGACAATTGGTGTCATACCCCCAGTCGTCCACCCATCCATCCATTGTATATGCTTGTTTTTGCTCTCTATTCAAGCTCAAAATGGGTCTCCATGCTTTGGCCCTAACCCTAACCCTAAAGGCAAGGAAACACCTGGGACAGGTCAGCAGCCCAACAAAGGCTAACACTATTTCTCACTCGTATTCACACATGTGGAAAAGTCAAAGGCTGCAGTCAGCCTGGCCTGCATGTCTTTGGACTGCAGGAGGAAACCGGAGCACCCAGAGGAAAAGCCTTGTGAAGTCAAGTCGAGTTTATTTGTGAAGCCCAATATCACATTAAACGTCTCAGTGGGCTTTACAGGCTCACAACGGCGTGTTCTTGACCCAGTCCAAGCTCTCTGAGAAGAAAAGACGAAGTAAAGACAAAATCCTCAGTAGAAACAACTCAGTGAGCGATTCCCCTTCCTCTGACAGCTGGGATGCAGTTAGTATGAGGTGAGAAAATGGTCAATAAAAAACTCAAACTCAGACAGCTTCACAGTCAGCCCAAATCAACCATGTGGGCTTCCTGTTTGTAATCTGGATGTTCTCTTTGTGATATGTATTTACCACAAACTAAACACCAAGTCGAGTCTGTATGATTATACCTACTTGTGAAGTTAAAATCTGAATTTTTTTTATATCCTTGAGAATAAATTCATTAGAAATTCTTGTAGTCTTCTGGCTGCACGATGAACCTGAAAAATCATTTAAAATGATCAGTGTTGTAAAGGCCAAACAGATTATAGCTGTGGACTTTTACTATAAATGTCAAGATCTCAGCGGTAGTTTTAGTAATAGTTTTTCTGACCACCTGGCAAATGTTAGTCCAATATTTTTTAGCTCTTTCTTTGGTTTCTACCATCTCCCGAGGGAAGAATCTTGCTCTTTAACTGATCAACACTCGACACCAACTAGTAACTGACATAGACTTTATAATGAATAGTGGACAGAGCAACTGTGACATCATCTATAGGTTTCTGAAGAGCCGTATTGAAGCTCAATGTGGGCGGCTCCAGCCGTCATCATCTTGGCTTTGCTAATCCAAAAATGGGCAAACAGGTGAGCCAGTTACTGAAAATCGCCCACCTAGCCTAAAGCTACCAAGCTAGGCTATTGCTGTGTTCACACCATAGAATATACAAGTCTAATTTTACTAAACAGGTTCACACAGAAAGCGAAGCGATTCTGGGTGTTTACTCCTCTTGGAGCTCCGGGTACTGTCCCAGGCTCCATCCCCCAGAGCTCGCCAGCTCACAGCAGCTGTCTGCTGGTTCACAGGTTAATCTGAAACACTGCGTTTTTGCCCCTCTGCTTCAGTCTGTTACAATTAATTAACCGCACATCAAGCCGTATTATTTGTCCCATATTTATGCCTTTAATTCTCCAAAAGGCACCAACATCACAAAAATGGCCAAGAAGTTAAGTTCAGGAAATGAGCTGAGGTGAAGCAAACTGCTCAAGGCTAGCTGTCACTCAAAGTGGCCACTCCCTTGATTATGCATAACCAATATGATTGAGATGGCCTCACATGGAGATATACCAAAGCTGCGGATGTAGGAATATACTATAGGAGGAGGGTAGCAGTCTATACCTCAAACAGCACCACAGCATGACAACTTACTACAAATTGAAGGATTGATAGCCAAACATTTTGATGCAATTAGAACATTAAATTGATTTATTCAGGCACCCTATGGATCACTGCGGCTGAGAGTAAGAGACAGATTTTACAAATATCTCTAGATGCGATTCTTCTTGCTTGTTTACTCGAAGGAACCGAATGAGGTGCCAGAGCGAGCCATTACCTCAAATTATAATACATTCACGTCTTTTCAAAGAATCACAACCAGATGTATCACAGTGTACGCGGGATTGTTTTAGCAGTCGGCTCTGGAAAAGATCTACAGTCCTCATCTGTCCGCTGAGGAAGACACTCCTCCAACAAAGCATGCCTAATTTGAAAAAAGAATGAAGGGGAAAAAAAGATGTTTCAATGAGCCGGGAAATGTAATGCATCTGGCCCAGCGGCTTTGATGGAAGTCTATCAACTCCAATATTAATGCGAGGATTTGAGTGGCCATTCATGTGTCTCGTGCTCTCCAGCTGAGAGAGAACACAGTTGTTTTCTTACGTAGGTTAGCACTTCTATAGAGATCACCTGAGACCTGCGGGACATTTTCCCTCCACATCCGTTCGCACATTGTCTCCGCTCTGCTGAATAAACTCAAACAAATAACACCTGCAGCAGATGAGACAAGCCTGAAAGTGGTCAACGTACTGTTTGTTATTTGATTCACTTAAGAGCTTTCATGGTGTCAACAAAAGGCAAATCATCGAGCTCTTTCAAGGCCAATGAATGGGAGACAATGTATGCATTGTCACAACACCCAGGTCAATTTTTACAAAAATATTTATTTATAATAATTTATAATAATTTATATGGACTACTTTCTGCTTCATAACAGCACAATAAAATAAAGCAAATGACGCTCAGTCTAAAAATGCTTATGATATATTTTACCTTTCTTCAGATTTCAAGCTTATTCATAAAAACTGCATATTGTTTGAAGAAACTGAACAGTCTGTGCATGAATTCTGTGTCGTTTCCCTCTTTGTTTAGATTTGATTAGAATAATTTGGCATTTTAGCAAATTTTTGCCTAAAGTTAGATACCATTCTCCGTTATATGTAGCTGGAACCACATAGGACAGAGATTGCAAACGATGGGAAACAGCTAGCCTCGCTCTGTCCAAAGGTAAAAAACTAGCCGCCCACAAAGCACATAACCCCAGATTAAAGACGTAGCAACTGGCTCAGAGTGGTTTACATTGTCCTTAAAGACGTATGATGAGTGTTTGCTAAATATGCTGTATATATATATTCTGTTTATTGTCGAGAGTCAGATAAAAAGATCGATAGCCTACAGCTAGCAGCCAGTTAGCTTACCTTAACATTAAGAAACAGTCATCAGGTGTTTCTCAAAAGGTTAAAAAAAATTAATAAATAAAATCCTACCCCCTGGTACCACCTCTAAAGTTCATTTGTTAATTTTACAAATTGTTTTTTCTAAACATGATATAAAGTGTTAATAAATGAGAATTAGAGGTGCTGATCGCCAGTCTTTGTGCTAAGCTAAGGTATTCGACTGCTGACTCTGTCTTCCTATTTACAGTACAAACCTGAATGTGGTATCAATCTCCTAATCTAACCCTTAGCAAGAAAGAGAATAATGTGATTTCCCAAAACATTGATCAATTCTTCTAAGTTTAAAAGTCCAAAGTTCTAAGTGCCTGCTCAAAGATTAGCCTTTAAGAAAACTACACCTTAGTGGTTAGTACTGGAAAGTATTGGGAAATGAGACATTTAAAGGCAACTAAACACATGTGGATTCAAGCTCCATAGCACCTTTCTTGAAATCGAATCCACAGACAGAAATGGGAATTAGGACAGGCCAAGCATTCAAACATCACGGCAGCAGTCTGGCCGTTCGTGAGTGCAAATGTCAAAGGGCGTTTAGGTGCAGTGAAGAGAGCGCTGACATTGGAGCTTCTCGGACAAGCAGCAGCGCAGCTCACCGGCGGTGGGAAAAGAGGAGGACATCTTGCCAGGGCTATGACTTCAAACATGTAACAACCTCAGCAGCTGCAGGCCAAAGGAACAGATTTCTCCAATTACAACCAGCCTCACGCACCAGAGTCCCCTTGACACATGCAACGGTCTATTGGAGTGGACTTAGGGTAGTGGTATTTTGCTCAGGAGCACTGGGGGCCCACACATCCCACTGCCAATCTGTATTCTGTTTGAACCCCTAGACATCTCCTTTTACCCCTGCTTTCGTTTCAAATTCTGTTCAGACTGGGTGTTTTTGGCTGCCAACACAGGTGATTGGCACCTTCTCTCTGAATTTATAACAAAATCAATTCTCTAACAGCATCCCTGAGCACATCAATCTAAGAAAGATACTTTCTACTCCCTCATTTTCAGCATCTCAGGCACAGAGTGGTTATAGATAAATCCCTCACTACACTTACCCATATGAGCTTTGAGAGCTGTGGCAGAGCGCTGCTTTAATTGGCAGCGTCAAGTAATGCACAACATGTTAGGATCCAGCAGCATTGGGAATCACCTTGTTAATTGAGGGCTGCAGTTGAGAGATTGACTAATTGATCAAGGTCTTTACAGAGGTAGATAATTCATGGCGGCAACATCGCAGGGGGAGGAGTCCTGTCAGAGATGATTCATGTGTCTCTTGGAAGAGAGTTGGTCTCGATGGTCTCTTTTGTTTTGTAGGCCTGGTGTGAGGGGGATTGTATCATCAGCACCTCTGCCCAACTGCTCGCCTCTCCCTCTAAATCAGAATTAAAAAGGTGAGGCTGGTGTTGATAGGTTGCCACAAATGATGCAGTGTTGTATGGCTGTATGCTCCCCCAGATGGTCGCTGCACTCCCCGAACACTATCAAGATACGGGGAAGATGTATGGTTGTGTTGTAATGAAATCATGAAGGGATCCCAAGTCATGGAGGAAATGTCTCCATCACGCAGGTAGAGAGGTAATCATGCCTCTGTGTACTGTACTCTGAGGGAAAAAAAATGAAATGTGTGGCAAAATGCACAGCATAAATTGAAGAGGCTGAAATATCTCTGATCAGATCTGTAGACTGAGTTGGTGCACTATGCTGAGGTGTAAATTATATTTTGCATTATATACAGTTGTGTATTTCTATAAATATAGTCATGTACGGAGTGGACGTGCTAATGGTTTGGTCACCAGGAGTAATATGGTTGTGGTGGAAGTAGTGGAAGATAATGTGGTAGTTTGAGAGCAAAATAGAGCATAGCTTTCCTTTTCTTTTCTTTTCTCTTTTGATAAAATAGCTAGTAGCAATCTATACAGAAATGATATGCATATTTTTGTAAACTATGAAAACTATAAATATACTTAAACTGTTCAATTCAATTAATTATTTATGTTATTTTGTGTGTGTGTGGGGGGGTGGGGGGGGGGGTTCATATGCAGATATGCAATGATGATTGCTGGGTAATGTGTATGTTGATGTGATCAAACATTAAGTCTCTAGTTGATCATGTGACGAGAAGACATTAGCTTGTTTAACATCTGTCAAGACTGAGGAGCCAAACAAGCAGTAATTCCTTTCAAGCATAAACGCAGCTGCATGAGAATGAGAGAAAGGAACAGCAGGAGAAAGTAGCAAAGCTACCAAAATTAGATTCATTCGGCTTGTTTTTATAAACAGTCATTGCCATTCATTCATGCCATTTGAATAGGTTAGTAGTCTACAAGTGCTTTTTCAGTGTGATTTGGGGTCTTTGATGGGCTGCCGTTCCCCTATTTAACTGGCGCCTGTTGCATTGTGTGTGTTTTCTCAGATGTATGTGCCACCGCGCCACACCATATTAGCTACACTGTTTTATTTCTAATTATTATTGTATTTTACATAAGATATGCTAATTCCCCACGGCGGTGCTAAAACACAGTTTAGAAAAGTTATTTAGAATAATAAATGCGCTTACAATTGCCCCCGGGGGATGAAGAGGATATTAAGGTGAATTCAGCTGAACTTGACAAAGAGTGACAGGTTACTTGTTTCTCTACACAGTGTACTGGCAGCTTATAGGTGTAGCTAATGAAGAGTTGATTTTTTTACATGTAGGATATATAGCAGAAATGAGGCTGTTTGTTGAGCAATAAATTCATTATTTGACGGGGTTTATGCAGACTGTGTGTATCTGGCCAGTTTTAGGGGCATGGACACCGTGATGTTTTTTGTTATATTGCTACTCTCTTCCATCTCGTCGTGTGCTATAGGCTTCTTTTCATCATCTCTTGCTTTTATATCGAATGGGACCGCACTCATGAGGTTACTGCACCAAAAACATGCTTATTGTTAAAGTCAGCGGTCATTTCAGCACCACAGTAATATAGACAGCTCCCTCTGCTCTCTGGCGCTTGTTTGCACCGTTCTGCAGTGCACATGCTTTATACAGTATATATGTATGTGTACGCCTGACGTAATGACGTGTGTGTGACTGCGTACGTGAACACACGCTTCATTGTAACTATCGAGGACCCGTTATAATCGCGTGCCTTTACGCCACTGATGGGGCAAAAAGGATAAATGTAGAAAAAGAGCATAGATGTTGTAGACAGTTTTAATCTAGTTTAGGAAGTGATGTTTTATTGTTTTATATGTTTTATTTTGTAGGCTATACCAATCTCTCTTCTAGTCTCTAAAGTGATGTCCAGCACAACATCCATGCAAGAGGAGAGGTTGTACAATATGTATGTCCCACTTGGCGACAGCAGAAGTCGCTGAATGTCTTCCTGGATCCACATTCTTGGCATATATTTTATAATATACACGCATCACAAATGTTGTCATCATACTCTGTATATACTGTGATTTTGTTGGTCTGTTCTGTGCAGGCGACATCTATATCTGTCCATCCTGGGGGAGGGATCCCTCCTCTGGCTCTTCTGTGAGGTTTCTCTCCAATTTTCTCCCTAAATGTTTTTTTTCCCCCTTTTCCGAATCGAGGGTCTGAGGACAGAGGGCGTCGCACACTGTACAGATTGTAAAGCCCCCTGAGGTAAATTGTGATTTGTGATTTTGGGTCATATGAATGAAATTTGACTTGGCTTGACATTTAATGGTTGAATCAAACCAGCTTTATCGTTTAAGGTCAAAACAAACACGGTGGAGTTTCCTGTCTTTGAGAATATGCTTCTTGTGCTAGTACTGTGCCCAACAAGAGAGCTTGCATTTATTTTTTACTTTCCGCTGTATTTTGGGAGATGTGTGTTTATTTTGCAGGCGCAGTTATATTTGTGTGAAAGTATGTATGTGTGCATGTGTACGTGTGTATTTATTTGATTCATTTGTGAGTTAGATATACATGTATTTATATATTTTTATGTATAATTGATATTGTTTGTTTCACAACATGTTTTGTTTTTCTTTTGGTGAAGTGTTGTGTGTCTGTTTATAGTGTTTGCATCACGCTGGTTAATGATGATGATGATGATGATTATATGCTAATGTGTCACGTCTGAATAATTACAAAATGACCTTTGATGCTTTTTCAACAACTTGGACGCAAGAAATGATCTGAGAAATAAAGTGTTCAAGTCATCAAGTATTTTTTTTTTTTTTTAAATGTGGGTTTTTTTCTCTCTTTATTGCCAATATTTCTGGAAGAAGAGAGTCACAAACTGCACCAGAAAATAACTTGAGGTGAACAGCTTGAATTATTTTCATGATTTCACACAGGCTACTGTATTACCATAATGAAACACAGCATTCCTGTGTTTTACTAAGCATTAGCATGAAGATTATAGGGGGGCACTAAAGTCTATCTGAGCTAAAACACAACCTAGCGAAGCTTGCCAAGTTTGCCTGTCTTCAGTGAACTGCCAAATCTTTCACATCCTGCAAGTAAAGGACTCATTTCAGTGTTTCAACACCACAAAATATGGCAAATGGAATGTTTTCTGTGGCCAGACAGAGGATCAAAGGGTCTTCCCCCTCACATTTCGACTGTTTTTATGGATTAGGTCCACAAAGTATGTTATTAATTACTGCAGAACTGCCAAATCCTCTTTACTTTGCGACAAATATAAGCGCGTCATGAATTTTGTTGATAAACATTGCACTTTTGCCGAGAAAATTATATTTTGAACACCGGTATCTTAGCACTGAATTCATGTTTTTAAATCTGATGCAGAATGCTAATGAATAGGTTAACATCTCATATAGAGGACAGGTATTTCAATTTTCAATGTCAAAAATATAATTTATGATAAAGTTAACATGAAACAAACTGTGAGGCCCACAGGCAAAGCAACTCCCCCATTTTCTCTCAACTGGGCAGAGGGAACTAATGAATTGGTTGGCTTTTGATTTCAAAGGAAATATAAGAAGCTTATGGAGGACAGCAGTCCTTCAGCCAGTTCAGCTGTGTGTCCTATGTTTCAGAAGTTTATTGATTCCTCTTTTAACATATTTGTTCAGAGAATATAGTATATGCAAGAACTTATATGTAAACTTTAATGGCATAACAGATGGAAGTTGCGGAACACTGATTAACCTGAAATTTCGAAGAAACAATGCTACAGCCATTTCAAACAAGACTTCAGTTTCCAAGGTTACCAGTAATACAGCTTTTTTGTTTTGTTTTTTTTAATTTAATTTTTCTAGGTAGCAGGACTCTGGAATAGACCACAATTTGTTTTTGATAAGGAGGGAAAAGGAGAGGAAAGATTTATTTTTATAATAGGAAATTTTCAAATGCCCGCTGTGTTGAAAAAATAAGTGGAGGAAAGCCTGAATAATAGCTGGGCGGCACAGTGTGTCTATGCTGAATTGTCCCTCGATGAGACAATAATGTATATACAGCGGGAAAAGAGAAAAGTGGCAATTTTTTTTGTGTGTAATATGGAAATTCATCCTTGTAAATTCAAACACAAAAACCATGAACCCATTCAGACTTATCAAGGATTTTGTCAGAGAGGTCAAAGTGTCAGAATGTGAACACAGAACTTGGATGATGTATCATCCCCCGATTGACAGCTGGATGTGATAAGAGCCCTTGGGCATGTTCAGGGATGTGTCTGTGTATTTGTTCTTCCGAGAGGCAGGTGGTTGAAGAACTGAATTACTTTGCACTGCTTTATTCGTTTTTTGGCTCCAGCTCCTGCAAAACAATGCAAGAGTAATGTATATTTGTGCAATTTTACGAGGGTTTGGAATGATAGTAATTATTAGCAGAAAGCAATGAAAAATGTGGTGACCTTTTCCCCCAAATGGAGCGTCTCTGTCACAACCGAACAGAGAGCCAAAGAAAAGGAAGCTCGTTGTGGAGAGCCCAGAGTTGAAATCAGCTCCTCCTCGTGTTTCCTAAATCAATACCATGTGATGGCATTTTGGCAGCTTTCTGCAAATGTTCACCCAGGACTGTTAGAGGTGGCGGGGAGGGAACAAGACTCTGCCACAATACATCTTCCTCTCTCCGTCCTTATTCACAGAGGCAGTTGTTTGTGACAGAAAACAGTGGCGGGTCACAGGTGCCACGAAAATTAACCATCCCCTTCCTTCCACTGCAAACAAGTGCAAACATTTACCCTCCCATATACAGACATGCAGCTCTGTGGATGCATTCACCCACTGCATTAGACTTCAGCTTGTGCACAAATGAAAAATAGTCTTCCTTTCACAAGTAGAGGTGACTGCTGACTCAGTCTGAAGCTGGTAGCATGTGCCAGTGTCGGACACCCACACCTTTCATTTGCCAAAAAGCATTCTTGACTCGGGCGCGTACACCATTATGTCGTCTTTGAGCGTGTTCTTTTTCAATTCTGGATGGTCGTCTGTCGCCTTTGTGAGCCTGTGCAAGGAAATCCAAAGAAAAGGATAAAGCATTTTTAAAAAAAATAAAAGATATTTCCCCCACTATTTTTGATTTTAAAAAATTGTTTTATCTTTAAATTCAACAAATATAAGCGGGCAAACAGATTTAAAACTACTATATATTCTATATGCATCCTGTTTAGGAGATTGGATACATTTAATTTATTGCAACAAATTTCAGTTATTTTAATGAATTCTCTATTGGCCATTTTCAGTTTATTGCTGAGTCTGATGTGATCGTTCAGATGTCTATTGGAAATTATAGCAAACAATAACTTTGAGACTTAGTCTGTAGTGTAGGCCTAGGTAGCTAATAATAATAGTCTGCCTCTTGACAGGATTGTGAAGTCTTAATCTTTGTTTTACAGCCTCTCTCTGTAATGTTGATTCAAAAATATGACACAATGAAGTCTTTGGAGTCAAAACACTGTGAACAAAGGAAGCATGAGATACGCGACTATCTCTGTTTCCTCTTTGCATACTAAATTATTAAGCCATGAGGGAGGGGAGGATTTTTGCCACAATGCTGCTCTCTGCTGGTAAATTAACTTCTTATGTTATAGACTGAGCTTTGAGCTGATTCAGAGCAGAGGTGTGGGAGGACAAGCATTCAGGTTTGTTAAAGGAAAGTGTTTTAAAGACATCCTTTTTTGTGATTCTCAAAAAAATCTCCTAAACCCACAACCAAATTAAAATGGATTCGTGTACACTGTTAAGCTACTATATTAGTAAAAATGCACGTACTGTTTATTTGCATTTCTATAAAGAGATATTCATCAAACTGGTGTTATGGATTTGGTTTTCCCCGTGAAGTGCAGCACATCAGATATGCTCTGTAAAGACCACATGCAGATTCTCCTCATGTAGGTTCATGATACGGCACCTTGTGACTTGCAGATTTACAGACTGTGGGGGGCATGGCAGTTTCCGTAATGATTCCAGGAACCCCAGCTGCTGGGGCCTCCCGAACATTTGGAGTAATATCACTTTGTTCAGATCCTACAGTTGTATATATGTGCTTTGCACTCACACGTTGTCAGGAGCTTAGAATTTCCTGCCGAGCCCCTGGAGCTGACCACCCACCTCTTTTCAGCCTTGTTAAAGAACCAAAGGGAAATCATATTTCAAGATGGATAACTTCTCTCTTCATCTGCACTATGCTTATTACTGCATCCAAGAGACATCAAAGCTACCTAAACTACCCTCAGAGCTCGCAGCCCCCTGAAGTTCCTCCACAGTACTAGAATAATGAGGTGAAGACTGCCTCCACTTTTATCTTCACCTTGCTTAGCAAGTGAGTCATATTTGTCAGTAGTGAGTCTCTTTGGCCAGAAGTACCCTACTCTTCAAATAAATGCACTGGGGGTGAGTTAAAAATAGGGGTTACTCAAGCAGGCAAACACATTCAGTGTCTTTATTACAGTTTTATTCACTACTAAAGGGTGAAAACATACAGTATACCCTACTGTTGGGTATTGATGCATGTGTCAGCATTACCCAAAACTTGCAGCAATAATCAAATGTGACCAGTATCAAGCGGTGAAGCAGCAAACTAACCCAGGGACCCTCTCCCTCTCTGTCTATCCTAAAACAGCTGTTTGAGCTCTAATTAAAGGGAAGTAGCAGGTGTCACCTGAGCACCAACTGCAGGGGCACACCTGGTTGCATTAATTTGATCCAAAGTGGTTTTGACAGACTGCCTGCACTCTGGCGTCCCACATTAAGCCACTGGAATTGAGCACCTGCTTGGGGCGAGCAGGCAAGAGAGCTCTCCTAGCACCGCTCTGTGGAGGTATGTCGAGCTGGCGATGCCCATGTCGCTGCAGTGACCCAGGGGACAGCTCCGTCATCCCTGCCTCTGACTTACCAGCAACATCTGTAAGTGTGCAGCCCTGCAACGCTGACCTGTAGTCACACTGAGCTGAGGGCCGGGTGTGCCCGGGATAATTGTCTGTGGAAACCTCCCAGAGGCTGTAACGGCAGCTTGTTTCAGATCTCCTGATGATTTCGCAGGTCATTTAACTTTACACCTCTCATTTGTTACCTCCTCAGGGTATTTCCAAATACCCATTACTGGGTTTCCAAGGGATGTAGCAACCCTTAACCTCCACTCGTTTTTATGTCTGCATTAATTGTCTTGGGGATAAATGTGACACTGCATTTGAAGCTACTGACATGGTGTTTGTTTGCAGGCTTAAGCAAACAGATGACCTTCAAAAGTGAGCAGGAACAAAAATGCCCAGATTGTGGAATTACAGATGCAATATTTTGTCACCCATGAATTAAGCTCCAGCAGTTTGAATGGGTCTTGCCTCTGGTCATGCTGCACTCTCTGTTGCAACGGTTTCTTTGTGCCACGACAATACATTAATTTCATGAGTCAACAGGCTACGACTGGCAGTTTGTGTCGAGCTAAACAGTGTTTAATTGGATTCCAATCCATGGCAACGCCGCCAGAGGCTTGTTTCCATCTCTTATTTCAGCAGCACCTGGAGCGTAATGGTGGTGATTACATCCCTCCTGCGGCGTGCCAGTGGTTCAGCCCTCGCAGGCCTCTGGGAATACGCTGCTGACAGTCACGGTCCATGCTGCCCTGCTGCCCTGTTCAGCTGCTGGCAAACCCCGAGCTGCTGCTGCTGCTGCTGCTGCTGCTGCTGAGGTTTTTGTTATAGCACTGCTGAGACAAGCAGGTTCAAAGGGAATCATGATAAGACTTACCAAATGAATTACTGCACAAACTCAGGAACAGTCGAGATTCCAAACATCAAGAGTCTATTTGTACACTTACTTCAAAGTAAATCAGATTTACTTTTAGAGAACTTCTATGTAACACAATAAATTCCCTGTTTGATCAAAAACAGACAAAGCATATAGCAATCATAAACGTATCTGTTAACGAAGGTTGTGCCATATGAATAAAAGCTCCAGAATGGACCTTGTGGTGGGGATCGTTTAGAATCAAATAGAAAGAATGTCGGTTTTGAACCCTCTCAAGGGGAAACACATATCAACAGGGGAACTGATTTCATCACAACGCCGGAGTGAATGCCATCTCCTTCTTCGCCTTCTTTGGCTTCTCCATCAGCGCGGTTCTTTGCAGGGTAGAGTTTCCACAGTTATTCCATTTGTTCCACTGTAGCGACTGAGGAGAACAATGCCTTTCTCTGTTTTGGTTCCACAACGGCTGGCGCACTTCCTTTGTGCTCTAAATCGTGTGTTCATTTTTTTTCTACGGGAACTCCAACCCGGTGGCAGCATGAATAGCATAGTGAAAACAAGGATTACAGGGAAGATACTTGTAGGCCTATGTATAACAACATAAAGAATTACCAATAGTATTGGTTTATGAAAAAAACGAAAAAGGCACCACCCTCATGTCTGTACAGTAAATGTAGCTAGAGCCAGTAGTCAGTGAGCTTAGCTTAGCACAAAGACTGGCAACAGGGGAATAAAGCTAGCCTGGTTCTGTCCAGGTAACAAAATGCCTTCCAGCACTTCTAAATCTAAGTAGCACATTGTTTTCAGACTATTTCTTGACTTCTTGAGTCTCTGCTGATTGTCTGGCATCATCACACTCAAGACTCCACGCGCACCATCTTTATTGAGCTGAGTTTTAAACAAATTAGATAAAATGTGTTAATTAGTGAATAAAGTGTATTTTGTTCCCTTAGTTGTTAATATGAACATCAATAAAACAGAAATACAGATTTTCTCAGTTGGTGTGGACTGAAGTGTTTAGAAAACCTCTTCTTAATTTCTCAGCTCACCAAAGTCAAAACAGTGTCACTGATGAGGATGTAATTATCAGAGATGTAAATTGCTGAGAATTCATTCACAAAAATTCCAAATTTTTAGAAAATGAAGAAATAGCACGCACAACATTTTAAAATTAAACCGTTCAACATCTTCAGAGTGACACCAGTTAATGAGGCCCTGCAGGAACAGAAAGAGCGATCTCTGTCCCGTTCCACGTAAACCGGGGAAAGTTCACTGACCCCTGACGATGGAGGTTTGGGAGCACGGCCTGCACATGAAGCCCTGACAGCACAGGGAGGAACAACGTGGCTGGGCCTCTGACCTTCAATGTAGACCCACACCATCTTACAAGCACAGACACATCTGAATAATACATCGGCCTCTCCTGCTGGGACCAGCTCCACTGTTCACACAAGCAGAGGTACCTGAAGCACAACATTCGCATCTAAGTGTGAAGTTTGTGTCCCACAGCATCCCATACAATAATGATCACAGTGTGTTTGACCAGCTGAGGTTCTTCTATCTTTATGTTTATGCACGGATTGTTTGCTTTATTTTAGCTGCAATACAAGTTGGCACAGATGTTTGTGGCCCCAGATTTTGATTGTAATTGATTGCTATTGATCTTTTTTGACGTTACACACAATTAGTTTCCTGTGTAATTTAAACCTTCAGCTTAATCTTCGAGTCTATTCTTTTTACATTCCATATGCAATTGCACTGCAACTGCAATTTTGGCCTCGAGAGTAATTTCTCACCTCTATGCTCGAGAGCCACGAGAATTCTGCGGTTTACACAGTGAGAATGAACAGGAATGCATGAAACATTTTAAAATCCCCTGTGATTCCAGGAAAGGCAGGCTGTCTGTCTCTTGTTTCCATCTGTTTTACATACAGGAGTAGCTCCACAGTTTGCAGTGAGATTATTTGAATTTCATAGAGTGTTTGACATTTGATAATGGTGCCTTGTGTTTATAGATTCTACACTTCCCTGCCGATGGTTTCCTATCATGTTTGTTCACCATATGAAAAACTCAAATATCGCTGTGTGACAGGGGCAATGAAAAGAGGGGGGGGGTGGTGGGTGGGGGGTAAAACAAATGTTTGTGTAACAATTGCACCATCATTTATTATAATGGACAAATTGCCACATCATAATGTTGTTCACTTGTTGCAACCAGATTTATTATTTATCTGTGTCTCTCTCTTTACATGTATGCAAATCAGGCTGTGCTGTTAAAGGAGCAGGGTTTTATTTTAATTGACTGAGTTTTACCACAGCTGGTTGATAATCTATAAAAAGAAAGAGCTCAAATGAGAGAGCAACACATTAAGGCTGCGACAGATGGGACAGTGTAGGAGCCGAGTGTAGGAGGGGGTATGCGCAGTAGGATGCTGGCAACATTTGACAAACAGGTGTGTCTACAATGTAGTGTGTGTGTGTGTGTGTGTGTGTGTGTGTGTGTGTGTGTGTGTGTGTGTGTGTGTGTGTGTGTGTGTGTG
>JBBPCS010000672.1:9152532-9173954 GCA_037974645.1 Hollardia meadi
TGTGTGTGTGTGTGTGTGTGTGTGTGTGTGTGTGTGTGTGTGTGTGTGTGTGTGTGTGTGTGTGTGTGTGTGCTGTACTGTCCAATCACTTAGCAAGATGTCATTCAATGTTAAATTGCCTCCACTGTGTCTGACACCACTTTTTTTTCTTTTTCTTTTTTTTTTTTTTTTACAATTTCGAGGTTGTGCAGATGTTACTGCCACCTACAGGAGCACAAAGAGAATGCAGAGCAAAGTTTGTGCTATAAAAATCAACTAAACCTAAAACGTCGACATGCTTAAATTGCTTACACTGTGATGAAGGTGAGCTCGTGCATTTTTTTTAGATCATTTATTCTCTTTTGGGAACCTTGAACGTAAAGTGGAACTAATGTTTTATTGTCCGTGTTTCCTTCCGGTATGTTTTTGTTGTCAGACGAGCAGTAAAGTTGTGGCTGGTGTTGTTGCATCTTCTGACAACAGTCTTCTGCCTGTAAGATTGTATTGGATTAACGGTGTAAATGGCGTAATAACAGGTACGTGTTCGATTCAGTTTTAGCTAGCAGTGTTTTAGCTAAATGTGTCGGTTTTCTGGATTTACTTGTCGTGATAAATATTAGCTTACCTGACAAATAAAGCTAAATTACTGTTCTTACTTGGGCCTAATTTACGTTTATGTTTCACATCAAATGTAGCCCGTTTGTATTTCGTAGCGTAATGTTTTATTCATATCGCATTGGAGCGATTGTCATCTCAGACTACTTCACGCATGTGAGAATTTTCAGATGCTTTATTTGCCAATAATTCGCTTCAAAAAGGTGACGAAAAAATTAGTATTGTACTTTTGCTTGATATACAGAATCAAATTGTGTATATTTACCCAAAATTTAAACCCCATTATTTTATTTTTTTATTTACTTAAAGATTCAGAATCAAACATACATAATCAATACGTACACACAACATATGTAAAATACGCAAAATCTTAATAGTTTCACATGTAACTTCCATTTGGGTGTTTATCTCTGCTCATCTGCCTTAATGGCTTACAGAATACAATCTGACAATAGGACTGGAATTACCCAAATAATAATTGGACTTTCTGCTTCTATTGTTTTTGCAAATCATTCATAAAGTCAAAGGTTGCACAAATGTTTCCGCTGATGAGATTGTGCAGAATATCAGACTGGAGAGCACCGCATGGCCCTGATGACGTCAGGTTCTGTTCAGTTTGCCTCAAAGTTCACAAGGCTGTGTTTCTTTACTCAAATGACGCAGGTGCTCGGAGTTGGCTGCCTCAGACTTTGGCTTTGTCTCCCAAACAGAGCATCCAAACATGGTTGGAGTGTGAGTTGGCAGTTACAGACACCACATGACAGAGTGTCGTCACCGTGCATGTGTCACACTCACAGCTCTGGCTCCTGATGTCCTCACCTGCGTTTTTCTGGTTGCCAATTTGGAAATTAGGCACGTAAATCTGTTAAAGTGCAACAAAGAGACTGTCAGCGACAGGAAAAGCAAGTGTCCTGAGTATGTGTGTATCAGTGGTGTGCAGTTTTTAGCAAACCGTGACATCAGTGGAGCAATGAGCGCAGAACAAGATTAAATGACAACCTCTGCCTCCAAAAATCACAGTGAATTGTTGAAGTAATTAATCTCCAAGTGGTGCACATGTAGATTTAGCTTAAAATTAGCAGTGCATCATCATTAGGGATTCAGTCTGACCAACTAATGTTCTAACTCACCTTCTCTGTCTGTCCCACAGCCTAAATACAGACTCGCCAATGGCCACGCTGTGGTCAAAGATCTCCGCTGTTCTGCCTCTTAATGAGGAACAGTTTCCACTTCAGTTCAGTGACAAAGTGGAATCGAGTGTAGTGGAAATGTTGAAACTGTCCAAGAAGCAGTTGTACAGCGACGCTACAAGTGCCAGCCAAATGCTTAATGCTAAGGTCATTTTGGATTTTTCGTGGGAGAAACTCAACATGGGCACCTGGCGCCATGTGGACAAGGAATGGAGACGTGTTTATTCTTATGGCTGCCTGTTCAAAGTGGCCGCTCTGTGTCGCGAAGCTCCGTCCGCAGACGAGGTCCTGCAGGCCGTAAGGACCTGTGACATGGGTTTACTCATGGGTGCAGCCATCATGGATAATATACTTCAGGTTATTGTTCGGATTCTGCAGAGTGAAGTCAGAGAATCCACCAAAGAGGAAGATGAAAGTGAATGTTCAGAGGTCAAGGTTAGTGGTCTTTTTAATTGAATAATATTCTATGTGTTTGTCACTTAAGTTCACCACAAGTTATGGGTTACATCAGTGGGGATAATTATGCAATATTTAGGTTTAATGCAGCTTTTTTAACATTGTTTTCCTGAGGCTTAATTCTAGCTAAAGCACGTTTATTATCAAAGTTACAAAAATGAAAGGACGAAAATCATCAGTCATTATCATAAAATAAAATAAAATGTGTACTACTGGTGGGTGACCACGAAGAGCCCCTTTGCCCAACATCAATGGTGTGTTCACTTATCCATGGGAAAAGAAAAGAGAATAGTTTTAGAGGTGTGGTTTTATGTGGTGCAGCCAATAAAGTGTTCTTCTCTAGATTGCTTGATGATTCAAAGCTGGCGTCAAAGAGGGATCGGTGAGGACATTCCAAAATAAGCCTTTTGGAAGTTTTTATCTTTTTATCCTTCCATCAGACGTCACACTGAGAATAAAGTACAACAAACACTGAAATGTCAGCTCACCAAGTCTGATTTCAGTCTAGAGTGGGGCTGTAACTAATGACTATTTTCATTGTCTTTTAATCTGCCAATTATTTTTTTTTCAATGAATCCATCAGTTGGTCAATTAAATGTCAGATGGTAGTGAGAAATCTTCGAGTAGCTCGTTACAGTCCAAAATAAGGTTTTCACAATTGCAGAATTTTAAACTTGGATACATTATCAGAATAAAAAAAAATTCTGAACACAGAATATCTCGGAGTCTCGGGTTGAAAATCCGATTGTAGGTCTGTTTTTTGTTTTGTTTTTTAGCTTTGGTACAATTTAGTTTGGTCAATACTGTGAATATAGTTTTAAACACTGTAAAAGCTAATAATGATAAATTTACTATCACCTAAGACAAAGGAAATCAGCACATCTTCAAGTTTGAAAAACTGGAGTTTTTAATGACATAAAAGTCAAAATACTTGGTCAATAACTTTCAGCTCAACTGTAGAGAGATAAGACGCACTGTTATTGTTTTGTTTGTTGTTTTTACCTTCTCTCAAGCTCTCAATTTTAGAATTGAATTAATGGCTTGACAAACCCTTGTTGTGTTGGTATCGTTAACAGAGAATAAAGATCGAGCGCCCACATGTTCCCGTGATCAAAGAAGAGTTGGCAGTTCCCAGGATGAAGTGCCCTTCACTGGAGAGCTTCAACACAAACTACCTGCTCCCCGTCAAACCAGTGATTTTAGAGGGGATAATTGACCACTGGCCCGCCCTCAACGAACACCCATGGAGGTTTGTTCTTGTTCTGCTAAAGAGCGTTGTTTTACATGATATCATCACTTAGTATCCTTTTGCATATTTTTGTCCAGATGACATCGCCATAGTAGTAGTGCAGTAGTAGCAACACCATCATGGTTAAACGCTACAACCCTGCTTGTGTTTTGTCCAGCCGGATTGATTTACATGTGTGACGCCAGCTGAGTGCATTTATCTCATTTATCTAATCTGAGAGGACAGAAAACCTGCAGGACGTAACATAAAATGTACATCAGTTTAATACCAGGCACTATATTGTGTATAATTTACGTTTCAGTCTTAATTGCCTTATGATGTGGGTAAGTGGGAACAATATAAAATGAGTTAAAGTTGGTTTACTTTTCACCTACATTCCTGATTGGTTGACTTTAATGTCTGGCACCAGAGTCTGATATCACTGCCTCTCCATTTAAGATATCCTTCACTGTCCTCCCTCTCACTGCTGACAGCTGACATACGGCTCCTGGCATCTGACTCACAGCTCTGGTGGGGGAGGAGGAGGACATCCAGAAGTGCACACAGGATCTATTTTTGTGCAGTGCTAGAATCCTGAATTTGCAGATTTTTTTTTTTTTCTTTATGAATAATGCTGCGGTGTTACAATAATGTTTAATTCATTTGTTCCCTCCCAACCCACAAAGCATAGAGTACTTAAGATCTGTCGCCGGATGTCGGACTGTACCTGTCGAGGTGGGATCCAGGTACACGGATGAGGAATGGTCACAAACGCTGCTTACGGTCAATGAATTCATTGATCGATACATTTTAAACAAGGTAAGTGCATCGTATATTAACATAAGAAACGAACGTTGAAACAGCTGCGTGTGATTTCTAACACAGTGTTTTGGTTTTAATTTGCTGTGCGGATCACGATCGCCCAGGATGGAGTAAAAGCTTTGGGTTACCTTGCTCAACACCAGCTTTTTGATCAGGTATCATATTTACTTTTAAAGTGACTACATGATCATGAAAATAATACATTTTTTCAGTTGACTAATTTAGTAATCATCTTAAATTTTTGGTCATTGTGAAGAACAGATTTCTCCTTTTTACAGCTTCTGCCCTCACACCACATTGCTTTGGACAGTATTGGCTTTTTAGTCCTAATTTCACCACACAAGTCAATACAATGTCTGGACTGAACTTTACATAAAGGGCACCTTGTCAAGCGAAAAGTCTGGTATTTTGGGCTGTTTGATAAATCAGAATGAGGCCAAACGAGGAGTTGAATTTTCACACTACATCCTCATCCTCGAGGAATTGCCTATAATCAGCTATTTCTAGCTAGCAGCTATTATTCATATGTATCTAGGAACTTGACCTGAAAAAAAAAAAAAAACAGTTTTGATGTTTTCCTTTAGATATAAGAATAATATAACATAAAACTCATTGCAATTAATCCAGTTAAGATCTTTCAGTCTGGTGGACGAACATGGCCGTCCCTAGGCCCACCCATTTTCTAGAGTTGCTAAAAAAAATACTGAAAATGCGAAGAAGCAAAGGCAGAGTAAAAAGAAAGAAAACCATTTTATTTTATGATACTTGCTGGGAAACGTCTGTAAATAGCCTGTTAAGAAACAACAAGATATTTAGTCAGTGGAATGAGTCTTAAATGCCCTCTTGATGTGATTTTGTTTGATGGATGTTGCCTCAGATACCAGAGCTGAAGGAAGACATCCGCCTCCCTGATTATTGCTGCCTTGGCGAAGGAGACGAAGACGATATTACTGTAAACGCGTGGTTTGGGCCCGGAGGTACAGTTTCTCCTCTTCACCAAGACCCTCAGCAGAACTTCCTGGCTCAGGTGAGGGTAACAACGGTGCTTTATGAATCCAGTTAGTGTCAAAGATCTGTCACGTCATCACAGTTTGTTTACCACATGGGATTTCAGGTGGTGGGAAGCAAATTTATTCGTCTATACTCCCCAGAGGACACGGACAAGCTGTACCCTCATCAATCCCAGCTCCTTCACAATACCAGTCAGGTGGGATTGACAGTCCATAGAGATGGTACATGTTGAGCCTGCAAATATATGCAGCATTTTCCAATTTCTGACTCCTTCCATGCAGGTGGAGGTGGAGAATCCAGACCCAGAGCGTTTCCCGGAGTTTGCCAAGGCTCCGTATCTTGAATGTGTGTTACAGCCTGGAGAAGTGCTGTTCATCCCTGTTCGACACTGGCATTATGTTCGATCCCTAGAGCTCAGCTTCTCTGTCAGCTTCTGGTGGTCGTGACTGCAGATCCATAATAAAAAAAATTTTAAAAATCTTTTTGTAGAGTAGAATCTGAGTGTGACTTGTTTTCTGCTGCTGTGGAAGGAAATCAATCTGGAGGCTTTAACTAATTTGAGGCTAATTCTCATAAATTATATGACAAGTACTGATCACACAAACCTTTGATCCATGAACAATGAACACACACTGCTGAATGATTAGTTTAATTGTGTTGCTGATTGCAGCAACATCTATTGTGTGGAAAGCTACGAGCAGTTAAAAATGTTTGCGCTTATTTCATCCTGCATATAATTATAGAGGGTTGTTAGTCATCTAATTTCATAGGATATGCTTCTCTTTTCAAATTGGCTTATTTAATTGTGTTCTCAACCTTATTCCTACAAATATCCTCAGATGTGTGATTTCCATAATTCATGGAAATGAGGCAAGTCTTCAAATTTAATAACTGAGTTGAGCTACAGGTACAAAAATGTGTTAATAAACACGGGACTCTGGTTAAACTGACAGTCTGAGGCAATCAAGGAGGTCACAGATGGAAATTAATAAATGAAATGAATTAATCCCCCGGGCACAGACAGACTTTCAAATAAAAACTGTCTCATTGGTTAACTATCCTGACAGTACAACTCTTGCCAAGCACCAAAAACACAACAGCTGACTACAAAGACAGCAGCACTTCATTTCAGATAACAGACCTCTGACAAGCACCTGCTGTGTATCTGTGAAGGTCCATTTCCATCAAGCCCCCTAATAAGAACCATGAAGCACGTGGGGATGTGACAAAATGAAGTAAATCAGCACTGATGTACACATTTGATCTGCTTTTCAGCCACATTTGCAGTCAGATAAAGCAGCGTTCTGGGAAATCAAGGCTGCACAAGGCAGAACACTTCTGAGGAGAAAGGTGAAGAGTTGTGTGGGAATGTTTTAGTAAACGCAACAGCTTAAGTAATTGAAATCGAATCGAATAAAGTTTGCTGTTTACCCTTACGTTGAAAATATGAAAGTTAAGTGTGATCAAAGAAGTTGGTCTTAAAAAATGGATTTGCTGCAAATGTCAAATGTTTTTTGACTTAATTTGGAATCACTGTTTTCTTTAAGGGGTTATAAAGGTGATAAATACAGTGTATGTGCTCATCATCATATTAAATTATTAGCTCAGATGTTCTATCATAGTGCTGCAGAGAAAATGTGCATTTCTATTTATCACATTTTACGATTTTAAATTAACAAACATTGTGGAATAGCGAATGGCCGCTGCATTACACATGCCAGTGTCCAGGTAATAGACTAATCCAAACCTAGTTACTTTCCTTACAAGTTTATCTCTGTAGACCAATGATATGAACCCTGCCAGAACTTAATTCTGTGAGTAAATGCTGTATAATTCACTTAGCCCATCAGTGCTTTGTTATTGTCAACTATCTGGCACAAGTGACTTAAGATCACACAAAACTGCTTACTCTCATTATAATGTGATCAATACTCAATTACCAGTGAAGTAATGTGGGACCCCTGGGGCTATAGCCCTCTCTGTTCCACAAAGACCCATTCTCCGTTCCTCTTTTGATTAATGGCCTCATGGATTTTCAAATAAATCTGGCGAATCAAGATTAAATCCAGGAGATTTATCTTGTTTATGATACAATAAAGTGACTACTGGGTTTACATTGGCTGCCTTGTGGTGAGTAAATCCACTTAAATCTGAAACACACATTGATGTAAAAAAAAACAAAAAAACAGTTCCAGGTGTTTCTCAGTCAAGTTATCCAGATAATTCGGTACACCTGCTTTTTTTTTTTTAAAGAGGGCCATTTTCGGATTTACAGATCTTAAGCAACTTAACAAGCATGACATCAGTAAATATTCTGCTAGATTATCTGTAAATCAAACAAACTGACTGTGTTTTACATTTACTCCATCTGACCTGCATGTTAATTACAAAATGCGAAATAACACAGTAAACACCTTCGCTTGACAGTTATCACTGAAAATGCATATAACTTTATTCATCAAAAATCCATTAAATTGAAGAAAACACTGAAAACATGCAACATTTACAAAAAAAAAAGATATAAGAAAAATGATTGTCAGGCATTAATTAGTTAGAAGCACAATAGGCACAATATTTTCTCCTATCTCGTTTTATCAAACTTCCAATTATTCTGAGAAACCATGAACATCTTCAAAAGTTATAAAGTAACAGCTTCAGACACGTTTTATATTTTCAAAAATATGACACCGATTTTAATAACAAACCTGAGATGGGAGCAACGCAGATAGAAGAGTGGTTATTTTTTTAAATACTACAGTAAGTCCAACAGTGCATTAGGAAAATAATGTTAATGATTAATGGTGATAGTGTGTAGCAGGGTTGTTACTATAACTAAGAATTTTAAAGTTCAATACAATATTAGTACAAAATAGGATACTTAATAGCTCTTTTGATACCACGGCAAAAAGATGATTATTATTATTATTTTTTAATCTATTTTATTTATCTTTTTTTTAATTAACCTTCATACAGTGGAGAAACTGAACAGTCACTGAACACATATCAACACATTTGTAATAATTTTAAAATCTGTGCAGCCTTGGGTTAAATTATGATTGCAGACCTGTTTTTTGTTTGTTTGTTTGTTTGTTTTTTGCTTCGGTACGTTCAATACTGTGAAATGCTGGAATCATGTTGTTTTAAACCTGTGGTATCAAAAAAGTATTGATACTTCAAAACTTCGGACAACCTTACAGTGTAGTGTCAGGTAGAAAGTGCAAAATATAGTGTAGAGTGATTAATAGTCATGAAGTACGATTCAAAATTTTTCTCCGCTTCAGCTGTGGCACCAATTTTGAATGTGAATGTTATGACCTTCAGTGCATTGTACTAAAACAGAAATGTTAAAATAACTCCTCATGACATAAAAAGACAGGCTTGTTTTTCCGATGGCCTCACCACCTCCCAACAGGCCTCTGTCAAACAAAACAACGCAACTATTGCCTTGTTTTCTAATGTTCCTGCAAATCTACAGAGAAGTTCTGCATCCTCTCCACCACGAAGAAGCAGAGTGTTCCAGTGAAGCCCAGGATGACCATCAGCAGGAGCTGCCACATCAACAGGAGGTGACCGCTGTAGAAGAACGCCAGAGCTGCAAAAACAGACTGACAACGCATCATAGGTTTCATTTGGTTGTTAAACTGATTTTTTTTTTTTTTTTAAATACTCCTACAGCACTGGACAACATCTTTGTCAAACTCACAAATCCCAATGGTAGGTTACCTTTATAGAACCAGTCACTTAACATGACCATTCACTAACCAACCCCTCCCCCCTGTAGCAAGTATACGTTCACGTATACCATAGCTATATCCAAATTACTGTTATGTTCATGTTAATATTTACAATATTTTTGATTGTCTTTATCCAAACAACATTTGATACAGCCAAAAAACATAAAATATAAATCTCTTCCCTTTGGTTGCTGATAGTTCACAGAACACAGGAGCTGTGACTTACAGAGCAAATAGGTTTGCTGTAGCAGACAAAAGAATGCAATTTAATTTGAGTTGAACTTCAAGAAAATACCACAATTTCTGAGTTGTATTTCTTCTTAGAAACCATTTGGCTGCAGAGAAATTGGGGGAGATTAAGCCGCAAATGTGGGTCTTGTTCCTTTCCTTTTTAATGGGGCATCAGGTGAATTTATTTCATACTTGACAAGACAACATTTTAACCCAGCTTTGCTCGGCTCCACTAACAATGTCTGAGAATTGGCAACTCGGGATTACCTGGATGAATTTGAAGATGGCAAAAGCAGGCGTGCTTTGTTCAGCATAAACACAGCCTAATATGCTGTAGAGCTGTGTGTTGAAACAACTGTCCCCGAGTCCAAGCAAGAAGCTGCACAGCAGGGCAACGGATACACTGAAGAGAGAAAATATAGTTCTCGTTAAAACAAAACAACATGTTCCCTCTTCCCTGTTGTTGAATTGTTAGGTAAACTACCTTGGAGTTAGATATGGCTTCTTTTGAGTGGTGGAATCAAAGACGACAGGAGCATCATCTGGGATGTTGAGGAAGACCAGATAGAAAGCAACGAAATGGACAACCATTCCCAGAAACACCACAGAGGTTCGTCTGAAGCGACTGTTCTTACACAACAATCCAAACAATCCTCCGCCTGATGAAAAAGACCACATTTATGAATTACCTCCAGTGACTTTAAATCACCTAAAACGCTCTCTGATAGAGGAATGTATGCTTACCTACGATTTCTCCAACGCCTACCACAATCCCCGAGATCCCAATCAAACCTTTAGCTGCTTCTCCAAACTGCGTAGTTGCTCCAATACACGTCCCGTACACTCCACTGTAGAAAGATAGCTCCAGGCCTGGAGAACAAGGAGTTTGCGCTGTAGCTGCAAGCTTTCACCGGAGGCTAAGGTACTTATTACATTAATTCATTCTCCATTCAACTTACCGCTGTATGCCATACAGGGGCTCAGGAGCAGTATAGTTTTAGCCTTCAGAAGGTGCAGGATGGTTTCTGAACAGGAGGACACACAATACACTGATTTATATTGCTTCTAAATACGTATTATATTCCTAACACTTTGGATTGAGCTCAAATAAAGATTCAGAGGCCCCATTACCCTCTGACAAAATTCAATGCAGAAAGAAGATGGGAAAATATTCTGTCTCAATAAGCCGAAAAAGCCACATTTAAAAGCAGGTGAAAATAAACCACCCAGGAGAAGTTCATATTTTAAAAGAAGAGGTCCCACTAGGTTTGTTTACATATGCCTGGATGCCCTTTCTTGACATAAATCAGTGTGCATTTTCGATAAACTGGATACCTGTAAGGCAGGTTTACACAAGTTCACATGCACACAAGATACACATATAAGACAAAGAGCAATCTGATCATCCAGACAACTCCAGGCTACACTGAAGGCAGGTGCAAGTGCAGCAGAGTTTCCTGTTGACAAACAGAGATTTGATCTGAAATAAAAGTCTAGTACTCTGTAGAGGAGTTTTGATTTTTCACTTGAAGAAAAACAAAGGTGCCTGTGACTGCCTGATAGCTTCAGTGAAGTGTGGGTAACTAGAGGCTACCTGCACTATGCCAAACAACTGAGAAAGAAAAGGAAAATAATACACATTTCTGGAAGATCTTTAATGACCTTGTCTGTCCTTTTCATGTTGTCTGTGAAAAATCTGTAACTCACATGACACAAATTTATACCCCAAGGGAAAAAAAACGCATGACTTCAATGCATGTACATTTAGCCATGCTGGAGGCACTGTCTGTTGGTTTCTACATGAGGTTAATTACGTATCCATATGGATGGTGCTGCAAAGCGTAAATGAGCAACTCCCATGCGTTATTTAAACAAAACAGACGACATACATCCGTGTGTGGTATTCCAAAAGCTCTGACGAAACTTACTGAATTCTGACTGGGCATCCTGGATGGCAGTGTTTGCTCTGTTCTTATACCTAAACAACAGAAAACAAATCAAATTCGACTTCAACAAAGCTGAAGTTAACCAATAAAAGTACACTGCACACACAAACGATGATATAACATCCTTCATGGGAAGAACGGGTGAAGTGATTTACAAATCAGAGACTTTAGCTGCATAAAGGTTTTCCTGAATTCCCAACAAGCTGTGGAGTGTTTTTCACAGTAAATGACGGCTCCCTGTAGGATTTATTGTTATGCTGTTGGAATCATGTCCACTCAAACTCAGCCAACAAGCAAGGATCAAATACAGTACCTGCATCTCTGAGGTGCCAAAACCGTTTTTAAACACATCTACTGCCACAAGACAGATGGAAACAGGCGAAGAGAATAAGCTCTGTCCAAAGTTAGCACGCTGACAAGATTTATATATGATCTACTAATTTCAATCTCGTCATTGTTTTTTGGTGAAAATGTCCCACGCATATCCTTGCATCTGGGCTTTTTCATGAAAGCCCTTGTAAAATTCAAGGTTATTTGAAAGAGTCTTCATTCCTTAAATGGTTTGTTTACAGCTTAACATGCTCAATTGAATGAAAGGTAAATTACAGCTCTAATATATTCGTACATGTAGCATAAAACATCACTTGAGGATCGTACCCTCTGTGTCTTTTTTAGTAACGGTTCAGACATTTTTATATAATCTTAGAGGGTTTTTTTTGTGAGACTACAATAAAGAAAACACATATTTATCTTAAGAATATTAACTAACGTTATCCCAGTTAAGAGCAGCGACTGTCCTTCCTCTTCGGAGAGCATCTCCTCTTCATGGTGGCTCTTTCTCAACACCAGGAAGCTGAGTGTCCCGACTATGGAGGCGACCAGCAGGGACAGAAATATGTTTTTCCTGCTGCTGTCTGAGAGAGGAAGATTAAAGTAAACTGCTCAATTAAATCACACACACAACATTAAGCTAGAGCATATTCGGAATAACCAATCGCACATTAAACTAGAATGTGCCATTAGAGTCATGGCATTACTCAAGTTTAGCCCTACCTGGTATCTCTGTTCTTCCATTCCAGTCAAAATAAATATAAAGATTGCCAAACAGCATGCTGTAAATAAGATTTTTTTAAAAATGGGTCAGTCAAGTGAGAAAATGACACATTTAACACAAAAATAAAAAGTGTTTCACATAACATTTCATGGCTGCTGCGTGAAAATCTTGCATTAAGTAAATCTAATTTTCATAAGAATATTTTCTATTTTTCTTTGCCTCAGTAAAACCTTCTTTTTTTTTATTAATTAAAAGTAAATTAACAAAGGTACTGATAGTACCTGTTTTGAAGTGATCAGTCATAATACTTAATCATCAGCAGTCAGACTCTGACATGGATTTATAGTCGTCAAAAATTTTTTCAAGCACTTTAAGGATTAAGATCATGTGATTATACGTTGAGGTAGGGGTTGTTTGTAAGCTCAAGAATGAACTATGAAACTTTTCTGAGACACTTTTCCTCTGTACTTAAGAAGGTTTCGCTTTGGAGACGCATTGTTTTGACCTGACAACTCTAAGTGTTTTAAAAATATACTTTTATTAATAAAATGGGGCATAGTGGCTACAAAACGGTGACTGAGTAGACACAGATGTAAAAGAATACACAGACAATAACAAAACAGTAAGACATGACAAACAGGTTGAGAGGTTTATCTTTTGAATTTGGTATAGATTTTTAGTTTTTTTTGTTGTTTGTAACAGGTTTGTATGCATGTATGTAAGTGTGGCATGTGGTGCGGAGGAGTATATAGATATATGCGAGGGGGAGGAAAAATAATAAATACATTAAATAATAATAACTCATTATAATGGTAAAATGAATTAAATAACCATATAAACTAAAAAAGGGAAATGTGGAAACACCTACACATGCACATCTAACAGTACTAATAATATTATTGACAGCTTGGGGCTTTGCAGGGATTCAGATCGGGGAGTGACAGGATCCATCCTCTTTTCCTGACCAAGAACAAAGTTGCATTTTGATCCAGTCACCACTTCCACCAATCAGTAACCAGATCAATCCTTCCGCACATGTCATAGCCAGCGCAATAAGGCCTCATTCTTATATATAATTGTAATGCTCTCCAAGCAGTTTGTTGTGTACAGGATGTTTTATGTGAATCAAACCTCTCGTGTAGGACTTTGAGGTTTTGACCTTTAATTAAGTGCTCCCACTAGGTCAGTCGGTGTCCTGAAACGGGCTATACAGTCCTATCTGAAATGTCATCTGAGAACTCGTGTTTGACAGACAGAAGAAGCAAACAAAAAGGACTGACTTTCTGTCTAATAAATAATCTACTGTTTATTTCTTTTCATGGTGAACAGTGCAGTTCTAGAAAATGCTGCAGTCTATTTCTGTCTTAAATTACTATACTACTATATCACTTAAACTAAAAAATCCTGAAGCCTCTGTGAGGGATAACAGGGGTAATTTTTAAAAGATAACACTAACTGCATTCTGAGTGTGTGTCTGCAGGCTGTGAGGAACTGATTCCTAAGTTTATTGTGGCAGGGTTAACCACTGTGGAGTCAGATTAGCATTGCCCTATTGTGGGCTTTGGCACAGGTGACAGCCAATGTAATTATTATACTAAATCAATTTGCATATTTTAACAAATACAAATTAGGTGTCTGAGCCAGTGTACAAGACGAGTGGGCCAAACACAAGGGATGAAAAGGCCAAAACTCTCATCTGCAGATCTCTGTTTTACTACAGGAAGAGGCTTTGGTGTTTTTACATTTTGACAGATGATAATTTGTAATTGTAAAAATAAAAGCATACCGTGATACCCTGTCAGGATAAAAAAATACAGATAGGGCAGTATTTTAGACTGCTGCAGTGTAATTATATTGCACATCAACTGGAATAGTTGCATCAAACAAACAACATGAAACACGCAGTGATTAATTGTGTTTTGTGCACTGAATGTAATGATGGTAAGAAATAATACAATGCCGGCTATTTTAATAGAAACCTTGGTCTAAAGCAAATTAGGAGTATTCTTAAGATTCACAAAAAATAATATTTCATTCACTACAGGCCATAGTTGATTTTGAACATTGATTTAGCAGCAAGCACCTATAAAGCAGTAATGTTGTCCTGAACATGAAGTCACACTCTGAGTGTTGCACTTCGATGATTTGACGACCTGGGTATGACTTACTGCACCTTTAAATCATATATCGTATAATCTGAGTAGTGTGATTTAAATGAACCTCTGAAATAAAAAATAAAAAAATAAAGTAATGTGTGGAGGTAATGGTATTGGGGCTGCATCTATTATGACTGATCGGACTGAAGAACTGGAGTCTAACATTATCGTGCCAGTACCTGCACTGTAAGAGAGCCCAGAACATCCCTGTGTTCCTGTTGATGGTGGAAGCCTCGGAGTTTTCCACCAGAAACTGTCCTTGAGCTGTCCAGAGCACTGTGGGAACGTGAGGAAGAAAGGTAATTTGAGGTGGGGGGAAAAAAACAGTTGATTGCCAGCATGGAGAAAAATTATCTTTCTCTGTTGATAACTAATGCATGTAACGACACATTAGCCCTATAGGAACTGATAAAAATCCGCCACACTGCAATGATCGGATGCTGCATTAAGAACTAACGCTAACATCTCTGAGGAAGCTCAATGTGCTGGCACACTTATTGAAAGAAACTGCTCCTAACCCATTTAAGGGCTAATTTGGGATATACTGTTTATACACATCAACACATCCCAGTCATGATAATCCCTGCATGCAGGATTAAACACTATTTGGATCTGAACACAGAAACTGATCTTACATGGGCTGCAAAACCCAAAAGGAACCAAGTCAACGCATTTATGTGCCTCAGCATCTTGGGCTATTGTTTACACACTGTATCCTGTTGATGTGCACCGTTTTGTAAATGGGATGAGATTCAGTATGTGCCAAGCCCACAAATGAAAACCTGCCTGTTCTTAATGGCATAAATAAACTTTAAGCTAATCTGTGAGCTGAAACAATTAGCTTATTAATCAACTAGTCAACCAACTGGAAATTATTCTTATTAACTTTATAGATTTTGTCATTTTTCAAGCAAAACTTCCAAACATTTCCCAGTTTCAACTTCGGAAATGTGAGAATTTGATGCTTTTCTTTGTCACAGAGCAGAGGTTTTCAAAGTGGGAGGCGGGCCTCCCCAGGGGGGGCTACGAACAGTGTCACGGGAGGATCAGTGAAAATATCTTATTATATCTATGAGTTATTACAGTAGTTATTAAAAGGAGGCACATAGAGTAGGGTAAATGTGTGTGAAGATTTGTTAAAAAGATGGGGAATTCTACTGTTTTTGCCACTTTCTGAGAGTCAAAAACTAAAAAAATGCCTTACGACAGATTTGGAATTTTGTCAAACAGAACAACAAATAAACCTGTGCCATATAGGCTAGTGTTTGGGTTTTGGAGTGATTGGACAACACATTTTCCAATAAGATGTCATAACGAAAATTTGTTAGCTGAAATTCTACCACACATACCCAAAAGCTACTAAAAAGGTACAAATCACTGGAGAGGAGAGGAACTCACTGGCTGCTCCTACGCCGATCAGTACAGAGGTCAAGTAAAAGGCCCATGTTGAAGGGGTGATGAACACAGCGATGTACCCACTAGACAGAAAGCATGAACCAAATTAAAGCCTGCATGTCTCAGCTTCAGCGACATCCTGTATTTAATCACCATGACAATGTTTACCTGTAAAGTAGGCCACTGAAAAACATCGTCCATTTTGGTCCAATTACTGCAACAGCTGTTGGTGCAAGTAAATTGGAAAAGGAAAAGACCCCATAGATGATTCCTAGACTGTACAGGAGGCAAAGATAATCATTATTCTAGTTTCACTTTAAAATGCATTTGTTTATTACAATGAACAGCAAGATATTTCTTCTTTTTCTTTTCATCCTGAGCTGTGAACCTGCACCTACCTGTGGTACCCACTTCCGCTAAAAGTGGCGTTCTTCAGACTTTTAACCACCGTTTGCTAAAAATAAGATGAGGAAAAAATGTATGAAGCACGTGGTTAGATTAAACAAAATGAGTCGTAATTGCTTCCTCAAGCCAGTCATTCAGTTTGATGATTTCACTGACCATTGAAGAAAATTAGAAACACGAGGTGCGCCTGATCTCTGATTGGCCTGTTTCCTACTGCCCATTAGACATCTGCCAGTGGATTATTTTTTTCACATTAAACTGTTTAATAACAAAAATGTGCGAGCAAAAAACAACTTCCTTTTTATTTAGTAGGCTACTTGTTAGGCTACTTGTTTCCTACTTGCGTGTAAGAGCAGCATAGAGTTTTTAAAGGAGTTTTACAGAGTTAAGTTCGGACGTCTGTTCCATTAAAAGCAATAAAAATCTCCAATGTCTTCTGCAGGGTTTCAGAAAATACGCATTTGGAGGTGAGAGAACACATTTGACCTACAGTAGCCTATAAGAAATACTGGTTTTAATGAGTAAAATATCAGTAATAAAGGTTAACTTACTTCAATGTTCCCACAGGTGGTGAAAGCGGTAAAAATAAAGAGAAATCCAAAACCCAAAATCACAACGTTGAAAGTCCTTCTGTCTGCCATTGCGTTTACTTGCTCGTTTTAGCGATGCATTTTACATTTATTGCCCCTGGTGTAACGCTGTGCTGACTCATCTAAGCTACAAATCTAGGAAATATGCCCATGCGGATCTGTTAACAACTCGGATAAATCCATTTGAACCAAGTCGCGCCACTAAAGTTGACTTTTCTAACTGTTTAGTTACAGTTTAATGCGCAAACCGCAGCGGTGTGATGGAGAGTGTTGGAGACAGATAACAACAACACTGTAAGCGTTCTTCCCTTCTGTCATACCAAGTAGACTACGCATGATAACTTGTGACTTTTATTAAAAACTTCTTTCTTTTTTTTTGCGGTCTTCCTTTCTCTTCCTCGATTCCTCGTTTGTCCTCACCCTCTCCCGCTGCTTCTTCTTCATGTGCAATTTGCAGTAATTTAACTTTGCTGCCTTCCAGAGGTAACCGGGAGGAACATTCCTACATGAAAATTAAACTTACTCGTTGCTTTTTATCATTAAATTAATTTCAGTCAAATTAATTGACTGATGACCAAGCTCATAGAACTCAAAATTAGCCTATAATCACATGCCTGCAGTTCCCACATGACTAGAACATAGTAAGTAAGCTACAATGATCATCAAGGATAAAATAGAAAAAGGATAACAAATTAACTGAAAAATTAGTGGCATGTTAAAGAGAGTTATAAATAAATCATGTTTTCTAGAGATCAGTTGTATAAGAGATGTGGTTCAGGTCTTACCAGTCCATTAATGGGGTAACTCATCTGAAATTATGCAACCTAAATATAAAGTTTTTTGACTATTTGTTGCATTTTTTCTGGCACAACTTACAAAATGTATCCATAATAATTAGATAAGTGAACATGGTAAGTGAAACAATTTCTCAAATTCTGATTATATTGATTAAAAGAACCCATCAATTGAGGTTGACATAAGTAGCCTACCATAAGGTTTTAATATAGGTTGGGGGGGGTAATGTGTCATGGTATTATTGTTTTATAGAATTCAATAGTTGGCAATAATGCATCATTTAACCCCCAAACGTCATACAATATCAAGGAAGAAGAAAAACTTAACCAATAGCAAACGAGTAAAGTGCCACCTCTCGGTGTCTGATTTTGCTGCCACAACAACAAAGAAGCTGAGCGAAGTGAGAGGATGAACCACCACTCACTTCTGGGTTTGCAAAAAATTCCCGTATGTGGCAACTTTGCTTAATTCGTGTTTTCAGTGATTCTAATAAAATCTTTGTTTCGTGCCAGACTTATTTGATCACATTGTCTTGATAAATTATTTGGTTGACAATACAGCTGATGTAGTCAAAAAACAACTTTATTTGCAGTTATTTCAGTTAGTTTCGAGAGCGCACGCGCATTTCCATTCTGTCTTTCCGTCCACCGGCAAATAGAAACTACAGATGTTTTAACGTTGTGAAGGTGTGTATTTATACTTGTTATACCATTGAAAACATATTATTTTTCCTCTGTTCTATGTTGGCACACATAAATGTGTTCTTGAACACAACTTTCTATGTGGTCGAATTTTCGCTTCCTGAATATCAGGTCTCATCCTGCTCTCTGTAATCTCTTTGCGACAACCTACAACAGATTGTACACAATCATCATGGCGACCCAGGATGGTAGGTATTGAGAAAATAACGTTATAGCAGTATTTCCTCGATATCTTTACATTGAGCCTAGACACTGTTAATGAAGTAACACGTCTTTGTAACTGATATGTTAATATATGACCCCATCAGTGCCGTGCAATGCAAATTTACATTCTCCGTAACGTTATTCTTAAAATGTTCACCAGTGTTGTAGCTAGCTAACGTTAATGATAGCTAACGTCAGTCAAATTTAGCAAGATGTGCTGAGGACAAAAGTTAATGTTGAGGTAGATTTAACCATTGTTAGGTTTGAATGGGTTAACTTTTGCTGCTAAAGAGCTATCTTAACTAAATATGGGTAGGTTATGAATAGTAACGACGAAGTACCAACGTACAGTAACTGTTACGTTCAGTGGCCAGCCGTATTACAAAACCATGTGTTTTGTAACATATTTCGCACAAAAACCATTTATGTTTATGTTTAGCGTGGTTCGCTGTAATTTATCCCCTAAACCAACATACAAGTAAGAACTGTTGAAAAAAAAATCAGCGATAGACATAGCTAGAGAGACCACGAGAGAGAAAGACGGGGGGTGAGCAGAAAAAGCGAAACCAGACCTTATTACACACTTTATACTTTTGAATCAGTCACTTTTTTATACCTTCGTTACGTATTGCGCGGAATTATGGGGAATCTCATACAAGACAAATAGAATTTATGTTCGTAAAGTGAGCCTTAAGAATTATGAACTATTTATTAAGAACCAACTGACCCACTGTTTATTGAATAAGAGGCCCTTAAATTTAAGAGACCTGGTTGATTTTAAAGTAGTACAAATCATGTATTCATTCAAAAATAAATTACAATCTAAAGGTTGTTTAAAATTAGAAATGTCACGTGTAAAAATGAAAATAAAAAAATGTTGAGCTGGGTTTTCCCCCAAAATTTCTTTTCATCAGAGTTGGTAGACCACCCTGGTCCCAATACATTTTGCCTCCAGATCAATTCAGTATTTGTATGTTAGCTGCTGTTTTAGCCACCTTATATTATTGTGTTGTATTGTTTTCTACTATGCTGTTTTTTTATTTTATTTTGCCAACTTTGTTGCCTCCAGGCTGGCGATAGCCGGAGACATTATGTTTTCTACTTTTCCATACAGTGCATCTGTACTTCCCATTTTTACCTACAGGGAAACTTTTCAAATTTGGCACAAATGTCCACTTGGACTCAAGGGTGGATTGATTAGAATTTGGTGATCAAAGGCCAAGGTCACCTTCACCTCACAAAACACGTTTTTAGTCATAACTCAAGAATTAATACGGTAATTATAGCAAAATTTTACATTAATGTCAAATAGGACAAAATTCTGAAGTGATGACATGTTCTATCCAAAAAGTCAAAGGTCAACTTCCATGTGGCATCATATTATTCTGCAAGAACACTTTTCTGGTCATTATACAATGTCATAACTCAGGAACAAAAGGGAGATGGTGACCATTTTTCATATTTGGTTAGATACTGAATTGGTGGTAATCTTGGGTGCCTGCGTGAAACTGTGCTGATTGTATAGATCTTCTGTGCTGCCAGGTTGAAACATCAACGTTTTAGAATTTGTAGCTTCTTTGTGTTCTATCAGAATCAGCTTTATTGGCCAAGCATGTGAGCACATACAAAGAATTCTACTCTTGTTATTTGTTTCTCTCAACGAACTTACACACTAGTAGACATACAGCAGTAGTCCAACACAAGCTCACTGGTTTGGCTGATATTGAGCTTCAAGTGATTGTCATTGCACCATGTGATGAAGTTCTCTTAGGCCCCATTCAGACCTGGTATCAACATCCGTCCCGAGTGATCCGATCACAAATGGACAACTCTAAGTGTAGGTGTAGACGCATTGAGGACGCATTTGAGATTCGATCGCTCAGGCCACATTCGGAGTATGGTCTGGACCACATGTGGTCACATTCTTTCAACAGTGTGAATTGTGTCCTGGTACACGTTGAAAGACCGCCTACTCAACTGACGTTCTCTGTGAATCAACAAGAAGAAGCCACAACAACAATGCATTACACATCTGTTTCAACTGATTGAACCAATAACCGCAATATCCCAAGACTCTCTTCAAAATCGTGCAATTTTTCGAGTTCTAGAGCGAGGAGAAATTTAATAAACCTCTCAAAATGCCTATGGCAAAATCTAAATAATCCGTGGCTTCTTATAAATTCGGCATTAAATGCAATACATTAAGCTGTTGTAAAAAATCAGTCATTTGTCACAGCATCAATGTACCAGTCTGCTACTCCGTTCATCTTACCTGCCAACATTTAGCATCTGTTTGAATACACTGATTTCACCATTTAAACTAAATTTATGAAAGAAGACAACATTTAATTGACGGTAAACATGTCAAATTTTACAAATACAGTAAATGGTAACCAGTATTGGCTGCTTCTTTGTCACCCGTCAGGAAAGTCCCCAGACTACCTTTAAAAAATGGCTGAATTATGTGAGTTTTTGCATTAGGAGAAACATTACTCATTTTGTGAAAACAGTCTTAATTTGTAACGAGTCGGCAAAGGTTATAAATTATTTCTCTCATGTAAAAAAAAAACATTGGGTCTTCGTGTCCCAGCGATGCACGTGTTTATTTGCATGTAGAGCGGGGAAGTGAGATCTGATCGCAAGTAGTCACTCGAGACGCATGTTAATGCCAAGTGTCAACTGATGGAATTAGAGTTGTCCACTTGTGATCGGTTCACTCAGGACACATGTTAATACCAAACGTGAACAGGGTCTATTATTCAACTGATTCTAGTTGTGTCATTACTGACAGGCCAGAATACATTTCATTATCAGTTTCAAAACCTGAAGCAAAATTTTGGCTGAATTTCATTTTGGTTACTAAACAAAAAGAAGGGGGGGGGGGCACGGGGCGGAGCGGGGGAGAGAGGC
>JBBPCS010000672.1:9179624-9189704 GCA_037974645.1 Hollardia meadi
TTGCAATGAGCATTTCTCACATTTTTTTGTTGTTGACATTTTACAGACTAATCGATGAATCTATTAATCGTGGAAAATAATCGGCAGATGAATCGATAATGAAAATAATCATTCATTGAAACTCTAATTAAGAGCTTTAATGCAGCCATTATATTAAACCCTGAGTAAAAATGTAATCTAGACCCAACAGGATTTTTACTGCTTTTCCTCTGCCCAGACCACATCAAACCAGATAAATCCCAGTCTAGATTTAAAAAAATGTTAGACTGTATAGAGTTCTGTGTCTGATTTATTTGTGAAGCCTTTATTATGACAGTGAAAACTGAAAAAAAGTTGCTGTTTTGATTTGGATTATCTGGTCTAATGTTGACACAGTTGAGAAATGGAGTGAAATTTCCTTTTTTATTTAAAAAAAAACAAAACTTTTATTTCTTAATTATAATATTTAGTAACTGGAAATTTTAAACAGTCAAGTTCATTCTTTAATTGTTAATAACAAGCTGCCAAAAAAGCAAATTTGCAAAATGAGGCTGACATTTTTACAGCAGGTATTTTAAATTTCAGCTTGAAAAACACAGGCTTAACTTAAATAAAAAATGCCATTGTTGGGTTTTAAGTGGTGCACATTCCATTTAAGTCATGCCAATATGCACAATATCAGGACCCTGCAGCTGGAACGCAACCACTGTTAATGTTATCCGACAGCTGCTGTGAGAGGTCATTTAAGACTTCAACACCATCTTATGAAAGGTATGAAACTGCCAATTCATAAGCTTAAAATATGGAGCATTGCTGTAGTTTGACAAATAAAGGCAGGGTTATTGTTTTAAGATAACATAATCCTTTATTGATACCCCCAGAGGGGAAATTCAGGTGTTACAGCAGCAGGATAGAATAAGTACAGATAGAGAAACTTAAATGAATAATTATTTAAATGTGTTTAAAAAATGTAATGAAGTGCGCAGTCATTGATGGCAAACTTCCACCACTGACGATGTTCTGTATATTCTGTTTTTATTTTACTATTTAGTATTGAGATCAGACCACAGTGTAGTCTATAGTCCAATAATATAATTCAAATAATTCTTGGTGTGTTTACATGAAAGTCTACAACCATGAAAATTGCAAAAGCAGGCTTCAAAATAATGCCTCCTCACATAAATGTCTTTATCTGAAAAACAGCCACATCTCCCTGTTATCACCGTCCTCGTTTCCTTGAATCTGTTGTCACTGAACAATTGACCACCTGCTGCTGTTTTTACAGGCAAATATGTCATGGTGATGGGTGTCATCCAGGCTGTCTCTCCGGAGCCAGTCGTCCGTGCGGTGAAGATGGCAGACCTTTCCGAGCTCGCTGCGCTTCACAGACGGATGTGGAAGCTGGAGGTGGAGGACCTGCAGCAGGTGCTGGCCTGAATTGCAGAGCCGTGGATGGAAATGCTGCCTTTCCTGGTGGCAGGATGACCTGCGCATGTCATGCGTGTCCAGCTAGGTATGCAGTATTCAAGTGATTCTTGACAAATGGAGAAACTACCTCGCTGGATTGAGAACAGCATTCTCTGAAAATAACAAGCTCCTGACTGGGAGGCTGGACGCTAGAGTGACAAAGACGTTGACATGAGAAAACAGTATTCACACTGTGATGTGTGACGCTTAAATAACTGAAGTTTTTTCTCACTTGGCTCCTACTTCAAAGAGGCCAGATTCTTAGAGAAGAAGTGGAGTTGTAGGCCCCATTATTGGATTTATGGTTCTCTGTTCTGAGGGTTTATGGTGTTGCACACATGTACCTGGAACGCTTGTCTTTGGAAATGTCTTGTCAGATTATACCACTAGTATCAATGTAATAATTTAAACCTTTAGAGTGATATGCATTAGGATTGACAGACCTCACCTAACCCTGTTTGTCAAGCTCCATCTTGATTTCTGCAGGAGACTATTAAAATAACAAACTTGTTATCCCAAGTTAATGTCTGCCTGAAACACAGTAGTGGAATGTCCATTTAATGGAACATAATGCTTTTACTCACTACATTTTACAGGGAAATAGTCCTTTTTTTTTTTTTAACTCCACTACAATTAGTTTACAGCTGTAGTTTACAAATATTTTACATAGAAAATGAGTTCAAGATCTGAACCATTATGAAATACCAAATGGCATATAAAATTATCTTCACACAAGTTAAAAGCTGCTTATATATTAATGAATCAGTAAAAATAACGGTCACAGGGGACTTCTTTTTTTTTTCTACAATGAGTACTTTTACATTTGATACTTCCAGTACACTTAAGGGAAATACTTGAAATAAAGTACTGTTAAAAACTGACTACTTTCACCATTCATTGTAGACGTGCAATAAAACACACAGCAGTTTAAACACAGATAAAAAAAGAGGTTTTATTTTGTGTGGTGCCCATTACACTGGTAACACTATTGGATAAATGGAGTGAGAATGTCAACTGAACTCTCAATTTAAGTATTCCATACTTTAAACTTATTGAAGGGTAAAGGTCATTAACATACACAAACTGCTTTTGAAAAGAAATTTTTTTGTAGGTCAACTGTAAGAATGCATCTCTGATCAAGGTTTACACATGCCATTTTCATCACCATTTTCAGATATTCTACTGAATGGTGTATAGCGAGGTTGCAGGTGTCTTGCACTCCTGTAGTTCAGATCAGAGTAAACCAGCCACCAATCAGAGGGCCGGTCCTGAACACCCTCTTTAAAATCATGCTGTGATCAGGCTAATTCCTGTGCACCTCAGAGGCCCTTAAAGGATCACCAGACTCGAGACTGTTTGAATACTGCATTACTTGCAAGTGAGCATGAGTGTTGTCATCACATCATTATATAATGTCTTTAAGCAGAAAACTGTATTTTCCAAAGTCATTGTCATTTGGTGCTATAAGATGGTCTTTTCTGGCTTTGGCAAGTTTCATCAAAAGGAATTCCCTGCGCTCCATCCACTCTTTTAGTTCCTGCTCCCCGTGTGCCAGTTTACACAATTCATCCTCTGTGCATGTGCCTTTGAGGAACCTGTTGGGACACAAGGTCAAATGTCAACCATCAAAAACGACTGGAATCAGACTGGTAACCAGATACATGCAGTGTCCGAAATTAACTTTTTGACTCGCAAGCCAAGTTGACAGGTAAATGAAAAAAAAAAAATCCACCTGCCAAACATTACCAACCAAAATTTGTGCATATTTGGTTATGTAATGCATGTATTTAAAAATGCTGTAGTAAAACCAATGGAAAATTATCAGAGGACCTGAAGCACAAGGCTTTAGGAATTTACTGGTAATTTGATATCATTTTTATAGCATTTTTAAAATCTGTAAAGAAATGCATGGGATATTGTGAAGATTTTAGCATCTATTCTTAAAAATTCTGTAGTGGAGGATCAAGAACGCACTGACAGATATTGTATTTCAACTAAGGAAAATAAGAAAAACAATCAAAACTTTCCCGTTTTAAACAACCCTTGTGGCTATTTGGGTATTAATTTCTGTGTTTACAAGTTGTACTTGAATGCCCCATGACATCCCTGTAAGTGCTCATGTGCTTTGCCATACAAATCAATGTAGATTTCAGAGTTTATGAAGTTCCCGTGAACTCCAACACAGACAGCAGGCAGAAACAGCTTGCCTGCCATCGACACCAAAATGCAGTGTTTTGTTACGCGACTAATTTGCCAAAAAAAACAAACATTTACCCACCTTGCGAGATTTACTTGCCAAATGGAAAATCTACCTGCATTTGGTGCTTGGCGGGTGTTAATTTCAGACCCTGCATGCAGTATTCTGTGGCGCATAATCTTACCTCTCACAAACTTTGAAAGTGCCTGTGGGAAATCGATACTGCCAGCAATTCTGATCATCCTCAGAGTTGAAAACTCGGTCTTTGTGTTTTTCTGAAGTGATGTGCTGCTGCCACTGTTTCTCACTGTTGCAGTTTTTACCACACAGCCAACAGTGATTGCCAGCCTGTGTAAAAAAAAAAAAAAGCGCATTTACACAAATTACTAAATACCATCTGTTTCTAAATCATTCAAATTTATTTTAATAACAGAAAATGGAAAGTAAATACATTAAAAATGACATTCTATCGAAATGTTCTGACAATTTAACAATTAACAAGTGACAATTAGGCACTAACAGTTCTTTTAACTGTTGTGACATTCTGACAACAAAATGATTATCTACAAAAAATGTACAAAAGCAATACAATACAGCTGCTAAGGATTTGTTGTTTTCATACACAAGTTTAATATCCTAAACTGATAAAAACAAAACTGCAAACTAAGATTAACCTTTTATCTCTTAGAGATACAGTATGAACCAAGTTCCACTGAGCAGTTTCTACACTAAACTTATGTTTATCACCACACAAAAGCATTGCGTCACATTTGCTCGACTTTTAAACTCACCACTTCTTCAGCGTAGTCTGTTGGCATGTGGATCTGTTTGCCATTCTCCCTAACAGAGTTATTGGAGGTTTCTTCACCCCAGCCAGGCTTCTGAGACTGCAGCCACTGCTCATAAAGCTGATCCATATCTGGAACTAAATGAGAGGATAAAATAAGTGTGATTACTGCTGGTGCGTCACGTACTCAAGTAAGAGAGAGCATCTCCTTGACAAAAACTCACTGTTGTTTTCCTTCATGTATGTCCAAAGGTCTCTTTCTTCTACACTGTGAGCAAATGTGCAATTCCCAATGTACTGGCACTTCTTGCCAGCTGTCACATGCATGCAAATCTAAGAAAAGAAAGGAATTTGGTGAGCATTGCTGGAGATTTGTTTTAATCAGAAGCAAAAGAGCCTTAGGGGTAAAAAAGAAAAGAAAAAAACACACATACCTCGAATTGAGATGGGATGGGTTTTTTGGTTGGAAGTGGTCTGACCGTTGTCCACTTTTTCCTTTCATGGGAACTTACAAGCACCACCCGCCTGTCTTTTGCCCACCTGAGACAAAGACAAAGTTTTTGGTGATGTATTGGACTGCAGTGTTTCACTTTATCAACTCACCACCTGTCCACAATTCATGTGTTCAAGACTTGGAAATACTTACGTGTGTCTTGCTTTGGCTGAGCAATACTTCTTGTTTTTGTCTGCCTCGCTGAGTTGGCCGTTTCTCCAGCACTGGCTGCAGACAAACATCATCTTCAGATTTGGAGGCCCAAACCTTTTTTGTGCATTGGAAAGCTGCTGATGAAATTTGATTAAAAATCTGGTTAAAATCTTTGCGATCAACACAAAGCAACAGAGATACAAAGATACAATCACTTAATTTTGTTTGAATCCATGCAAAATAAAATCATATTCCGTATTTGACCAGTCAGCAGGCATAATAGTTATATTTACACAAATCACATTAGAAAAACACTTATGTTAGTGAAAACATGCTGTATTTATTATTGAAGTCAAAGCCAATGAGCTATAAAATGTTAGCAGCAAGCAATAAACATGAGAAATCAAGGAAGTCTTACCTGGGCTCCCTGCAATGAAGCTGTTGCATTCCAAAACTTCTTTGCCTCTTGGACAATGCCTTCATGAGTGATACCTATTATGTTGCAAAGTAAAAGTAGAAAAATTGAACAGGTGAAAAATGAAATTATATTAAGTTAAGCAGTGAAAATATTGCAAAAGGTGTTCTTTTAGAAGAACCTTCTAAAATGTTGATACTTTTCAGCAATGACTCCATCCAGCCCTTGGATGAGTATTCTAAAAAGCGGTCTTACCAAGATCGTGCTGCATCATCCAGACCTTCAGCTCAATGAGGCTGTGGGCGTAGAAGCAGTCGTCCTCCCTCCCGCAGCCATAGCGGACTTCATGGCGACAAAGATCCAGCTGGCAATGTGGACTCAAGGGTCTGATTTTGGAATAACGGACTGTATTCTCCTTCAAAATGTGAACCAGGCACCTATAAAGACAAGCAGGACAAAATCTACAATCGTATCCTGCTCTCATTCACTAATCTTACTCCATCACATATTTGCACAAGGTCTTGTTCGCTTTGCTTAATTATTTAAACTGCAAATTCTTATGGCAAATGGTTGGTTTTAGAGCTGTAAAAATGTGAAATGACTTACTTATGATCCTCAAAGTCGTGTTTTGTCACTGGATGAGAGCAAAGTGAAGGTTCATCTTTGTTAGTTTTGCTGATTATTCTGGGTTTGTGGTCAAAGCACACCTGCAAATTAAATAATATGCATTTGGAAAATTTCAACATTGTATAACGCAGCAGATTTACTACAGCAATTTTACGACAGAAAAGGGCTACATGGCTTATAAAGGAGTCTCACCCTGCAACATAACCCATCAAATATCACTCTAAAGCCCCTTTCACACTTGCACTGCTACCCTGAAATTTCCCACAGGAGCTGTATGTGTGAATGCAAACGTCCGAATTATATGACCCAAACTTTATCGTGCCAGCTCCCTAGTTCAAAATCCTGCGTGAATAGAGCAGGTAACCGTCTGGAGATTTCACAGCGAGCGTCTACGATGATGTTCCACAGAGGGTGGCTGCTTTGTACTCCTTTCTACTTGCACGTATATTGCTTCCCATTCTCTCTTCTTGATATTGTTATGTCCAAATACATGTAGTATTGATATAAAGGCAAAAACAGTGATCATTACAGATGAGCCATATGTGAAAACAGCTCCCACAAAATATGATCCAAGTTTGCCAGCTACCAATGAGACCACCAAAAGAAAATTACAACACAGAAGTAAAAGATGACGCTCCAATAATAAAGCACATCATTACATTTCTCACATACCATCCAATATCATGAACATTTTTTGCATTTAACGGCCTCATTTTTCAGATCTGCTCTGGATGAAACAATAGCAGCTCTTAGAAATGTTGTGGCTCATTGTGAGCAACCATCTGTTTTGACAGCAGAAAATTGTTTTTTGTAAGAAACATCTTTGAGGTAAACATCCATTTTCAATGAGACGAGCACTTTTTTTTTCCTCTTCACGATGTAATGACACACTACACCGATCAGGCATAGCATTATAACCACCTGCCTAATATTGCCCTTTTGCCGCCAAGACAGCTCTGACCAGTCGAGGCATGGACTCCACAAGACCTCTGAAGGCGTTCTGTGGTATCTGGCACCAAGACGCAGCAGATCCTTTAAGTGAAAGGCAGGACCCAAGGTTTCCCAGCAGAGCATTGTCCAAAGCATCAAACTGCCTCCGCCAGATTGCCTTCTTCCCATAGTGCATCCTGGTGCCATCTCTTCCCCAGGCAAGCGATGCGCACACACCTGGCCATCCACACGATGTAAAAGAAAACTTGATTCATCAGACCAGGCCACCTTCTTCCATTGCTCTGTGGTTCAGTTCTGATGATCACGTGCCCATTGTAGGCACTTTCGGTGGTGGACAGGGGTCAGCATGGGCACTCCATCTGACACCTTTGTATCAGAACCAGTACAAACTTTTTCAGCAATTTGTGCTACAGTAGCTCTTCTGTGGGATCGGACAACGCGGGCTAGCCTTCGTTCCCCACGTGCATCAATGAGCCTTGGGCGCCCATGAACCTGGTACTAACCACTGCAGACTGGGAACACCCAACAAGACCTGCAGTTTTGGAGATGCTCTGACCCAGTCATCTAGTCATCACAATTTGGCCCTTGTGAAAGTCGCTCAGATCCTTACGCTTGCCCATTTTTCCTGCTTCCAACACATCAACTTAGACAAAATGTTCAGTCCCACTGACAGGTGCCATTGTAACGAGATAATCAATGTCATTCACTTCACCTGTCAGTGGTTATAATGTTATGGCTGATCGGTGTATGCTGCCATTGGGTGTCTCTGGCAACATCACCACTGCAGGTACAAAGGTCAAACTAGTTGTGAAATAAGAAAATAAGTAAATACTCACTCCACAGAGAAACATGAATATCCCATGATGCTCCTGTAAGATCTTGGGGACAGTCAACCTGACATTGGAGTTGGGCCCGTAGGGATCGAAGAGTAGTTCTCTGGAGATAAACCCTTTTCGCTCAAGAGTCCAAACATCTATCTCTTCCTGGCAGTATGCAAACGTGCAGTGACCAGGGTACAAGCACTCTTTCCCAACAGCCACCTCTGAAACAACACAGGTAACATTTTAGTATCAGCCATTATCCGGACATGGTGTAAAAACCGCCAGAAACAAATGCTTCTTGAATAATTTTAATAATTTTGTGTTAATAAATATGAGTAGGTAGGGGAATACCTGTCCTGCAAAAATAAAAAAGAGGAAGCAATGGTAAATATTTAAACATGCTTACACAAATTAATGTTGTTTTAACCAATAATCTTTATTACAAAACAAGGTAATAATTTAAGATCCATTTTGTTTCCTCTGGGATAATCAAAGTGATGGGATTTATTAGTTAAAAAAATGTTACTGTAAATAAATTAATATGAAGGCAAATGCAACAATTTCTGAGCAAGAAAATGTACATATTTATAAATGTTACCTTTGCAAATGTAATAAGGTCCAACATATTGGGTTTTTGTTGGTCTGGGCCGAATGAGCTTCCACATTTTGTCTGGTGAATGTTTCATTCTGCCAAGCAAAGCGTCCTTTTTGCATTTATGCTCCTCCGTATGAAGTGTGTAATCTAACACACTTGGCCCTGTGGACATATGTATATATATATAAAATATAAATAAAATGTATAAAAACTAGAATTACCGCCTTGCAGTTGTATGCCTCCGCGCACCAATCAAGTTGCAATTTCCATCAATGTCTGTTCAGACTCATAATATATGTAGTGACCGAGAGCTTCGACACATGGTGCAACGACAATCACTTGAAGCTCAATATCAGCAAAACCAATGAGCTTGGATGCCACACACACATGTTCGGCCTGGCAGCACAGATCTATACAATCTAATCTCTCCTTCTGTTCCCAAATTATGGTGTTGAATAATGGCCACAAAAGTGTTTTTACAGATTATGTCACAGTGAAGTTGACCTTTGACCTTTTGGATATAAACTGTGACAAATTCATCTTCGTTATCCTGTTTGACATTGTTTGAAATTTTGTCATAATTAGTGCATGAATTCTTAAATTATGACTAAAAATTAGTTTAATAGGTCACAGTGACCTTGACCTTTGAACACCAAAATCCAATCAGTTCATCCCTGAGTCCAAGTGAATGTTTGTGCCAAATTTGAAGAATTTCCATCAAAGAGTTCCTGAGATATCGCGTTTACAAGAATCGGACAGACGCACAACACGGGAACTCGCCGGCGCAGAGGCATGACAACCAAACTTTAAAGATGCTGACACCACAATTACACTTTAAAAACAATTCCTCACCAGTTTTGACGTAGCACATTGAGCAGGCTTGTTTGAATTCGTGTGTTTCGGCTAAGGGGTTCTTTGCTAAATCCACAGCAGCAGGAAGACCCTTCACTTCAGGCATACCCACAGCCATTCCCATTGGGAATTCATTATTGTTCAGCTGTTAAAGGATAAGAAATCCGATAAAATATAAGCCTGTAACAGAGTCTATGCTGACGATACCTAATGATAATAAAAATAAATAAATACAAAACAATTACCTGTTGAATGAATGGACTCACCGCATAATCTGAAATTTTACGAGGGGAGAAAAGGACAAATTGGACAATGAGGTTAAGTATTGGCCAGCTGATATTTTTTATGTACAATATTAATTGTAACCCCCTGATCAAGCAGGCTAGGTAACAAAGTAGCATACCTGTTTTAAAGTCTGTTATGGTAAGACTATCCAGGGAGTCCAGCGGTGGGGGGAGGGAGTCAAAAGTGTCCATACTAAAATACGCACTTGACCCTGATTTGTGATACAGCGGGGGCAGAGTTACAGTGCACTGCTGGGTACTGCTTTGGAGAAATGGGTTGATGTGAGATGGCATCAGGAATGGACTCGACATGGAACTGCCAGAGGCAATACTGGTTGGCAAAGGAAGAGGCCCCTTCACTGTGGGAATAACCTGAAGGAAGAGACAAAAAACAGACAACTTGACGCCTTTTTCATCACATCTAAACTGTTACTATAAATGCAACTGTGAAATAATGTT
>JBBPCS010000672.1:9191570-9218545 GCA_037974645.1 Hollardia meadi
GTGTGTGTGTGTGTGTGTGTGTGTGTGTGTGTGTGTGTGTGTGTGTGTGTGTGTGTGTGTGTGTGTGTGGTTTGATTGGTTGCTGTGTGTGCAGGTTCTGATAGCATTGGCTTCAGAATGCAAATAAGTCAGCAAAAGCAACATTCTGTAAACAACCCATCACTCAAAGAGAGATAAATTCAGCATGTTCAGCAGCAAAGTCAGCAGCACATACTCATACTGAAAGTATTAAGAACTGTTATATTTGGTTTTCTATTTCTAAAATTGAGAAAATACCTGTTGTTATTTATTACATAGTTATTCTGTCGAATTATCATCACAAAAACTGTGTTATTAAGGCTGCAGTAGATAGTACAAGACACATTTTCAGGCTGACACAGTTAGACAAGATTGATATTAATCATTTGGTGCATTGCTAAACTGGGCAAATGACTTGTTTTACTTAAAACTAGTTAATAATCAAAGGCTGTGCAAGTGAATGTCACAATGAAAAATTCTGCAATAATCTGTTTTATTCTGCTGGTTTCTAGTTCAGCTGCTGTCTGGCATTTAAAGGGGAATTTCGGTATTTTTAAACCTGGGCCTTATGTGTATATATTTGGATGTGTAGAGGATTCATACTTACCAAAGGTTTTAGAATTGGTCCAGTAAATAGTCTCAGCCAATAGCCGCAACACAGCTGCAATGGCTGCAACGTAATCCTTAGGGGCAACTCCGAGCGTCAAAGTTACGTCCACTTAAAGTGTTTTTCTTGCCTCTCACAGTCTGAGATTGTCACTCCAAGTGTCTGAAAACATTACGGAAAGGATCCGACAGCGATAGTCCTCATTGTTAGAGTAAAATCCTCGTTGTTTAGCTGGAAGCACAAGTCTCGTCTGAGGAGAAGTCTCGCTCTGAAATCTTGTGAGTTCTGTTGCAGGAAGACGACTGTAGGGACGTGAGTGAGAGTTGGAGAGAGGAATTTGGAGTTTACCGAGGGGGATTGCCCTCAAGACTTTATTTCCAAAGTCATGGCTGAATATTTAGCTGATTTTTTAACAGTCTAGATGAGCAATAACTGCAACAACTCGCCTTGTCGACTTCTCCGCAGATGAGACATGTGCTTCCAGCTAAACAACGAGGATTTTACTCTAACAATGAGGACTATCTCTGTCGGATCCTTTCCGTAATGTTTTCAGACACTTGGAGTAACAATCTGAGAATGTGAGTGGTTAAAAAAAAAACACTTTCAGTGGACGTAACTTTGACGCTCAGTGTTGCCCCTAAGGATTACGTTGCAGCCATTGCAGCTGTGTCGCGGCTATCACCTGAGACTATTTACTGGACCAATTCCAAAACGTTTGGTAAGTATGAATCATTTACACATCCAAAGATATAAACATAAGGCCCAGGTTTAAAAATACCGGAATTCTCCTTTAAAGTCGTCTTTCCTCTTTTGCAGTGAACTATAGAGGGCAACTAAGTTTTATGTTTATATCATCACACTTTCATTAAGACATGCTGAACACTTTTTCAGACTGCTGATAACTAATGAAGAAAACAGCCACAACAACACAAAGGCTTTCTGCATGTTGGAGTACCTTTCAGATAACAAAACATACACAAACATAAATTTAAAAACAAATCAGTAAAAGGCGACTAAATCTAAAAGTCTTGAAACTGCTGCTTCTCTTTCAGACTAGCATCATTTATTAGTCTTTAGTGTTTAGGCACCAAAGTATTTACTAACATAATACGGCTCATTAAAGTGGCATTCCATTTTGTGCATCAGTCCTGAACAACTTAACACGTCACGACATCAGTGAAGTTTCAAGTTGACTGCACAGCAATGATTTGCAAAGTAGTATTTTAAGTATCACTTTTGTTTTAACCATAAAAGTCCCCGTCATATTAGATGAAATGCAACACACTGCACTTCCTGGCATACCTCTAAAATAATATCTGGACATCCTGCGGGTCTGCCTGATGCATGAATACAAAGCTTGGTTCAGATGAAGAAAATAATCCCACGTTACAAAAAAAACAACCTAAAGTAATAAGCTGTCTCACTGACACCCAGCTGATCTGAACAACAATGCAGGCTGACATATCATTCTTGCATCATGTAGTCTACAGAGGCACCCAAGCCTTTTCCTTGGAAGGGACCAACAAACACAGGCAACAACAGCAGACATGCACCTGTAAGTGCAGATATTTGGAAAACATAGATGATGTTTTAGTTATCCTCTAAAATATGTCCAAGCCTTGATGATAACTAAGATGATAACCAGTGACCTCAAAGATGACACTTACTGGATAAACTGTAGGCCTTTCTGTATCTCCTGCCAGCGACTCCTTCTGTCCTGACACGCTCCGGACATGTTTGCGTGTTTTAATATCCACTCCTGAGACAGCACCTGAAATGATGATATATTATGTTCACTACAAAAATTCAATGGAAAAAACACAAACAATGCCAAGCATCAAAACACTTACTGGTTACTGTTAATCACCATCAGCAGGTTGTCAAACTGGTTAACTGACAGATGATATGCCCATTCTTAAAATTTACTTCCAAGTCCTCAAGAGCTCAATCCTGGCTGTCTTCAATGTTTATAGCTTCCGCATTTAGTAGTGACGACACACGTGTAGTTCCGGAAAATAAGGCTAAACATCTTTGTTAGCTTGCGAGCTGACAATGTTAACAAAGCAGCTGTTCGCCGTGTAGTATAATCAATAATACACAGTAAACTGCTAATCTGAATCTGTGGACGACCATTTACTTGCTCGGGGAGTGTTTTATCATAGCGTCTGAAAGCAGGACGTCCATTATCGGACATCATTTAGATGGTACAGCTTTTTAACGTCTGATTTCTATTAAATTCCAATGTTTCACGAGATAAGAATTTAAAACGTTTACCTAGGGTACCCCAATGGTTATTATTGGAGCATTTAACGTCATTGTCAGCCATTTATCATGTTATTATGATGTTTTGATTTGAAGGATTGCAGTCGCGGCGCATTAAACCGCCAACTCAAGCTGTCAATCATGCTCCGTTAACACTGATGTGTAATAACCAACAGTTACACATTAAGTTATCATTCTATTCTGTTCTAGACTATTATACTTTTGCACTTTTTCAGCTAGCTCTCAATCAGGATCTGGGTTACAACTCATGAGTCAGGAAGATGGTGATAGTATTGGCTTTAGATGGGTGCGCCCGTCCTGTTTTGGTCAGCAATGACACAATTACCTTTATTCTAGCAACATTTTTTGTTCATGGAAGCTTCCATCGCTAAAAATGGTGTCTATTTCATAACGATGGGCTAATCAAGGAGAAAACGTTCTCTACGTTGAGTTTTAAGTGTGAGAGAGCACCTCGTACAGGGAGGTGTCCGATAATGGATGCAGAAAATTTAGCGCACGTGTGTTACCCGCGGCTTGGGACCACCGAGTGTAGACTTCTCGTTAGCTATTATCATCTGCTAGCAAAGCTCATCAATTTGTAGCTCACATAGTTTAACCACTGCCAACAAACACACGCCCTCAACTAATAAAAGTCATCAGTTTTCTACAGTTCTGGAAACACACTAACCTTACGAGCTACATGACGTTACCCGACTAAGTTCCTAGGAAGTGCACTGAACCTAACAAAGCATAGGCATGTCCAAGTTAGTTCCCCAATGGAAACAATAGCGAGCACTAGATGTTTATCTCCTGACTGAGAGCTGGTGAATATATCTCAAATAATTTAACAGTAACTGCTGTATGTACTTACATGAATGGATCTTTATTCCAAACAAAGCCTTACGTCGGTTATCTAAAAGGAGGGAAAGTGATTTTACGTTATGGCTAAAATAACTTGGCTAGATGTGCTGTGCCACTGAAGGCCGCCCTTTGCCTTTTCTTCTTCTTCTGTCCTGAGGTACAGCGAACATCGCGTGCAGTGCAGTGCTGCCCCCTTCAGCCAGTGGAAGGACATGGCAGCATTTCACATAAAAAATGACACCACAACTTCAACAAGCATGGGGTCAGTAAACCAATAATTCTACGATAATAAAAAAAGTATTATCTATTATTGAATTTAATTATTATGCATACATTTAAGTTGCATTTGTTATATTGCTGTTTCATTTAATTAGCCTTCTTTGTATGCTACTGAGGATGATTTCCTTCTGGGTAGCTAATGACTGACTGTGTGGATCAAATGTCTGTCTTTGCCTTTCTGCCACACTATGTGCATTATTGTTTTGTTATTTGCAAACAAAACTGCAAACAAAACTAACCAGAGTATACAGGAAATGACTTTTTTCAGACAAATTACACAAAGCTGGTGCATCAAGGAAATGTATAGCTAAAAGCCATTCCTTCACCGAATGTAAACCTTTTCAGTTTTAGAGGCTCATCAAGTAGCTGCTACTGAGGCTGACCATGTTGCGGTTTCCTCTTTCCCACTGTTGTCATTATTAAATGTTTGGGAGATAATAAATAGAAATGTGACAATCCCATTATTTAAAAATAGGTATGTATCCATCCATGTCTTAGAAGTTCATTAATTTGCACATATGACTGCATCCCCCCTTTTTATGTACATTTGCCAATATTTATATGGCAACCTTGAAAATCCACACTAAAGACAATTAACATTATTAATCCTCCATACCCCAATGCCAACCAAATCTTGTCAACCAAATCTATAAATATGCTTAACATAACAGTTCAGAACATTAAGCCTGAAATAATGAAAACTCCGCTCACTCGCAACTCTCATTTCTTAAAATCTTCCTGTGACAGTGAGTTTTCCAGCACTGACTCTGAGGGATAATGTGTTTTTGTGTCTCTGAGTGTTTCTCAGGCTGTAACTCAGCTTACCCTTTGTCCTGTTCTTTTAATGTAACCTGAAACATTTATTTATTTTTGATTCATTTTTTATGTACAATCTCTCATTTACATATTACCTCATCCTCAGCCTTCTGAGGGGCTAATCTAAAGGAAGCAAGTATTAAACACCGAACACTGGGATTTTCCTTTCTGTTCAGTTCATTTAGTAGCTTATTCAGGGTTCACATTGACATAAAGATTTTCAGTCAGGTGTGCTCAGCTTGACACAATCTAAATGTTGACTGAATGCTTTATGACAATGGATCCGTTGAGCTAAAAATAATCAGATATCCAGGGATCGAGGGATCCGTCTCCTCTCATCCTGGCAGCTAAAATAACTGCCAGGAGGAGGTACTTATCTCACACTGTGCAGAAGCATCAACAAAGAACTGAATCACAAAAAAAACCCCATTGTGAATATGTCCCCTGTTATCAAATCCCATAGTATGATTTAGCTGCCTGACTTCACCACATTATGAATGACAATAGAGTCCAGTGTGGCGGAGCTGAAAATATACACCCCGAAAACATAATAAAAAGATGAAATGCAATGATATGACACAATTCATGCCATTTTCAGACTAGGTGTGCAATTTGTCAGATAAGCAATCTTAGTTGTTAAACTTAGACACTTGGAGTGCTGCTCAGTAAATTACACTGAAAATAATAATAGCTACAGTATGTCTGAGTGTTTGTTTTATGGAGAGAAGGCCTGTTCCATTCGCCCCACCGGCATGTTTATTTACAAGGGGAAGAAGGTGGATGAGAGGCATACGTTTAGAGGAAAAACTATATATAAACTACTTATAAGAGTATAATTACCATCACCTGCAAAGTGCATTTGGTGGAACCATAAACTGCGCTGCTTAGAATAAAAAATGTGCTTTGTGAAGAAAAACTAGAACATAGGATATCAAAATGACTGAGTCTTAGGTGCAAACATTAATCAAGAGTTAAATTAACATCCAGAGTGACTCATGGTCTGTAAATTTTACAGTGTTTTGTCTTCCTACGAATCCTACCTGTAGGTGTGTAACACAGAGAGTCAGAAACTTCTCATTGCTGTGGTGCAGGAACCCAGAATTGTGATTTTTTAGGAGTGAAGAAGACATTTAGACAAGAGGCAATGAACTTAAAAGGTATGAAACAAGTCTTAAATGAGAAACAAATATATATTTCATTGTTACCTGTGTATGTTTGATTTTTATAAAGATCCCAAGTGGGTTGTTTCCCCAGAAATGTAAAAAATAATCTATTTTATCTGAAACAAAACACATCGATGCAGCATTAAACATAGAAACGCACCAAGAATGGTCCAGCTGAGAAAAGATGCAGTAAAAAGCAACAGGCTGTTTCCTCTAGGGGGCGTACTGAACACTGGAGTCCCCTCTGGCCAATGGTGATACTCAGGAGATTATTCAAACAGCATCTAAAAAAAGCTCTCCACTCCAACACTGCACTCACAGAGTTGTAAATGACACTTCGGCTGCCTGTTGCATGCCATGACTGCGTTTTACCGGATACTTCTCCTGTTATCAGGTAAGTCGATTATTTACTTTGTAGTGGAGCTCCAATTAGGGATGAATTACAGTGGACTTGAAAAGTTATTTTAAAAACAAGGGAGTCTGAGTTGGAAACAGCCCTGAGGGGAAAACCACTTGTGTTTACATATGCACAAGGATCAAGTGAAAGTCTATTTCCCACCATTTCAAGTCTGATCCTGGTTGAGGTCTTCATACAGTGTGTAGCTTTCATGGTGTTCATGAGCTATGAGCTGCGAGTAAGTGTAAAGTCAGTCCTCTGAGTTGTATTTGCTATTATACTGAAACAGCCATGTGTCTTAAAATGTGCATGTTCCTTTCCAAATTGCTCAGATTCTATAGCAATTTATAAATGGAACTTTATACATACACTCAGCTTCCAGTTTGTTACTTACACCTGGCTAAAACTAATACAGTCTAATACATCAGTCCTGCAGTAAATCCGTCCTCCGCGGTGGTTTTAATCTTCAGTCTTGAAGACTTGAGAGTTGAGACTCTCACAGTAGACATGTTGATTCAACTGTATGGTCATTTTGCATTATGCAGAGAGGTGTTTCTGTTATTTGGCCGACCCAAATAACAGAAACGTCTCTCTGTGTACAGTTCAACAGCACCACAAACCACAGCCTCCGAAATGATCATGAAGTTCAATCAACACCTCTTTAAAACGGTCACAACAAAAACTGACAACCTTCATGATGGTAAGATTCATAGCAGGACTCTAATGTGAGACTGCATTAGTTTTAGCTAGGTGCCCCTAATAAACTGGCAACTCAATGTATAAAGTGACAATACTAATGCAAAGAAGACTTTGTATTATTGTGTCTACCCCTGGGCTATACATTAAAACCTCACAATAAAAGCAGGGGGACAGAACTAAGCGAAGCGGCCGGGTGTAAAGAACCTGACAGTGTGAGTTTATTCCATTCTCTTTGCAGTGGCCGTGGCCTCTGCGGCGACACGCAGGACCCAGCGGTCAAAAAGGGGGTTACTGGAGTTGGCAGGAGCCATCGAATGCAGCACAGGGAGGTCTGCCTTGGCTTACATGATGTACGGATGCTACTGTGGACTGGGAGGTCAAGGCTGGCCCAGAGACAGGGCAGACTGGTGAGGCGCCAGGTTTAATCACACACCTGAAAGAGCAAAAATACAACACTAGAATATCACGGCTGGACACCTGATGATACCAAAATGTATCATGTATATGGTCCACATATGCATTATGTGATGCAAAAGATATAATTCAGCATGCATGTTTAGCCCTCCACTTAACGGACAGTGTGTACACATTATTTCCTCCTCGTGGATTTGTTTCGTCCCAGTCATGGTCATGATGACCAAAAATGCTGGGCGGTGGGACGGAAGGAGGGGGTGTTGTCCAAATTAAGCAGACTCACATGGCCCAATTGGTACTTCGAAATAGGCCCAAAAATTACACACCCAAATCCTTATTGCTGTCTCCTTCTTTTCCTTCCTCGCCGCAAACCCCCTCAAACCAGTTGACTGCTAACTATCCGTTGTGAAAACTCATGCGGTGCTCCGGCCCTGCCTTTAAAATAGCCGTGGTGTGATTTAAACCACAGGCCTGTAACTACCCACCTACAGCTTGCTTGAGCCTTTCTTGTCTAGTCCAGAGTCCAGCCTTCAAAATAAAAACATTTATCATGTTGTTAATCTTTTCTGTGTGTAGGTGTTGCCACAGACATGATTGCTGTTATGGAGATGCAGAACTCCTTGGCTGCCGAACCAAAACAGACCAGTATCATTGGACGTGTGAGGACAAGACAGCTGAGTGCGGTACTGCAAGTTTTTTATGATTAATGCAAGCATTTTTGTGTTTGTATTTAGAAAATAAGGTAGCTGCTGCTCCCTTCTTTATAAATACCTGATGCTTACCAGTATAACACACTGATGCGGGTGAACCTGAAATTGAGACAAAGATCAGGCGGTGTGTGGTATCTACAAACATCCACGAAAACAGCAGACAGGCGAAGTCCCTCCCCTTCCAGTATCTCCCATGGGACCTTATTTCAGAAAAGAAAGGAAGAATGGTAGTTAATGGGGAGAGACAATTGTTTTTATCCTGTTTGAATTGTGCCATGAATTACAGTGAACTACATCTCTTGTCTCACACAATATGCGTCACCAAGGCCAACATGGCTGTTAGTTTGGCACAGAAAAAGTATTAAAAGAGGTGAGAATCAATACAAGTCCAGTTATGTTGATAGCTGCACCTTAGAGAGCTATGGTTGGTTCCATTAGTTAGCTCGCATATGGCTTCATTTACGGGTTTTGGTTAATGTTAAATGGGAGACGTCATCTACGTGACTGAGGTGTGTAGTCTTCCTAACTGTGTATTTTCACAGTCTTATACTTCAACAGTTTTTATGACAAACTTTCTGAAAAAAGTCTGCTCCATAGTCTGGTGGTACGGCAGCAGATACTTCTGTATCTTTTGCCAGACGGCAGCAGGGTGAACAGGCTGTGGCCGGGGTTGGTGTTGTCCTTTAGTATCCTTTGGGCTCTGCTCGGGCCCCTCACCTCACAGATATCACTGATGTTTGGTAGATGCATGATGTTCTGGGCGGTTTTAATCACCCGCTGCAGAGCCCCATGCATGAACCATGGCAGTTTGTGATGTTTCCAGTCGGTGCTTTCTATTGTTTCCTTTGTAGAAGTTAACAAGAGCTTGGCATAGGAATTTTGCCTTCTTAAGTTTTGTTTAGAAGTACAGTTGCTTCTGTGCTTTCTTTGTCAGGGTGGATATGTTTGATGACCATGACGGGTTCTCTGTGAACATAAAACTAAAAAAAACTGTTTACCTGCTTCACCTCAGCTGCGCTGATGTGTCTATGCCTCCTTTGTTAAAGTCAACAATCAGCTCCGTCTTGGTTTTGGTTGACGTTGAGGAGCAGGTTTTTCTCTGTGCACCACTCTGCAAGACTTTTTTTTTTTGGTGTTAAATTCATTTTTCTCAAATTCAAACTGGATCAACAAAACTACTTCACATATTTTTTTCTGAAGTAAGGTCCCATGGTGGTCCAACGGGAGGAACTTTGAGGGGACAGACAGAAGTTTACAACACACATTTAATGGTATTTTAAACCCATGTAATTTCTCGTAATTAGCAGCAGCTGTAATGGCGAACACGTGTATAGTGGGTTGTTTGTGATTTATTTGACTAAATGTGAAATTAACTTATGACACTCACAATGACTGTGCTTCTCTTCAGTAGCCAAGTTCCTTTAATTTTCTGAGAAACTGTGAAAAATGAACCATTAGGAGGCAAAATGAATAAAGCTGGACTTGTGTGTAAGACTAACATCCGAGACTTTGCAAGCATTACAAAAGTAATCACAACAAATGTCCCAGTGTTATTGAGAAAAACCACCAAAACAACATGCATATTTGTTGAAGAATCTTTTTCTTTTTTTAATGATGAAAGAAGACACTTACACGTGTGTTCTTATTTGCAGATGATTTGAAGGACAAATGTGAAAAGCTGCTGTGCAAGTGTGACAGAGACGCTGCCAAATGTTTAAGGAAAGCACCTTTCATCCCAAAATATGCCCTATGGCCAGATTTTCTCTGTGGTTTCAAACAGCCAATGTGTAATATTTACTGACACAATAAATGCATCTGAATGTCCTGTGTGCCTTTTGTAAATAGAATATGTCACAGTAATCATAATGGCATTGCTGTAAAGACACACTTTTTTCTTTTTTCTTTTTTTTTTTTTTTACTGTTTTCAATTTATACCATTAAAAGGCTTTTTAAATGAAATTGTGAGAGTGTTGTGTTTTTGTAGATACCTTATCAAACATGTTTAAATTAAATACAAAAGTACCATTAAAACCCCATAAGGCTTTACAGTAAATGAAGAGCTACATTTAGCTACATTCCCTGTAAGTCCTGAGGATACAAATGCAGTAGATTCACATTAAGAAAAGGCAACTTATGAGCGTTCCTCTGTTAAAACTCAGTCAAGGCTCAGACTGAAGGTCAAATGTTAATCGGTGAAAGAAAGATCAGATAGCTGGTCCTCACAACAGCACTTTTATTTGTTGAAATACTAAAGTGTGAAGCCCACTCCCTGTGCTTTGGAAATGTATGTGAGTGAAAAGTCTTAAGTGTTCATTTCCTTTTAAGGTTTTTAATAGTATCACAACATGGTTACAGATTTGGTGCTAAAAGGACGTCTACAGTCATTAAATAGCTATTAAGTGATCTCATTTACCCTTTATGTGACCACGTGCATGACTTCGTCGGCTGTTTTTTTCTTCACAGCACTAACCGTGAGAGAAGTATCTCTCATTTGCAACCTTTGCGTAGTGGGTTGCCTTTACAGAAACGTGTCATCAAACCAGCAGGGCTGGTTTGTAATGTGTGAAGTTTATATATTCACCTGTAGATGGTGCCATAAGTTCTAAACTTGACAGAAGGAGTATTATGTACACCTGAACAATGGGAGTTTGCACTTGATAGTGAGATGAAATAAACCTGCTATCATTGTTGTTCTGGTTTGTATGTATTGAAGTTCCTTTAAACGAGGTGCCTGTTGTTAACTGTGAGTTTGAATGTTTTACTTGCAGCCAATGACTCAATTTTGGTCCACCCCGGTTGGTTTTGGGTTTGGCTTTGGGAACCTCCTTCAGATCACATTGGTGAAAGTCCCACTGTCAAGGCAAAGCCTTCATTTCCCCTCTGACACCCATATACAGAACCCGCCGTCATGGCTGTAATCATAGCAAACAAAACCCACGCAGATGTTACAGCTCAAGCAAGCTTTTATGCTCCGGAGCATCGACTGTGAGCTCGCACATGAAAACACAGTTTCTTTGTTGAATGAGTGCAACGCTCATGAGTGTTGACTGAAATGGGAGATGATGCCGCGGTGCAGTGCCCAAAGTCCAGGACTGGAAATAAGTATCTGGGTCATGGCCCACAAACACTTGCCCGATTGTGTCCAACCTTCCACAGGAAAAAGTTCTGAAGTCATGAAAGTCATACTCTTCATCCAAGAGGGTGCTCTTTCCTGTGTGTGTATGTTCCTCTATAATCTGTGCAAATGAAAAGAAGATTTAAGGGTACTGTAATTAAGGTTTCGCTGCACTGCTCTTCTTCCTAAATATTATATGTCATTTCATTTAAGTGTTTATGTTGCGACCTACAAATATTTGAGACGCTCTACATTTCATGGAGCTGTGACAGAAAAAAAAAGTAATCCAAGGAAAATATATTGTCATCTCATTGTTTTTCCGTTCTGCAAGTATTCTGTATGTTATTTTGCTTTATTGTTGTTGTTGCAGAGGAGTTATGTGTGTGCTGTGTGAGTTCCTGCTGCTTCGTGAGAGACTAATATAAAAAAATAAAATGCAGCTCTGTTCTGTGCAACATTTACATGTGCTGTGTTGTATAAGCATGACTTGTTTCTGTGGTGCTAAGATTTAAAAGGACTTTTATATTTTTTCAGCTAAAGTACAGAATGAGTCAGTACAGCAGCTGTTTGAGTTCATGTGACCAAAAATGGAAAATTGCTTCACAGTTGCAGTGCGCTCATCTACTTAACATTCCTCACGGTGGAACACAGGCTGTGCGTTCTCAAGCGAAAATATTTTGATCTCATTTGTTTAGTTTTTTTTTTCCTTTGAGCAAACGCAACATCGCAGAGAGCGGTTTGATTCATCGGAGCTGCTGAGACACTATCAGAAGTCTGACATCTTTTACTGGGTTGTGTCTGGTGAATCTGATGAACAGGAAACGTCTGAATGTTACTTTGCATCACACAAGGTTTCCGTTTAATTTCTGCCCAGGCTGATGTCTCATGAGCCCATAAGGCTCTCCGGTGTCCTGGTGCTGATGAGGGTTTTGAGTGGTTTTCTGGCAGCTCTCTGTTCCTGCTGCCTGGAAGTGGCCTTTCAAGGATTTCAGCTCCTGAGTTTGTTGATGATCTCTCATTTGTCCTGTACGGTCTGTGCCATGCGTTGGCATTTGCTGCTACCTGAAGCACTTTGTCGACACCTTCGTTGGACTGGACCGTCTTGTGTGTCATTGCTGACTGAGATGTTGTAAAAGCTCACAACTCTTCCCGCTCTTCTTAAATCTCAAAAGCCTCTCACGTCAGCCACCAGCACTAATGTTACTTCACAGGAACTGTCAGCAGTATTTGAGATTGACTGCAGCTGACATACAAATCCTGGTTTTAAAAAAACCGACTCTGCTGACCTCATATTAACATTTCTGGCGCTCTTGAGGAAATCCTAACCCCATCCTACATGTGCATGACAGCGTGTTTGTCACAATGAATGGGCACATTCTTCAATCCATGCCGGGTGAGCTGACAGAACCTGTTCCATGCTAATTGCATCCTTTAATCATCTGTTTGGCTCCCCAGCCACGAGCCAGATGGCAAACAATGAAATCTTGGCTTAAACAGGAAGAAACATAAACAATAACAACCATGTGCAGAACAAAGTATGACTTCTTACCAGCATAAGTTCTCTATTCCGGTTATGTTCAGGCATATTGTGCATGGTTGGTCAGAGGATTTTCTTTTTATTTGTTTGTTTGTTTAACTAGATGTACTTTTAATCACATAAAATTCACAAACAACATCTTGAAAGCAGTTGAATACGTGGTTTTGATGGGCTACAATCCTTTGTATTTATTGTGTAAAAATCCCAGCTGAGTTCCGAATGCTACTGCCCACACAAACAAGAAAATTGATGTGTGTGCAGCCAGCAGCAGACCTGGACCTGCAGCCAATATACTGCATGTCACAGACTGTTTTGTCCTCCTCCTCCTCCTCCTCCTCCTCCTCCTCCTCCTCCTCCTCCTCCTCCTCCTCCTCCTATTTTAGTCTCCTTTGAAGACTCTTTTCAGTTGCAAGTGGCAAAGGAGAACTTAAAGGAGATTAAAATAAAGAATTAATGATTAGTGATTCAATCGCAAAGGTAGAAATGTTTGTACAAAGGCTCAGGCCTAGTAAATTATATTTAAATACACATCATGTTAAAGGTATTGTACAAAAAATCTATAAATATTACATGAAATGTTTAAAAGGAAAGACATGATACCAGTTAGAGTTGCATGTGTCTGATAATACTACTCACACGTCATACTAATAAACAAAGTATACTAATCTTTCTAATCAATGACAAAGATTTGGAATGGAACAAATATGCTGCACAAAATCCGTACACAACTCAGCAGCTCATTTACATGGTAGTATTGCCATGTAAAACACTTGATAGCATACAATACTGCTGATATACAATGTTGTTTTATCCAGAATATGAGCATCATCTATCATTACCTCAGGGTTCCACCAGGGGGCTGAATTTACAGCGTTTTAGAGCAGTGCAAGAAAAGAAGCAGCCAGAAAAAGCTCAGAGATGCTTGAGAAATATAGGAAATATGTTCAAAGATTGTTAAATATTTTAAAAATGAAGGCTACGGTGAAGAAGTTTTAACTTGCTTCTAGTGACCCCATCTGGCCAATAAACTCAAATGTATTGGCCTGCATTTTGTTGTTTCCTGAATGGAAGAGCTTAGAGGGGCACGAGAGTCTCTGTTGAGAATGTGATTTTCTCAAGGCCTGCACCGCACAGCCTCCATCTGTGCCACAAGAACACCAGGAAAAGGCTGGAAAGTTAAAACATAGGCAATGCAGACACTTACTGTTGCTATGTCTGGAATTTGAACCGTAACTGTGAAAGGCAAAACTATGTAGAGGGGTCCTCATAATTGCTTTCCTAAACTTACTGGAAGAAAGCTTAAGCGACACACTCATTTACTCACTAGTGTGAGACTGTGTCATATGCCTATAGGCAGCTACATATATTTTATGGTAAACATGCTTTCAAGAGGGCAGTCTTCTCTAATTTAAACCGTCTCCAGATTTGCTTGACCAACTATAACTGAATAGTAATATCAGCTAAGGTTGATGGATTTTAAAGCATTTGGCCCTATTTTCTCTCTCACCACCTGTCAAATCATCTATCAAAAACTCAATGGCAGGAAATCCTCAAAGAGAGGAAAAAACAATGAAAAACAAAACATTGTCTCATGTTACTTAGATTAGGGGATCAGTGTTTTTGACACTGTTTAAAAAAAACAAACAGGTTACCATGGAAACAAGCTACTGGCAGTGCAGCATGAGCTTGCTCATAGATGTCAATCACAATGGCCTTGACAGCACGATGAATATGAGCCATTGTTTAGTGCTCATGTAAAAAAAAAAAAAAAAGATCTTGGGCCAGCACAAATTCCCCATGATGAATAATATCAGGTTGTATATCATGATGCGCTGTGGATGTTGATGACTAAGGTTTTTACAAACCACAGTAGCAGCTTCCAGTTGTTTCCTTCCTATAATGATGCATCAGTTTACAAAGGGTCACTTCAGCAGATGGAACGCGATGATACGCTGCAGCGTGAACCAGATATGAATCATTGATGCTGAGACAGAGCGTTGCCCAGGAAACTGTACCAGTCTTGTAGATGAGTGTCAGCTGAGTGTGCATAATTATAGTGAAATTATCACAATGTGATGTGAAAACATATTTCCATGAGAGGCTTAGCAGAATACTGTGAAAAACATCATTAAATTACATTTGCTAAATTCTGAAAAATTCAGACACCATAAATAAATTGATGGGAGGAAGCCGATGAACATGGCAACATTTCTCTTTGAGATTTTTAAAAGCTGAATCTGTCAAATTAATAGATAATGTGGCATAGCAGACAGGTCTTTATGTTGATCTGAGCAGAATCTAGACAGAGATGGTGTGAATGCAGAGAAGTGTTAATGTGATACACCTTTTAAGACAGGGGAGATCAGTTATTCACTTTGCGTGCTGTCAACTAAATTACCATTATGAAAAGGCACGGACGGGGTTCGAACCCGCGATCTTCGGTTTACGAGACCGACGCCTTACCACTTGGCCACCGCGCCTGCGCCAACGTAGACGTCCCATTCATTCTTGTACCTGTGTTATTCCAAGTGCTGGTGACTGTTTTCTCCGGGTATGAGGGTGCGGTTGACAACTAATTGTCCTTTGTATACTACTAGTACCAAGACTCGACTACCTCCCTCCAACATACACATGAACCACGTGAGCTACTGAGTCAAACTGCCGGTATAACTGTATTGTTGTAATTCGGCCACAAGGGGATGCTGTTATCTAACATGCGTCTCTGTCTTTTGCACATGTAGGCAAGCAGAGGTCACTTCTCTCCTTCCTCAGTGTTAGCAACAAAGAAGCACAAAGGATGTGAGACTTACTCTTTACAGTCTTCGCTCTTTGTTAAACATAAACTTTTTCCTTATTGAGAAACAAAACTAAAGGTAATGATATATACAATATAAACATTAAAAAAACAAAGCAAAACAATAAATATATATAAACAATATAAAAATTATATTCTTAAAATCTTGGAATAAGTTGGCAAACATAATGTTTGTTCTGAGGTTTTTAATAATGGAAAAGCCACTGAGCCATTAAAATTAAAAGGCCCTCTAAGCATTATGCTCAGCAAATTTCACTGCCATTGAAAATGTGCAAAGTTGAGAATTTGGTCAAGAGTGCACATGAAGGCACATGCTCATCTTCTTGGGAGCATGAACTCACCTCAATCTACCCATTCAATTTCAGTATGGGTGAGGGTTTGGTCAAGGGGTCACCATAATCGCCAGGAAACTTCTGGGAAACATAAATATCCAAAGAAAATTGAATGGCAATCTGTGACTGAGATTGAGCTTTCATAGCTAACAACTATGAGAACCAGTAGGCTGCTTGTAAATCTTTTCTCAGCAATACAATATGCATGAAGCCCGACTGCAGCTTTTCCCTGTCTTTCTTTTCAAAACATCAAAGATGAATCCTTGCCTGAAGGGATTCCCCCTCCCCCCTTTTTTTGGATCAGATATCCTAGAGGCTGTTTGAAAAATGAATAAGACTCATTTCCATTGGGAATGAGTTAGCAGTGAAAATCACAGATGTGGAGTATTCACCTTGACCTGCTTTACAGCAAGTCGTCAGCACAAAGACAAAAAGATGGGCTTGTCTTGAATAAACCAGGTAGGCACAGATTTAATTCGGAGCACCTTGAAATTTGACACTGTCTCTCTGAAAGTCCAGCCTTACTTTAGTGTTCCATCTGTTCAAAACTTTTGCAAAATAATAATAATAATCATATCATATTCAGACACACACTACATATATTTCCATGTCCCAATTTTTTGGGGGGGAAGTGTGAATGCTGACTACTGAGCAGTAATGCTTATAGGGAATTATTTTTTTTCTTCTGTTATTTGGGATTTATTCTTGATACCCTAAAATGAAGCGTTATTGAACAAAATGCAACTGTCTTAAAAGTAAGTTACTGTACCATTGATTACAGGATGAACATCTCTGAGTGAATCTGAAGGATTTAAAATTGCTGGAGGTGTTTATAGTAAAAAAAAAAGAGAAAAAAAAAAGATTTTTTATCATAAACCCCTGCAACATAACCTGTGAAATACGATATGTTCCAGTCGGAGCTCACATGATCATGCCGCATTTTTGTAATGCAGGGAGCCCTGAGAGAATAAGAAGTATTACTGCAACAATGTATTTAATTATTTATCGGTGTACTGCTTTGAAAGATCATCTTGTTTTTCTGCGCTTGTGCAAAAAATACTCCTGTGCCTCGAATCTGTGAGAGTAGATTTATTATTCCACAGACACTTTTTTTCTGTTCAGAGCTCTTTTGTTATGTAAACAAGAGTGAGACACAAATACATTTTCTCAGCTTGAATTCTGATCACTGATCAGCAAAATATTATGCAGCACTACCGAGCCTCATCTGGCTGCTTTACATTTCTGCAAGCATGTTAGTGTTGTTATGTTAGCTTCAGATTATAATTCCTGTACAATGTCTTTATAGAGTTTAGTAGGCAGGGTGAAGCAGTGGTGCATATGTATGTAAGTATGTAGGTATGTTCAGATTCATTAAAAAGTCTCCACTGCAGTAGCACATAACTATGTTAAACCAAAAGCAGACACGCTAATAATGAAATGACCACAACTGTATAGTTTCATAGTTCATAACATGACATCAAGCTCAAACTCTGTATATCAGCAGGTGTAGTCCAAATGGCATCGCTCTAAATCATAATTGTCTACTTTCATTTATAGTTCTGGCAATAAATATAATAATTGTGGCTTCTACTCATGTAACTATTTTACAAAGGATTTTACTATTTTAATTTCATACTCAGCAGCAGGCTAATATATTTTAGGGACCAGTAATTTCCTGGACTGATCCTGCAGGCAATGAAATTCGCGATATAACTCCCAGTAAAAACCACAAAATTGTTGTTTTTACACTAAGCGGATTTTTAAATTTTTTTTATTTACCTTTGGACAGAGCTAGCAGCATTTTCTCCCTGTTATAGCCGTATGTTAACTTTAAAGCTAATAGCTGCAGGCTTCATGATATTTAGGCCTACCTGGACGTGTTAGCACGGTTAGCACTCTTATCACCTTGCTAGCAAACGTTACTATAGCTAACTCTTGGCAAGAAAACGACAAGGTCAAGTGTAAAGTTATTTTCAAAAATGTCGAATTAACTTGGCCTCAAATAATTTATCAAAAGTATACTGATGTGTATTGTGGTTATTTGATACTGTTGTAGTTCTGCATTGAGCATGAAAATAACGTTACAATTACCCTTCTTCCTTTTAACAGTCTTTCACTAGGCTGCAACTGAACATGGCCGCCAGGCAAAACTGTTAGCAAATTCAGAACTTGTGTTTTGTTGATACGTTCTTTTGGAAAGTTAAAAGGGTGTGTTGTTTCTAAACTGTACAACTTGAAAAAACAAAGCATTAACGTTTAGTAAGTTGCACGCAAGTAAGTTTTGCTAAGTTACATAGCCTAACTTATTTAACCTTAATTAAAGCAACCGTTGGAAATATCTGCTGTGATACCATACAACATGTGTTCCTGCCATCCATCTGAATAACATCAGACATCCTCAGCTGTTAACTAGTTTTATTTTTTATATTATTTCAACTACATTTTTGTATGGACCAAGTTAAAATCTGGAAATAAAATGTGTTTGAATGCATCACAATCCAGACAAATGCAAGTGGCAGCCAACACCGTGGGTCTTGTAGCTGGTGCAGTGTGACGAGAAAATGGGTCATTGTGAGGAGGGTATGCTGGATCTGACCCTGGCTACAACCAGACATGCAAGTGTGAAATCCATTTGAAAGGTAAGCAGCAGATAAAGCTACATAACAAAAGGCAATATCATCTCTCCCCCGTTCTCCAAAATTTCCTTTCATCCATCCTTCTCTTTTCTTTACATTCACCCCCTCAGTCACTGGGCTGTTTTCACAACTTAAAGCAGATGGCTGTAAGTTTTAGTAAAATATTCCTTTGCGATGGAGTTCATTGAAACGCCTTTGGGACTGAAATGTGTAATGTCTAACAACCCAAATTGCTGCTTAATTTATGTGTCTCTTTTTTTTTCTGTCGCCGAGCAATTAGGTGCACATGACTCGTGCCTGTTGGGTCTGTTACCATAGCTACAATACGATAGTGCAGACAATCATCTGGTCCTTGTTTCCTCCAATAGGGTCGCACGGCTGAAGCTGCAATATAGTAAAGATGCTCATCTTTCAGCAACACACTAGTAAGAATCAGAAACAGGTTTATGAGTACAAGAAAGTATTGCAGAGTGGCAGGCAGGGGACTGCACCCAGTCATGGCGGACCACAGAAACAAGATCCGACCAGCCACACAGCAGGAGAGGAAGGTGAGAGCGTCTACCATTTTGAAATTCAACTCCTCTTATTGTTCATTGAAAGAGTTTGGCAGAACAAAACAGTGACAGTAAACAAGATACGCCTTTGCATTCAAGCTATGAAGGCAAAAAGGAACCAGGAGGAACAAAAAGGAAGTGTCACTTTAAATGAAATGCATTATTTGGATGGAAAGAGACAGACAGTCTGCTTATACTTATAAATGTAGTCCGAGGCTGCTCAGGTCAAATTTAGCTTAAATTGGTGAGATCAAAGAATTTCAGCTGAGCTTTGCTTACAGGGAAGATGTTCTTTTTATGTTACAAATGATGGAACATCTGGAAATGGAAAAAAAAAAAAAAGTCAAAACAGTTTTTGGGGTTTAAATGATCAGAATCTATTGTTTATGAGTTCAGTGGTGGTAGTTATGCAGACGTGGCCTCAATCAAAGAGAGCTCTAAATCCCAGCAGATCATCTGAGTTAAAGATGTGTTCTGGGACAATCATGAAGGAGCTTTGAGGCCAGGCTTGTTGAAATCAAAGGCCTGAGAGCTGAAATGATTTTTTTGCAGGATGTCTGTATCATTCTGAGAAAAATAAATGTGGTCAGTTCATCTGCGGCTTGGAAAAGGACAACAGCCAATGCAGCATGTTCAAGCTGCCCCCCTACTGGGCGGCCCATGAGCCTGTCGATATGGTGGTTTGATGTTGGATGGAAAATAAGAACCCCCCACAACAAACAGAGAGGGCTGGAACAGAGAGACTGGAACAGAGAAAGAGAGGGTAGAAAGGGAAGAACCATCGACAGATGGACTCTGTTGTGATTAAAGATGGCGGCAGTCTTCACTGCAGACTACGAAGGACTATACTCGATCCATAGAAAAGCGGTGGGAGTAGCCTGCGATTCAACACAACAAAACCAAGAACCACACAGTAAGGTAAACCAGCAAGTATGATGTCTGCTTTTGAATCTCTGACGATGAAAAGTACGGTTACCAGTAACTTTCCATTGTATTGTTTATCGTTCTATTATGTCTGTTATCGTTTTTCATGTCAGCGCCATACTGGTTTTGTTGTGTCCTCCCTCTCATCAAAACCGAAGCACATCATTTGATCTGACCGGTGAATGTGCATCCCATGACCAGACTACTGAAGACCCCGACAGACTGAACGCTTAAATTAATCTGAATTTTCTTTCAAGCCAGCAGACGTCTGTACTTTCGCCATTTCGTACATGGCTACGGATGTATGCCTTTGGTATTATATCACCATAGGAAATATGGGCCCTTTTTAATAAGATGTTTTCCTTTCTTGTGGGAATATGGTGGTCTGTGAGCTAGAATATCTCCAGCAAAATAAACTCAAGTCTGCAAATTGCTCAATCCTCTGTGCCTAATCCACTCCAATCCTTGTTAGTCATGATATATTCAACCAGGACAAAGGACATCAGCAGGACTCCAGAATACATTTTCTGACAGTCTTTTGATATTACCTTTGGCACATGTTCAGAACGTAAAACAAACACTGAAATACTTTTAATACGATGGACACACTTTTATTGAAACCCTCTTATCTAAGCAACTTGATTAATCATCCATGGTTTTGAGTGTCTCACGTTGGTCTATAAGCTCTGTGTATGTTTTCCACTTTTAGTTTTGGGTGTTTTAAAGATGTCTATGTTTGTTATTTCTTTTGTTTGTCTTAACTTTTAGTGAATTCTTTGAAAAATAGAAATCTCTATTGTGTGCGCTCAGAATGGGAGCATTCACTTAAACATCTTAATGGGCTTTTGTTCATCAGAGAGTCTTCAACAGAGATAAGCCTATTTCAGCCAAGGCCTAGTGGGGAGGCTAAATCCACACTGACAGGTGGAACAAAAGAGAACTGAATGGACTGAATTGGGAAACATGAAGTTGTCGTCTGGTGATACTTAACTGCAGCAGGGTGTTTAAGCTTTCGAAAATACTTTTTTTTAACATCAGTTTAATTCCTAATAAGAAACTGAAATCATGAGTCCATCCTTCTTTAGGAGTTATGATTGTAATAACTCTTTTGGCAGGCTGCAAATTGCACAATTTGCATTTTTCCTGCAAACAGAAGTCAATATCACTGTTCAGTGAACACATTAAAAAATCACTCTCAACTCTCATTGAAAGCTTTTTGCAACTACATCTCTTTAACAAGTCTGGCACAAACTACTACTTTAACCTAAGCTTAGCTGATTTCATAAATAACTAGGTCTGGTTCAGTTACACCTCGTCCCCTTTTGTTCCACTGCCTGCTGAGCAGCTCCACTGGGCCAATGGCTTAAGGGCTCCTTGCTTGTAGTTGCTGAGAAAGGGATGAGTATTTTTCATTCCCCCTCCATACCCTGCTGTTTCTAGCTGCTCAAGAGCGTCAATTTACCAACCTTCTGGTCACATGACTTCTTGCTCTTGTGTTACTGAAACGTTTCATGCAGTTTACTGTAAAATGTTTGTGCAAGTAGTTTTTAAATAGGATGCCAATAGAAGGTAGAATGCGTTATTTGTTGATATTGTGATACAAGGAGGAAAACAATCTATTTTAAACTTTTGGGTTTTTGTACATTAGTTTTTTTTCTATAGCTTTCTTGGTGCAAAAAAAAAGCTTTATCTGTTAATGCAGTGTCCAAAATGACATTAAATTACTTGATTTGATTATTAGCAGTAATTCACGTCTGTGTACTCTGTGTCTGTTTCATTTATAAGAGTTCTGATAGATCAGTGATGTGAACTGATCAGTGATATATGCCATGTATAAGATCCTTGATATAAGTATAATAAAGTATAATATAATAAGTTGGGGCTGCATGAGTCGTAGTTCAAGGTGTTGCATCCATGGAGTTCAGTAGATCCTCAGTGTGGCCCCAGAAATAAGCTTATCACTTGTGATGCAACATTTAACCTGTAAGTGTGAGAAGTCTGTTGATATCAGACACTGCTTCTGACTGGCCCCAGCTTCAGTTGAACAGGGTTGGCTGATGCGTCGCCACCTCTGCGCTCTGTGAAGCTGTGTTTGCAGTTTGTGTTGTAGTTTCCATTGCCCTCCTCCTTTGGTAAACCGGAAAACTGTGCCTGCTTTTGAGGGACTGTTCTGAAAACACTTTGTGGCTAATCGTCATGAGCTTCACACCAGCTGCCTGCAATTATGCCAGGTTCCGACTGCCATTCTGATGTTCGAAACAGCACTGCTGATGATTTACCCATTCCAGCTAGCGGAAAAGCTGGAATGGGCTTGAGAGGGTGATGTGTAAACGTTAACTTGATATGCGATTTGCCAGTCTGGTGACACTTCCACCTACAGTACGCCTACACTCTCTTCCGTGTCAACTTGTAAAACTGAAGCCAGGGTTGGTGGTTTATGCCCTGCAGCAATTCTCACATGGATGACAATGAATTCAGCTCATTCTGTAATTTGTTTGCCGTGGCTTCGAGGTTGGTTCCGGACACCTGGAAATAATGGATATTATCATAAATCTCTAAACTGTGAACAGTGGGACAGTGGTAATGGCATTAAGCAATATATTGTCCCTCCATCATCATGCAAGAAAACTATCCTGATTGTTGTTCCAGGTTTGACTCTGTCAAGATTTGTGTATGTGTTTTAACATGCTGTTGCCAAAGGGATGGAGGGAATGAAATGTTTTCAATACAGAAGGCTAAATCATTATATTCAGAAAGCCACTGCTGGAAAACTCTATTTCAGTAGAGGGCACCATGCTGCCTTATCAGTTTATAGCATAACAGGTTTGGGAGTTAACCAATGTTACTAGTATCATGACAAAACTTTTTTCTGCAAATTATAAAGACTTTTTGTATTAACTTGTATTGAAGGCTATTATATAGTCAGAATTGTTATCTGACAATTAAAAACATACAAGAGAAGTCCTTAAAAATAAAATAAAGTATTTCCTTTATGTTTCCTGCTTTTCCTCTGCTGTGTATAAAGCAACTTTTTAAAAAAAATGTCTTCTTTCACAGGAGCAAATGGATGGCAAAGACAATCTATTATGGCAACGTTCTGCTTTGGCCAGGCCTCCTCATGTCAAGGTGATGAGAAGGATGTTTCCATTACTGCAGCCCAGTGTTTTAAATAACTGCGCAATGGAATCCTCAATAAATGGATGCACTGTTGGGGGATGTGTGAGGAAGACAATCAAACTCAAGGTAAAACATTTTGATTCGCATGTAAATTAGCATTTTCTCCATCATCCTCATATGAACTACTTATAAAAGTACATAAACACACAGGCACCGACAAAATACTGAAGAAAACCACTTGAAAAAGTTATTTGGTTTGCCTTTAACTTTCAACTGCTTTGCAAGAGGAAGACAGAGTGACAACCAGTTTGATTGAGAGCAATTGCTCAGTGAGAGGAAGGAATAAATGTTACCAGACCTGCATTTCTACATTTGTAGTTTCACCCACCCTCACATGAAACAGCTTTATGCCTTGTATGTTTCACCAGAAAACAGGGAGGGCTGTGAAAAGGATTGAGGAGATTTTGTATCTATCATAAAACTACTGCTTGAGTTGATCTGTAGACTGTGAACTGTCATGCTGGTGACAGAGAGAAAGGGTCACATCTTCACTCCTAAGTCTCATTTTTAACAGTCAAACTTTTGTCCAAAGTCAAGCTTTTCATGGAGTATTTGAGTTTCAGGATGCTTAAATTGTTGCTGGCCTAAATCAATTTTTCCTCAAGGAAGCTGAAGCGCGTTCGGCCTTTTTAATGTTTTATCTTGTTGGCATAAATATTGTAAACACTGTGTATATTGCATACTTGAACAGGTTTCTAGGTTGGGGCAGGCAATTCAGGTGATATTATGAGACAGAGTGTGAAATACGTATTCCTGTTCTTTCTCATGCTCCCAAATGATTTAAGCTAATTACATAATCAGATGTGTTTACGTTTTTCATCTTAAACACAGTAAAACTGCTCAATGATTGCCTGGCATTTGGGCTTATATTGCTGCGTTTGGTCTGCGGTTAGTCATTCTTTGTACTGTAAAGTTCTAAAGTAATGACATGATCAAGTGTGCTAAACAGTGCTGCTAAAATGTAGTAAAATGTTCTGAGTTGCATTGAATGTCTTGTTTCAAAGCAGCAGTACTCTTCGTTACAACACATAAAGGCAAATTATTGCAGCTCCATGTGCACGCTTTGTGACAGAACAGTCAAAATAAAGGTTTAAATTTCGTCTAATGGTGGAAAGTGGCATGTCGTTGGCTGTTGGTAACACCTCAGTGTTTATACAGAAGAGGTGCCTCACTGCTTAGTTTGGTTTTCACCATAGATGTATTGGTTTTATTCATAAACACATCAAAACATGGGTGAATATATCTCCAATGCGGTTGCAAAACTTTGGGCAACTTAAGGTGCAAGGACGTATCACCAGAGCATGTTCAAACAGGAATGTTGCAAGTCATTCTAGATTATTGTGATATTAATGCATCCCATGTGTTTGTGTTTGAGTGGTCATGTCGTCGGTACATATGACACATACATTTAGCAGATGGAAAGGCCACTGCACTGTGTGTATATTGGAGACCAGGCAAGAATTTCACTCTGCATATTGGTAGAAGCCAGTAAACGTTGTCAATCACTACGTCATTATGCATGCTGTGACTGAGACTGGTAGTTAACTTTGTTGCCAGTTAGCCATTATGCTCTGAAGTAAAATATCATCACTCATAAACTGATATCATGGAGTTCCCCTAAGTTTTCTTCTGGTATTTATCACACAGTGAACATACCTTTTGATAAAATTCATGCCCACATGAATGCACCACCTAACAGGAAAGGTAAAATTTGTGCCATGGTGCGCTGATTTAACTGATTAAAGCACCTTCAGCCCATAAACTAATCAGTGAAGTGATCTATGGTTCGAATGGAAACTTGCAGATTGGCAGCCTCCAAAGCACATTGTTGTGCAACCTGCTCTCCACTTTGAAATGTAATCTTCAACACTTAAATAGCAAATATGCACCTTATATATCTTGTATATAATAATTTGTCTGCAAAGGACCCCAAACATTATGTACACTGTAACAGTAAATTCTAGTCATTGTTTTTGCATGAGAATCTTTAAATGCATGGTGTGTCATTTTTGCCGCCAGGGGTCTGTCAATCAAAACGGTAGGAAAAGATGGAGTTTGATGACGTAGTGAAGTAGTGTGGGATCATGGGAGTGGTTGTCTTCATTGTTAAACAGCCACCATTGCTGATGAAAATCTGTCTGAAAATCTGTCTACGAGTGAGCAATACAAACAATCGAGTTGCTAGCATCTGGTGTTTCGCATTTTTCCCCAGAAGTTATAGCAAGTAGAGGGGGTAAAGGGGATATGACAGGTGACCAAATGAAACGCACCGTTAACTTGAATAAAACTACATATTTTCTTTGGGTTTATTGGAGACATTTGAGATACTGTAAGTACACAACTTTACAAAATGGCTCACATAGATCTCGTCATTTTTATGCATTTTAATGCGGAAATGTTCCCTATTATGCCTTTAAAGGATCTTTAAACCTTGAAAGGACCATTAAAACCAGCACAACTCTGACTCAAGATGCAAGATGTTTATTGTCACACCGGTTGCGAACAATTAGAATTATATTAGAAAAATATGTAGTAGTCAAAGTCAAATAAAATGTGCATCAATAAAAAGAAATATACAATAATACTCTGCTGCAGTTTATCCTCTAAGTCCAGCAAGTTTATGGAAATACAATAGGCTACTAAATCTTTGGAGTGCACTTAAATTATGGTAGATCTGACATGATCAATAGTCTATTTTGCATTTGTGCAAATATTCTTTTTGGTTTAAAGATATGTTTAGCCATGTTTCAGTGGATTTTAGGCCAAAAAGCAAAAGAGGGAATGCTACAACCTAATTTTCAAGATTTATTTTAATTTTTGTGGGGAGCCCAAAAAAAAAAAAAAAAAAAAAAAATCAGAGTACCACATGTACCAAAGCTAAACACTGGTAGTTTATGTAGTGAACGGGCGAGGCGCTGTGCATCATCTGCCGTGTAGCCTCAGCTCCGCACAGACAGTGAGAGACAGCCATGGAGAGGTGAAGAGCGGGCTGTTTTCTTTGTTATTTTTAAAGTCTTGCAATTGCAACTATGACTCTGTTCGCGGTGACTTGTGCAGGTGCCTTTTCCCGGTGCACTCGAAAGCAGCGAGAAGATCTCCACCGGTTAAGTATATGTCACTTTTTTTCTCCCCCAGCTCAGAGATTGGGATTGCGGTAGTCGGGAGATATGTGCCATCGCTTTGCTGCTCGTAAATCTATTTGGGAATGGATGTGGGATTCCCTCCGTGTCCTCTGACGGTAGGGGCAATGTTTGCGGCCGTCATGCTGTGCGTTTAGTCTCGCAGCCGTTAGCGGGGGTACCACGGATATTAATAGGTGAATAGTGTGACAAAGTTGTGCACTTGTCGGTCGGCTGCTGAAAGGCCTGGCTGTGTGTGTGTGTGTGTGTGTGTGTGTACGGAGTTTGTTTCTGGCTCCCCTCCCCCACTAGCCGCTGCTGTTCTGGAGAGGCCAAGACATGAATGTGATGACAGGCTCACTTCAGAGGAACAAACGGATACAGTTTCGGGAAAAAAAAGGGGACATTTCCTGAGCCCGGCTCTGACTGGCTGAAGTCACGCCTAAACCTTAATATTCCCGTCAGGCCACACACACACACACACACACACACACACACACACACACACACACACACACACACACACACACACACACACAC